>JAJPUD010000946.1:318254-384987 GCA_023553655.1 Myrmecobius fasciatus
GACAGAAACAGAAAGACAGAGAGACACAGAGATAGAGAAATACAGAGAGACAGCTAGAGACAGAGAGAAAGAGGGAGGGGGAAGAGACAGAAAGACAGATAGAGAGAGACAGAGAAAGACAGAAAGACAGAGAGATAGACAAAGAGACAGAGACAAATAAAGAGAAATAGACATACACAGAGAGACAGAGAGATACACAGAGAGACAGAGAGAAAAGCAAAAAAGGAAAAAAAGGAATCTGACCATAGAAAGTGATTATGGAGAAAGGGAAAACCAGAGACACAGATAGAGAGAGACAGGCACACACAGAGAGACACAGAGAGACATAGAGAGACAGAGGTGGGGGAGACAGAGAGAAAAGCAAAAAAGGGGAAAAAAAGAATCTGAGCATGGAAAGTGATTATGGTGATAGGGAAGACCAGAGACAGAGATAGAGAGAGACAGGCACACAGAAGAGTCACAGAGGGATACACAGAGAGGGCAGGAGAAAGAGAAAAGCAAAAAAGAAAAAAAATAATAATCTGACCATAGAAAGTTATTATGGTGATAGGGAAGAGCAGGACACAAACTCAGAAAAGGACAACAATGTCAAAATACCTATGGGCAAAACCTCAAAGGTTTAAGAATTAAATAGATAACACAAACAATATAAACCTCAAAGAGCTATATACATGGTAACTATTATTGTTGTTTATATTTTTATTACTGAGTGATACTGTTATCCATCATTTCATAAGGACATATCTTACCTCTCCAACCAAATTGTAAGCTTTCTGAGGGCAGAGATCATGTCTTCTACTTATTTTCCTACCCTTCAAGACCCTAAAACAATATCTGGCTGTATACTGTATAATGGGCACCATATCAGTGGGTGGGGAAGAAAGAAGGAGAATAAGCATTTATATACAGCACCTACTATGTGCAAGGCATGATGCTAAGTACTTTTTATAAATGTTATTTCATTTGATCTTTACAACAAATTTTTGAGATAGGTGCTATTATTATTCTCACTTTACAGTTGAGGAAACTGAGGCAGATAGAGATTATGACTTTCCCATGGTCCCACAGTGGCTGAGGTCAGATTTTAAGTGATCTTAATGACTCCAGGCTAGTGTTCTAGCTATCATTCCACTAACTGACTTTGTTCTGCTCGGGGGAGCAAGGGTTTTCAGGAAGAGGGCTCTTTCCCCTTCTGTAGTCTCAAGAAGGCCTCTTTCCAGACTTGACTAAAATCCCATATATGGCATCAAGCTAAGGTGACAGGCAAGGAGCAAATTATGGGAAGTAAATATTTCCTATCCTTGTTAGTGCTGCCATATCCCAGTATCCTAGAATCCTGGAGGTGGAGGAACTACAAAGGTCAATGAACCAAGCCTTTATTTCAATGGTCAGTAGGATAAAGTGGACAGTGGACTTGGAGATGGGAAGAAGAAGATGGGTTCAAATTCTATTTCAAATACTTACTAGCTGTGTGACCTTAATCATGTTTGTTAAGCTGTTTGCCTCAGTTTCCTTATCTGCAAAAAAGCAAGTTTATACTTAATGGCCTCTAAAGTCACTTACATATTAAAATCTATTCTCCAATGATCTCTCTACAATGAACCTGACAAGTGGTTGTCTATCTTCTCCTTGAAGACCTCCAATGATGAATAAGCACCAAACCCTAAGGTACATGGGTAATAATAATAATTCATGTTTTTATATGGTGCTTTACAATTTGCAGTGTTGCACATGTATTGCCTCATTTAATTCTCAAAACAACTGCTTGTGTTAGGAATGACTATTTTTCTCATTTTGCACATGAAGAACTTGAGTGACCAGCCCAAGGTCACACAGGTCAGAGATTTAGTTTGAAAGGACATTAGAGGCTACTTAGTAAAACCCTAGAGATACATGGTACAAAGGAGAAGTCCAAGAAATCCAAAAGGAGTGCTGTTGGATAGGGAATGGAGTGATATCCAATTGGTTCCTCTTCTTAAATGGAAGTCTATGGCTAATGATGAGTAATAATAATTGCTCATATTTATATAGCATTTGTGATTAGCAAAAAAAAATCACAATAAGTTTATGTCCCCATTTGACAGATGAGTTAACTAGTGAATCTGAATTTAGAACTCAGGTCTTCTCAAGTGAACAAAGTAAAGGATAATTAGCCATCAAACCACTGGAAAACATAATGTTAATTAGCATTTAATCAGTGAGCTGTGAAGCCCTTAGCAAGTACCTGACACAAGAGTGTCTGCCTCTGATTCTAAGCACTGGCAGTGGAGAACTTGAGAGAAAATTATAGAATACATGGTGTGATTACTACTCTCAAAAGCAAGAACTCTACTTTCAAAGAGGCAAGATCTGAGTAAAGGGAGTATGGGATATAAGAATTAGAGGGAGAGGTAAGGGAAGGAGGGAATCAGGCAGAAAAAGGGACAATATCTAGGAAAGCAGGTTGGGGCTGGCATGGACAAGGAGTGGAGAACATCACTGAGAGGTAAGGTCATATCATGGAAAGAGCATGGAATCTTGAGTTAGAAGGGACCTGACTTGCCCTAAGGCAAGGACAAAGTCTTCATCCTTGCTGAGTCTGTTTCCTCATCTAGAAAAATGAGGATAATATAACGTGTGGCATTTGTCCCACATGACCCTTATAAGACATACACGCAACAATACAAACCTTATGGGTGCTCTATTAATTTCAATTACAACTTTTATCTTATCATCACTGAAGATGTACTTCACCAGCTTCACAACTTTGCTGGGAGCAAGTTCTAGCAGGAACACTCAGGGAATAGCACATATACTTGAAAAAGTATTTGACACATAGTTTGATGGATAAATGGATACATGAATGGATGGATGGAAGGATGAATGGATAGATGGATGATGGATGGATGAATGGATAGATGAATGGACGAATAAGTGGACAGGTGGCTGGCTAGCTGACTGGCTGATGACTGAATGGATGGATGAATGGATTAAAGAACCTATGACGGATACATGGATGGATGGATGAATAAAAAGGTTTTAGCCTAGGAAGAGCAGACATGGGTCATAGTGTAACAGAAAGACCATTTGATTTGGTACCAAAGACCAGGGTTTAAATCCTTGCTACTTGGTTGATTATGGGGAAGTCATTTGACTTCTTTGCATCTCAGTTGCCTCATTTGTAAAATGAGGGCATTGGGTTAGAACTACTCCTTGTTCCGTTTTGGCACTAAAATCAGAATGAATAGAAAGGTATTTGGGGTAGAAGTATGAAAGAGGAGGCTCCCTGAAAGGAAATCAATCAGAAAGAATGGGAATCAGGAGAAAACTTTTCAATCTTGTCCAAGGTCAGCCTTGTCCATCACCACAAAGTCTCAACCATCAGATGAATCTCAAAATTCATGCTCTGATGTTGGTGTCTCTTGAACTTTTCTTCCATCTCTTTTGCAAAAAACAAATTGAAGAAAATGAGAATCAGAGAGCTTTGCTGGTCTGTACTGCTTTCATATGAGGCTCCATCTCCAAATACCTCAAAATTTCCCACTGGGGCTGATTTTATAGGGTCAGAACTCCAGAGCTGAGGACCTCAGAGACTGTCCAACTTCCTTCTTTTCAACAAAATCAATAAACATTTATTAAGCACTTACTAATTGCTAGAAAGTATTCTAAGCTGAGAAGATAGAAAGAAAAGCAAAAACAGTTCCTACATTCAGGGAGCTTACAATCTAACAAAAGATTATACCTACAGGAGAAAGATAGGGTAAATTGGAACTAATCTTTGAGGGAAGGCATTAATAGTAAGAAGGAATCAGAAAGGATTCTTGCAGAAGGTGAGATTTTAACTGAGACTATAGGAAGTCAGGGAATCCAGGAGGCAAAAGGTACTTTGTACAGATGAGGAAACTGAGGTTCAGGAAGGTTAAGTGGCTTGTCTGAGGAGTCACAGTTAGTATGTATCCTTCATGGGATTTAAATTGAGCCAGCCACAGTGTCCTTATTTCCTTCTTTCTATTGGATTGTGATAGATATGAATGACTCTAGATAGTTTTCTGACCTTGGTTAAAAACTTTCCAATTTTTGTGTCTTTCTGGGAGTTCACGTGCCTTTAAAAGCATTCAAGAAAACTAATGGGAATCTGTTGTAAATGAAATATGTTCAGGAAGAAAAGATATTTCTCAAATTCTGTCTCTTTAAGGACTGCATGGAGTTAGAGTGGAAGATTTTTAAACTGCAAGAGAATTCTGGGATTATCTAATCCAATTTGTACCTGGAGAGGTATTCTCAAAGGTCTCTAGTGAAAGGGAGCCTACAACATTCCCAGGCATTGATCTAGCACAAAACATGCAAACATCTGTACATTTGGGGAGAACTCTAATTATCTTGATGTAAGAGGAGAAAAAAAAAACCTTTCAAATGTGCTCTAGTATATCTAGTTTTTCTCTCTGGGGCCAGATAGTTAAGTCAAAGCTCCTTTCATATGACAAGGAGGAAGGGAATAAGGGAGGAAGGAGGGAAGTGAGGAAAAAAGGGGGGGTAAAAGATGAAGAGAAGGAGAAAGGAAAGGAGTGAAAGAAGAAAGAAAAAAGGAGGAAGGAAAGAAGGAAGAAAAGAGGGACAGAGTGAAATAAGGAATGAAGGGAAGAGGAAAAGGAAGAAAATGAGGAAAGGAGGGAGGGAAGAAAGAAAAGGAAAATAAAGGAAAAGGATAGAAGAAAGAAAAGAAGAAAGGAAAAGAGGGAGGAAGGAAGGGAGTGAAAAAGACAAAGACATAGTTTCCTCTTCTGTAAAATAAAATGTAGACTTGGGCTTAATTGTTCTCTAAGGCCCATTCCAGTGCTAGCATTCTAGGATTCTCTGAGGTTGGAACTTCAAAGATGAGCTGCTTCCAAACGGAATCAAATCCCCGGCCTATTATGGAGGAGATTTGCAATCTCATGCTAATCCTAAGAGGCGGCAGGCAGATCCAACTTCTTGGCTTGCCCCCCTGAGAAATAGTATAGTACCTGCCAGCATCCAAATGCTTCAGCCCTGCAAATTTGGGAAGTAAAGACAAAGTGGAGAGCTCAGGAGAGCTGAAATCAGACCATCCCAGCCTAATGAGCTAATGCCAACAAGTCCGCCTGATGAAAAGTCCTTCTAATCATAAGTGAAACCCACATTTTAATAGCTAAATCCATAGCCATAAATAACCCAAGATTTGGGAATCACAAATTTGGGGACAGAATGGGGAGGAGGGAAGGGGGAATAGGATAATAATAACCAGACCCAACTGGAAAAGGGAAATTCTGCATTCCATTAGAGAGCTGAGCAAGGCCAACAATGAACAATTCTGAGGCACAAAGGGAGAAGATTCACAGATGTCTTTTCCTCATTGAAGCCCCCCACCCTAACTTAATGAGGGATGCTGACTACGTCACCCCCTCCAAACTTCAATGCGTGAACAAGATCTTGGCTTATCATC
Organism: Myrmecobius fasciatus; assembly: GCA_023553655.1. Classification (NCBI taxonomy): domain Eukaryota; kingdom Metazoa; phylum Chordata; class Mammalia; order Dasyuromorphia; family Myrmecobiidae; genus Myrmecobius; species Myrmecobius fasciatus. Next base: position 323,695 of record JAJPUD010000946.1, read on the forward strand.
ACCCCAGTGAGGAAAATGTAGGTCATGCTCCCAAATCTGACCAGTCTCAATGGTTTGGCCTGGAGAAATTTAGTGTGCCCTTAAACAAAACCGTATGTGGACTCAGGAGATAAGGAGAGGACCCCTTAGGAATGATTCCTTTCACTCCCACAAAATGAACCCAATGGTCAACGGAGGAAAAAAAACCCCATCAGTCAGCAAATGCTTGAACCATTGATGTCCCCCATGGTGGAAAAGACCAGTGTTATAACTGGAAACAATCACGGAAAATGAGGCGTCCAAATGCAAAGTAGGGGAGGGGGTAGGATGGAGGAGGACAGCAGAAATTGCCTTTTAAAGGCAAAGAAGAGAACAGTAGAAATGTGACCGTGGGATCAGCACGCTTAAGTTAAGACCTCCCAAATCCCAACGTATTTACTTCTCAAGTCCATGCCAAAGTAGGGCAGAAGTGTCAGCATAATATAAAGACTTGGTGAAAATATAGACAGACACCCCACGAAGATCTTCACAAGTTTGCATCGCCACTTTGTAGAAGTTAGCTTTCCCCCCTCACTTGTCTTTTTTTTTTTTTTTGTATTAGAATATGAAGTAACAGGGATGCGCCCTGCTCTGAGATTTCATTATTGACAAGAATCCATTTCTGTAGCACAGAGGAAATGGCCAGACACTGATCGAGGTAGTCTGTGGTTCTTTTGGATGAAAAAGTTTCTGACATGGCTGAGGTCTTGTTTTCCTCCTTTCCACCGTGGGGAGAAGAATATTCCCCACTGGAGGGAACAATGATTTTCCCCTTCCACAGGATGCAAGGCATCCACATGCAGCATAAGTGAATTGTAACTCTGGAATTTCCACTGCCTAAGATGGAGGCTGGCTTCAGGAAACAATATTTTAGCTGATGTCTCTAACCTGAATGGGCAGGGAGCCTGCCAAAAAATAAATAGATGGATTCAGGCCCTTGCGGCTGATTAGATTTCATAATGGATGGAGGAAATGTGGCTAGACAATAGTTTCTATGAAAATGACCTGGGGGTTTTACTGAACTCTAAGTTTAGTGAGTCAACAATGCCATAAGCTGGCCAAAAAAAAATTGAATGAGGTCTTGGGTGGTATTAATAGAAGCATGGTGTCCAGAATGAGAGGGATAATAGTTTCCCTGCTCTCTGATTTTGTTCAGACCACACCTGGAAAGTTCAATTCCAAGGCCACATTTAGGAAGGGCCTTGGTAAACTCTGGAGTTTAGCCAAAGGAGCGCAGAAGGCGATAACAGTAAGGGGAATCGAGTTTTTGGAAAATGTTTAACCTGGAGAAAACATGGCATTGAAGCAGGCTAATACCTTCCTTCTGAGGTTGCCCTCCATTTGCACTGAGTGTATCTTGTGTGTACAATTTTTTTCATGCTATATTTCTCAATAGAATGAGGATAGCAGTATGATTTTGCCTTTCTGTCTTCAGTGCTTAATAGGTCAATCAATAAACATCTATTAAGTGCCTACAGTGTGCTAGGCTCTGTACTAAGTTCTGGAGATAAAAATTTGAAGAAAGACAATCTCCACCTCTGATGAGCCTACAATGTAGTGAGGAAGACAGAACAAAAAAAAAGCTAAGAAGGTGGGGTGGTAAAGGGAGAATATACAGCATGAGGGATGTGATGGAGAAACGAAGAGATGACTGGCTAGGGTGACCTCCTTAAATAGAGGTTTGAGGAGGAGCTCTCCCATCCACTCTACAAATAAAGAGGCTCCAGAGGAAAAGATATTGATGGGTTATGAATACCAGGGCTGATTTTATCATGCAGAAAAATGAGGTTCCTGGGGCTTGATGGAGAAATCCAAAGGAATACATTGGGGTGGGAAACTTAGTGTTTGGCACATTGTAAATGCTTCATAAATACTTGTTGACTGACTGATGAGATGGCTGTCTTTAAATAATTAAAGAGCTTTCATATGGAGGAGAGACTTCAATTGTCTGTTTTAAACTCCTATTAAATGTTTTATAACATCAACACACCCTCATTCGGTTTCTCATTCATCTCATAATCATTTTCATGATTCCTATGCTTTTTTTTTTACTTTTGTATGATAATATGATGTGAGGGCTAGAATTTGAGCCACTTTCAAAATTTTTGAAATTTTGAAATAATTGTTAAATTTGGCATTGATTCACTTAGCTTGACACCAGAATACAGAACCAGGGCCAGTAGGTAGAAGCTGAAGAGAGGCAGATTTTAGCTTGATATAATGGGGAGGGGGGATTCTTGATGACTGAAGCTATCCAAGAGTAGAATGAACTCCTCAGGAGATAATAAACTGCTGATCATTAAAACTCTTCAAGTAGAGACCACTTGTCACAGATGTCATTGAGGCAATTGAATAAATAAAATAAGGCTGGGTTGAATGCCCCTTGAATTACTTTCACTCAAAAATTCCATTTTTTGATGAATTAACATTTAGGCAAAGCAAGAGTCAATAATCATGTAATTGATCATCCCAAGGCTCTTATCATTGGCCACTGGTCTATGCTCATTGTAGTGTTCTGTGTTTGGTTTTGTTCTGTTAGGAGGGGTGGCAAGATGCCAAATCAAGTTACATGAGGATCTGCTGAAGAAACTGAGGGTATTCATTCAAGAGAAGAGGAGATAATAGGATTGCTCCTTTTATAATTCTGGAGACATGATGACACAATGAAGAATGGATAGTCTTTTGTTGGCATAGATCCACAAGGCAGAGATAGAACCAATAGATTATTAGGACAGATGTCAGATCAAACAGTCAAGGATTTCATAGGAACAAAGAATTTAGAGGTGGAACAGATCTTAAAAGATCATCTTAATTCAACCCCCTTAATTTACAGATGAGAAAACCAAGACCCAGAGAAAGGAAGTCAGTCAGTCAAAATACATGTATTAAATCCCTATCACATGCCTTGCCAGAAACCCCAAGGGTCTTTCTTCTCTTCTCAGATAAATTTTCTTTTTGACTGAGTAAAAGAAACTGTTCTTTGCTTCATTTCTTTCTTACTTAGGTTTAATCATTGAATAGGTTATGGCCTTAGTTGAATCGAAACTTGTTAAAGACCATAGCTGAAGAAGGTCAAGATCTTCCATTTCATCCAGGACCATCTCCAGTCATCCTCATCAATATCTGGCCACTGGGCCCAGATGGCTCTGGAGAAGAATGTGAGAGTAGTGACTTTGCACAGCCATCCCTCACTGAAATCCAATTCACTTGCATGTTATGGTATCATCTCCTGATGTCATGGTCATCCTTAAGAATGATGGACAAATGACTACAAAAGCATCAGCAGCAAAAGCAATAAAACAACAACAATGATGTTCCAGGCATAGAGCTAAGGTCTGGGAATACAAAAAGAGGCAGAAGACAATCCTTGCCCTTGAGAAACTCACTATTTAATGGAAATGAATTTTCCAAGGTCACATTGGCAGAAAGTATCAGAGTTGGGATTTGAATCCAGTTCTTCTGACCCTACATCCAAACTAATTATTTTTCTAATTATTTTCTCTCCTAATTAGAATGTGAGCTACTTGAAAGTAGCTTTTCTGTTTATATTCTTAGGGTTTTGTGCCAAAAGTTTGGCTCATGGTAAGCAAATGCTTTCCCATTCCATTCCATTCCATACCATGATGATTAAAATACTCTAGAAATGTGGATTAAAAGAATTCTTTTAGAGGTAGATTTCAATACTTCCCTTGTAAATATGTACCAAAGCAGAGAAAAAGGAGTCAGATGGACTCCAAACTGCAAGAAGAGGTCTTTTTTATTGAATAAGCCAATGAGAAAGCAGAATTTGGCCTTGCAGGCCAGTGGGGCAATTGGTATGTTTTGCATTTATTCATTGATTTAATCTTCCTTGTGGGACTCTGTGCTTTGTGTGTGTGTGTGAGTGTGTGTGTGTGGTGTGGTGTGTATATGTTGGGAATGGAAAATATGGAGAGGAAGCTGGGAGAAGGCAGAAACAGTAGTCTGCCATCCTTGGAATCCCAGTCAGTAGGCGAATATAATGGGATTTTTGGTCCTGCCCATGGTGGATTGGCTAACCCTGTTCTTGGTGACATTACTCTCCCAGCTGCCAACCTGATAAGCATCACTGTCAGAGAATGTGTCCAGGGAGAGGGAGGCAGCTTCCAAGTGAAATGTATATGGGGAGGAACAGTGAGCATATTCTTGGAATTGTAAAGCTCAGCACACTTTCCAAGTGATTATTGGAACAAGATGACATTTTCTATAGAGCACACAGATGCACCAGCTGGAATCAGGAAGCAATTTTCCCCTATGGTATATTGCTGAACAATTAGGGGCATTATGCTGGGTGTTAGGCCTTCCTCCGGAGCATCTGGATTGGTAAGTATCAGAAAACAGAGATGAGCCCAGAGGGATCCTGGGGGCTGTTCCTATAGGGGCTATTTCCCCATTCACTGGGTAATAGCTCAGGGAGAGACAGACCTCGCTGAGCATATAAAAAATCAGCAAGACAGGAAATAAGCACAGATGCTCTTTTCTTCCCTTCTCACCTCGTGCTTCTCAGCCTGTAAGATTTCTCCCTCTTTGAATGAGAATTTTCAGATTACTCTTAGCCCCTTCTGCTTAAAGAAGCCTTTCTGTCAGGGAAGGAAGACTAGAGATAGTCCATCAGGACAATGGGGTCTTTGGGCTGGGCAGAGGGATGGACTGTGGAAAATGCTATTACTATTGTTGCTATTACTGCCACTACTATTACTACTACCTTACTCCTCCTCCTTCTCCTACTACTACTGTTACTATTACTACTACTACTACTGCTACTACTATTACTACTACTACTACTACCTTACTCCTCTTCCTCCTATTGCTACTACTGTTACTATTACTACTACTACCTTACTCCTCCTCTTTCTTCTCCTGTTACTATTACTACTACTACTGCTACTACTACTACTACTTTACTCCTCCTCCTCCTATTGCTACTACTGTTATTACTACTACTACTACTACTACTACCTTACTCCTCCTCCTCCTCCTATTGCTACTACTGTTATTACTACTACTATTGCTATTGTTACTACTATTACTACTACTACTACCTTATGCCTCCTCCTCCTCCTGTTGCTACTACTACTGCTATACTATTAATACTACTACTGCTATTGCTACTGTTACTATTACTCCTATTGCTGCTACTACTTTTACTCCTACTGTTACTACCACCTTCAACATCACTATTACTACTATTACTTCTATTACCATCACTACTCCCATTACAACTACTATTACCAGTGCTACAAGTATTAACTATGACTGTTACTGCTACTACTAACTACTACTACTATACCATGTACTATGTACCATGCACTGAGCCAAGTGCTTTACAAATATTATTTTATTTGATCCTCATAGCAACTATGGGAGGTAGGTGCTATTATCTGTAAAATAATAACACCTACTCCTCAGGGTTATTGTAAAAATCAAATGACATAATTATAAAATATTTAGCATAGTGTCTGTCATATAGCAAGCATGATGTAAATGCTAATTATGCATCCTGATAATTAAATATTAATAATTATTGATTGTTATAATTATTATCAATTATGTTAATTATGTCTTTATGAACTCCACTTTGCAGTTGAGAAAATTGAGGCAAACAGAGGTTAATGAGTTGCCCAAAGTCACACAGAAGTCTATGATATAGGATTTGAACTCACCTCTTCCTAACTCCAGTCCCAGCCTTCTGTCTACTGAACTGTCCAGATACATCAATAATAGAACAAAGAATGTCATTACATAAGACAAGACATTTTAGAACAGAGAATGTCTGACATATGGAGGATTCTGGATGGAGAATATCAGAAATGAAAAGCACCTTAGAGTAAGTGTTTGGTCTATGAATTTATGTTCAGGGAGTCCATTAAATGGAAGGGGAAAAACACACTTTTGTTTACTCTAACTTTTGGTTATATAAAAGACATAATGCTATGTGTTTTATTTTATGCATTGGAAAACATTATTCTGAGAAGCTGTCCATAGGCTTCGCTGCTGAAGGAGATAAAGGACACAAAAAAGATAAAGAATTTTCCCCTTAGAACAGAATGTCAGATTCGGGGTCTTAGAACATGGAATGTCAGAGTTGGAGTTTTAGAACATGCAGTGTCAGAGCTGGGATCTTAGGACACAGAATGTCAGTGCTGGGAGTGTCCTAAGAATATGATATAGAAGGGGCAGCTAGGTGGTACAGTGGATAGAGCACCAGCCCTGAAGTCAGAAGGACCTGAGTTCAAATCTGATCTTAGACACTTAACACTTCCTAGCTGTGTGACCCTGGGCAAGTCACCTAAACTCAATTGCCTCAGCAAAAAAACAAAAACCAAAAATATGATATAGAATGTTAAAGTAGCTAATGATGTAATGTATTATCCCAGTCTCATCCCTTGATTGTGAGATAAGAGACTGAGAGCCCATGGGAAGTCACCCCTCCAAAGTCATATAACTAGTGAATAACAGAGTTGAGATTCAAACTCAGGACTCTCTCTACTATACCACGTTGTAGAAATAATAGCAGGCTAAAAAGCTAGAAGGATGTACCCATTCCAGCTCAATAACCAGCTCAATAACCAAGTATCTCTGAGACCTTGAGCAAATCAATCTAGGTTGAGAATAGTAAGGCATCTAGGTGCCTCAGTAGATAGAGACCTGTAATCAGGAAGATATAGATTCTGCTTCAGGCTCTTATTCTCTATATGATTCTGGCCAAGTCATTTCATCTCTGCCTCAGTTTCCTCAACTATAAAATGGGGATAATAATATCATCTACTTCCTTGGGTCATTGCAAGGATCAAAAGAGATAACATATATAGATAAATGTAAGCATATATAAATATATAAATATCTGTGAAGTCAAAAAGCATTTATTAGGTGCTTATTGTATGCAGAGCAACAACAATAATAAATAGTATTTACGTAGTGCTTTAAGGTTTGTGAAGTATTATATATATATATATACATATATGTACATATATGTATATATATGTATATATAAAAGCTTATCCTCACAACTACTCTGTTAAGTAGGTACTATTAACTATCACCCCCAATTTCAGAAAATAAAATGGATGCAAACAGAGTTAAGTGACTTGTCCACACAATCTGTAAGTGTATGAGGCTGGATTTGAACTCAGATAGTTTTTCCCTGACTAAATCCAATGCTCTGTCCACTATGTCACCTAGTTGCCAAATGAGGAGATTGGATTAGATGACCTTAGAGCATGCATCCAGGTCAGTGTAGGTACCTTACCAGTAAAAGAAACAGCTTCTACCAAGCCGATCAGCAAATGTCCCCAAATGTAAAGTTTTAGCACCTTGCTGGGAGCTCTAAGGAGTTTTAATGAGTCTCCCAGGGTCTGAGAATCAATATGTGTCAGAGGCAATCCAAGTCTTCCTGAAGCCAAGTGTGGATCCTCAGAGGCAGGCTCTCTAGTATTAACCATGATGCCTCCCCCAAAGCTGGTAAATGTGGTCAATCGATATAAAGACAACCCACATGCTGGATGGTGAGATCACTGAATCTCGCCTCCCCTTCTGTCTGAAGCCATCAGGCATCCTTCCTTCAAGTGACCCTCCAGTGGAGAGGTTTTAACCTGATATTGACAGACTTGTAGATTTCAGGGGCTCTGTGAACTAGTGGGAACTGATGGGAAAAAATATCTCTTTATTTTAACTAGCCTCTGGTTTATCTTTGTATTTAATTTTATGCTTTTTTTTAAAAATGTTATGCCTTTTAAACCATGATTCTGAGAAGGGGTCCACAGCCTTTTTGCCAGATGGAGTCTAGGACACACAAAATGTCAAGAAGTCCCACTCTAATGGAGAAGTTCCCCTTTCCCCCATCAGAGTCTTCCATAAGGAGAGGTTTCAGTTTTGTTTTTCTCTTTTTCCCTTCCTCCCAGAAGCATCTGGCTTCTTCCTGGCTGCCCCCAATAAGCTGATCCCCATAATCTCCTGGGGATGGAGAGATGAGATGCAGCCCCTGGGGGCTAAACCTGGAGATGAGGTGGGATTGTTAAAAGAGAACTGTCTTCCTCCAGTGATTTCCCTCCCAAGAAATAATATCCTTGGCTTGTATATGTGTTGATACAAGGGTGACTCATTAATGCAGCACTGGGAGACTGTTTGTTTTCATGATGATGGCAGGCAGCTACGTCTGGCATAAAGTCAGTTGGCAAATCTTAAACTTAGGGAAAAAAAACCTCAACTTCTGTCCCTGGAATATATTAAGAATATGCTGGCATCCAGCCATTTCATTTTTAAGAGCTAATGTCTTCCTTCTTTTCTGTAATTATTAAATACCTACTGTGTGCAGAGTGTCACACTAGGTGCTGAAGCTGGGTGAAATATAAAGGTTGAAGGGGGGAGAACAGACAAGAAATGCAAAACCTGCCCTCATGGATTTTCCATGGGATTAAGATAGCAACATCAATGACTACAATGCACAATATTACATGATAAGGTCACTCTAGAAGTATAGAACCCATGGAATCTCTCATGGAGGGAGTCAGGAAAGGAATCAAGGAGGTGGTGATGTTACCACACTTGGTCTTTAAAGGGTGGAAAGGAGGAAAAAAAAGAGGGAGAAAAGTGAAAGTCTTTCTATAGTTAGCTCATTTGCTGTTCTTGACTACCATGGAGAGAGTGACTTTCATTTCTCTAATTTTAATTCTTCTAACTCTACTTTCCCGAATCCTTCCTTTTTTCCTTTCCTTTTCCCTCCTCTCCAGTGTTGTTATTTTTGTTGTTGTTGAAATTCTGCATGGGATACTTACTAGCTGATTGACCCTGTGAAAGTGACTTAGCCTTATTTGCCTCAGTTTCCCAATCTGTAAAAATGAGAATAATAATAACATATACCTCCTAGGGCTGTTGTAAGGACAGTGAGATAAAATATGCCAAATGCTTTGCATAAGTTAAAGCTATCTACAAATGCTAATCTCTTCTTAAAGTGCTCAATTATTTATCTTTGGTCTTGCCTTTGTGACCTCTTTGCTGACTGTAGTTTGGGGATTTTTGTCTGTCTCTGAAAAATGAAATTAAGGCATTTCTATTCCAATTCAGGGTTTATATTTGAGCTACTGTGTGTCCTAAAAGTCAGCCAAAGCTAGGGTCATCTTTTAAATTATGAATTTGTTGCTAAATAAAGGAACTGCTGTTTGGCATCAGCAATTGGAAGATAAAATGGCAACAGGTCCCAAAATGATCCATTAGAATTGCCCTCCTGTTGAGGGCAGGGGCTGTGTTTTTACCTTTCTTTGTATTGCCATTGGTTAGCACAATGCCTGCTTTGAACTAGATGTTTAATAAATGGCTGTTGGCTAATGATTTAAAGCAATTCCATTCTATTTATAAAAACAAGGAGTCTTTGAAGGTAACAAGGACTTTTTTTTAAATGTCTTCCTAGTACCCTAGCAGCATGGTAGACACTTAATATGTACTTAATGAGTCTGACTGAGTTTAGATAACTGGTCTGGAAAAATACTTCTGAGGAGAAAAGAGTTGACCAGCAAAGAATCTGAATGATTACTTGCTGTCTTGGAGAAGGGGAAGTAAGAGAGGGAGGGAGAGAAGTTTGGGACATAGTCTTATAAAAATGAATATTGAAAACTATCCTTAAATGTATTTGGAAAAATAAAAATACAATTGAAAATTAAAAACAAAAAAAGAACCTATATAGCATAGCTCCAACACATTTTAAAAGCCTCTAAACTCTTATGTCATAGAACTGTGAAATATTAGAGCTGGAAGCAAACTCTAAGGTCATCTAATCCAATTTCTTCATTTGGCAACTAGGTGACATGGTGGATAGAGCACTGGATTTAGAATCAAGGAAAAAACTATCTGAGTTCAAATCCAGCCTCATACACTTATAGATTGTGTGGGCAAGTCACTTAACTCTGTTTGCCTCCATTTTATTTTTGGAAATTAGGGGTGATAGTTAATAGTATCTACTTAACAAAGTAGTTGTGAGGATAAGATTTTATATATGTATACATATGTACATATATACATATGTATACATATATATATATAAATACTTTGCAAACCTTAAAGTGCTATATAAATACTATTTATTATTGTTGTTGCTATTGTTGCTATAATACTTAATCTCTTTTACCCTCAGTTTCCTGGATCATACTAGCACCTACTTCCCAGGATTGTCATGAGGATAAAATATGTTGATATATGGGAAGCACTTTGCAAACCTTAGTGCACCATATAAAAGTTGGTTATTGTTGTTATTATTAGGACATTGATAAACCATAGTGTTCAGAGGACACAACTGGACTGCCAAAGGGCCCTAAGTTCTTGGCATATGACTGGATTGTCTGTCCTGGAGAAGGGAAGACATGGTAGGAGGGGATCAGAGAGCATGGCGTCTGTCTCCACTATTTAAAGGGCTTTTTATGGAAGATGGATTAGACTGGTTCTGGTTGGCCCAGAGGGCAGCACTGGGTACACTGAATGCCATCTACTGAGCCTGATTTAGGCTCGCTGCCAGCAACCACTTCCTCATAATTAAGACTCATACAAGAGGAGGATGGCTGCCCTGGGAGTCAGTGAGCACCCCTTTGCTGGAGGCTGTCAAAAGCAGCGTGCATTTGTCATGGATGTTGGAGAGGGGATCCATGAGGGTCTCCGGGGTTCCTTTCAGCTCCTAGATTCTGTGATCTCCTCCAATCCTGCGGGACTGGTCCCAGCTGGACCTGTCACTTCCAGATAGTTCTATTTTAACAAAGAGAAGATTCCTCTGGTCTCTTTTCCTTGGCCTTTTGTGGGTATTGCCAGACGCTTTCAAAGATGACTCGCATTTGATGGGCCTGTTAAGCATTTTTAAAGGCCTTAACTCGGCTCCCACACATCCTAGCCTGAGTCTGCTGGGCTGTGCTATGGAGACTTCTGACTGCACGGGCTGGCCCTCTGCCTTGCTGGCTGGGTGCCGCGGGCTGGCAGCCCCAGGATCCCAGCAGATCCATAAATAACTCAGTAGCCTGCAGACCATCCCGATCAATCAAGTTTATAGTTTGGGAAGGCAGAGGAGAGGAAGCGGGGTTTGGAATCTGAGGTGCCAGGAATTGGAGATGAATCCAGGGGGCCTCAGAGACAGATGGCGGGGAGTCAGGAAGGGTCAAGAAGACCCACTATCTCACCAGAGCCAGAGACATTCTGGTTCCATCACCACAAGGGAAAATCTAGATTGCCTTCTTTCTAGACAAGACTACATACATTTCATAATAATGATCTATAGGATTATGCATAGAGAGCTAGGTGACCATTTAATGCAAACCCCTCATTTTGATAATGAGGAAACTGAGACTAAGCGGTTGCCGAAGGACACACAAATTGTCAATGATAAATTGTCAACCCAGATCCTTTTAATAGAGCACTTGCCTAGGTCATACATGTAGTCAGTGACAGAGGTGAGATCGGAACTCAGGTTCTCTGACTTTTAATGGACTATTTGGGGCAGATGGGGTGTCCTGGGGGACTAGTACCTCTGGTGTGAAGGCTTGCCAAGTCTTTTTCAGGACTGTTCATCTACTTCTGATGTTCACCTATCACCTCACTTTCACCTGTGGTTCCAAGAAGCTTTAGTATGTGCAATGGCCACTTCCTGGAAAACTATGTTGGTAAATGGGTAAAATTGGGTTGATGGGAACCAATGGGCTTTAAACCCGTCAGTGAATTAGGAGGATGTCATCCAAACATTCAAAGACTTCTGCCAGTGGAATGGGAAGATGAGAACGATTTGTTCCAATGGCCATGAAGGTTGCTGAAGTAGGAGCCATGGAGTGCTTAAAGGTTAGTCAGACACCCAAGGAGACCAAGGTTATCCCCTGCATCCTGAGCCATTGGCAGTCATCTTGGCTTTGTCCTGCCACAGGATTTTGGTGATTCTGGAAGAGTGAGGTTGATGATTTTGTGCAACTCTGTCTAACTTCAATCCAATTCAATGACTTTACATGTGATATCACTGGTCTTCTTCAAAAGTGAAGGGCGAACCACAAAAGTGGAACACTCACCCAACACCATGAATGTAATCTTTGGGAGAGACAGGATTCAAATCCAATTCCTTTGCACCCAAGGTCATGGCAGTCTTAAGAGGCTGTGGTGGGCTTCAAACTCAGTCTTACTTAAAGAAGCTGGCAAAGACCATTTCATCCAGAGCAACCTATTTATACAAGGTCCAAGAGTAGATTCCTTCAGAGAAAGCCCGGACACAAACAGAGGGGGAAAGAATGCATTTATTTGGTGCTTTGGGTTTTTCACCTCATTTTCTTCCAAGCTCTGATCGAGCTGAAGTATTCCATAGAGACAAAGTTCAAGACACTGCAGCTGTTATTAACTGTGGGATATGGAGATGATTCAATCCTTCAGAGTTCATCTGAGAAAGTGTCGGTCTGAGCAATTCATTCAGGTGCTTAGTGGGTCATCACCTTAGCAATGTACCGACCTCTTAAGTCAAAGTAAGCCCAATGTGCACCGCCATTAGAGGGACAAAGAAGCTGTGTCGCCAAACCTTTCTGGCAGGGAAGCTAACAACTGCCTGGGGCTGAGTCTAAGTCTCTCCAGTCCAATTTCTTTTTTGGTTCCCTTTTCCAGGCTGCTGTGGATGCACACAGACTCCTAAAGAGACTCAGAGACAATATGAGATTGCAAGGAGATATTTACAGGAATTCCTAGGATCAAAGGGATTTACAGCTGGAAGAAACATCAGAAGACATGGAATATAATTTGCCCATTATAGATAGCTCCTTAGACCAGTTGTTTCCCAAGTCTAGACCAAATAACAACAATCAACAATAATAAAATGGTGGTTGTGATGATGATGGCTCTTTGCTAAGTGCCCATGACCTTGGATATGTCATCCTCACACACCCCCTGAGTTTTAGTCTATTCACATGCAAAATGAAGCATTGGAATAGATAATATTGGAAAGCTCTAAATCCCTGAGCCTGATTCCTAAGACTAATGCCTAAGAGGCAGAGAAGCTTGATTGGAAAGGATCTAGATTTGGAGTAATGACATCTGGGTTTGTATCCTGTTACTGAAATGACTCTGGGAAAGTTATTCCATCTCTGAACCTCAGTTTCCTTGTTTATAAAGTGATGAAGTTTGACTAAGTGCCCTTTGAGTTATCTTCCAGATCAAAAGCTCTGATCTTAATTATGCTAATATGGAGGACAGGGTCCAGGTCTCTCTACACCTTAGAATATCTTACCCAGTAGGTCCTATACATAGGAAGCAAAGGATACAGAATGCACGTATCTCTGTGTATTCACATATATGTATAGACTCACATTCATGTGCACATGCACATATTTTATATCACATGTGTGAATACATATGTTTATTTGTACATGTGAATACACATAGATATATTATGTCAACATCTCTAAGTTAATTTGAAATGAACTTTTTGAAGGTTATTATGATGTTTCCAGCCCTGCTAGGTGCAATACAAAAGAAAAAAAGCTAAGACAGGGCTTTTATCTTTAGGAAGTTTGAAACTGATTGGATGTAAGTAATGATTAATCATAATAATAGCTAGTATTTATATAAGACTTTACTGTTTCAAAACACTTTAGAGACTGTCTTGAATTTCATCCCCTCAAAAATCCTTGCTTATAACCTTATAAGCATTTATTAAGTGTCTATTATGTACAAGTACTGCACTAAATGTTTATTTTTTTTTTAAACAGACATTGTCTCACCTGAAACCCTGGGAGGTAGGTATTTTATGCCCATTTTACAGATGAGGAAATTGAGCCTCAGAAAGGTTAAGTGTTTTGCCCAGGATTACACAGCTCATAATATCTGAGGCTGGATTTGAACTATGTCTTCTCTGACTCTAGATAAAGCACTCTATGTCTACTGCACTGCCTACACAGGAGATAAATGTGTGAAAAGGTGAATAATGTTAAAAGATTCCAACACCAGTTCAAGATACCAATAAAAGGGTCTACTGAATACCAAATTTATTCTAATAGGAGCTCAGAAGAGGGACCCATCACTGTGGGCTGGAAGTTTCAGAGAAAATAATGAAGGAAGAGAGGCATGACGGGGGTCTTAAGGGTGAATGAAGAAGGCAGAAAAATTTGGGGAGGGCACTGACATTAGGAACGAATAGCATGTCAAGCATTAGGTGGGACAGCACACCTCCATGATCCTATGGGATCTATGATTAACTCTTCTTCATACCACTATTTCATAGATAACTATTGTTCGCCTTTCCCCCCCACCAGGACCAATGGTATCATGGGATGATGACTTGTACATGAAATAGATTTAACTGAGGCAGAGTTGCACAAAGCCATCAACCTCATTCTCTCTTCCAGAATCATTGAAATCCATTGGTAAGACAAAAATTGGGATTATTGGCAATGGCCTGGGATGCAGTGGATGACTTTAGTGCCTTCAATGTCTGCTCTACTCACTCCACAGCATCTCTTTCGGCTGCCTTTGTGGCCCTTGGAATAAATTTGCTCTGAATGGAAATGGTTAGTAAGGGGTCGAGGCAACATTTGAATCCAGATTTACAGAGAGGATATCAACACTTAGGACAATCTACATGGACCCTTACATAACATACAGCAAAAGATTATTTCTTCCAATGGACAGAAAGTTTGAGATGATAAGAAAATAATGAAATGAAGGGAGAAAACTGTCACTCAATTAACCAACATTTATTAAGTGCCTCCTATGTGCCAGCAATTGATTTAATTATAACATTATCAATTTCATAAATCTTATTAAAAATTTAAACATAAGATTAAGTGTATCAATTGGGTGGGCACAATTTCTCCTGTAGACCAATGTTTCCCAACATTTTATGTCTTGAGAACCCTTTTTAACAACAAAAATTGTGTTTCTATGAGCCCCCAGGGTATCTTAAAATAGCACTCATAATATTCTTTACATTATTTACTGCTTAAGGCATCATTCAAAAATTTTTAGTGCAAATACATTGGGGGGTTCACAGCCCACTAAATGGGAACAATTGCTTTGTAGAAGAAAGTCAAAACAAATGCAGAAAGAGATGCAGGAGAGCAGCAAGACTGCTTTTTTTTTTTTTTTTTTTTTTTTTTTTTTTTTTTTTTTTTTTTTTTAGGAAAGGGAAATTAATGCTTGGATCAGAGACCTCAGGACTAAGACCAGTCTGGTGGGAGTTGAAGGATTTCTTCTTCATAACTAGCTTTCATAAATCTAAATCAGGACCTTCCTTGCAAAATGCAACTGCAAGACTACTTAATAATAACAAGTTCTTATGCTCAAAAAGTTATCAAACTGTGCATACCCTTTGATCCAGCAGTGCTTCTATTGGGCTTATATCCCAAAGAGATTTTAAAGGGGGGAAAGGGACCCACATGTGCAAAAATGTTTGTGTCAGCCTTTTTTGTAGTGGCTAGAAACTGGAAACTGAATGGATGCCCATCAATTGGAGAGTGGCTGAATAAATTATGGTATATGAATATTATGGAATATTATTGTTCTGTAAGAAACGACCAGCAGTACGATTTCAGAGAGGCCTGGAGAGACCTGCATGGACTGATGCTGAGTGAAATGAGAAGAACCAGGAGATCATTATACACAGCAACAAGACTATATGATAATCAATTCTGATGGACATGGTTCTCTTCAACAATGATGTGATTCAAACCAGTTCCAATTGTTCACTGAAGAAAGCCATATACACCCAGAGAGAGGGATGTGAAATGTGGACCACAACATAACATTTTCATGCTCTCTATTGAGGTTTGCTTGCATTGTGTTTCCTTTCTCTGATTTTTCTTTCTTGTAGATACGATTTTTCTTGCACAAAAATGATAAATGTGGAAATATGTATACATATATTCGATTTGTCAAGTATTTTAACGTAATTAACATGTAGTGGATATCCTGCCATGTAGGGGAGGGTTGGGGAGTAGGGGGGAAAAATTTGTAACGGAAGGCTTTGTAAGGGTTAATGTTGACGAATTACCCATACATATGTTTTGCACATAAAAAGTTTTAATAAAAAAGAAGAGAAAAAAATAATAACAAGTTCTAACTTTTTCCTTACCACAAGTCTGTAATGGTGAATACAACTAGGTCTTGATTAGAGCAAATGATGACTAAGGAACTCCTTGAAGTAATCACATGTATTTGAATTCAGATTATTCAAAGTTATGATTATATAAAATATGGCCATTTATTCCAACCCAATGGAAACATGCAATGTGAATTCAAATAATGTGGCCACTTTGAGGATTCAGTTATACCACTAATGAAGGGCTAGCTTTAGTGCAAGTATCATTAGCCCCATTTTACAGATAAGGAAACTGGGTCTTAGAAACGGTGAAATGATTTGACCAACATCATAGAACTCAGTAAGAACTGAAGCCAGACTGAAAACCCAGTTTTTTTCTGGCTCCAGATCCAATTCATTTATCATTATATCATATGCTGCCTGAGTTACAGGTAGGCAAGAACTCAGATCATTCAACCAGCATGCATTTATCTAACACCTTCTGCCTGTAGCACCTCAATTTTCCTCAATCCAAATGAAGATGGAGAAGCTAAAGAAAAGCATTCCCAAACAAAATTCAAAATACACGTAAGTATAAGCAGCTGTTAGCCAAGGGGGGAGAGGAGGAATAAATATTTTTAATGTGGAAGAAAGCCGAGAAATGAAATGCTGGGAATCAGACAGGGTGGGCTGTGATTATTTGACTGGGAGAGGCAACCATTAAAATAGATTTTTAAAACATCTGAAACACCAAATTTAAATACATTGGGGATTTTAAAAAAATTAACTTTATCTTGAGAGAAGCCATTAGTCTATCCACAAAAGAAACAGTTTTAATATTAATATCATCTGGGCTCTAATTTAATCATTTTATTAAAAAAAGAAGGGGGAAAATGACATTTGGGCAGGAAACCTGAGGACTAAGGACAGTCTCATGGGCATTGAAGGACCTCTTCTCTGTGCGCATAGTTCAATAAATGGTCTGACCAATGAGTATTTTAAGTAGAAATTGGATGACTACCTGTCAAGAATTACAATAGTGAAAGAATGGATGAGAAAAACTTTCAGGTCTGTTGGAATCCTGAGATCCCATGATTCTTTGATTTACTGAGCAGATGCTATCTAAAAAAAATATAGATTGTGCTTTCTCCTTTATAGCAGGACATATCTCAGGGATCTTCCTCTTTTCTGGTTTTATAGACCCAAGGCCTTCAGCACCCAGGCTTTCCCTCAAGATGTCCCTTCACTCGTTTTTTTTTTCTTTCTCTCTCTTTCCTGGCCCTCTTAAATTTGTTTCTTATTTTCTGTTGGAGAGAATATTCTACTTGACTCCACCTTCTTTCATTGCCAGTGACTTGAATCCTATTTGTTTCCAATCAACTTGCAGGGTCGTGATCACTCATTTTCCATTTGTTTTTCATTTCTCATTTTCGTTTAAGGCAGGTGGATTCAGTCATGTAAATTATGCCTTACTAAAATTCAATTAAATAAGTCAAGACATTACTCTCATGAGTACCTTTTTGAGGATGAAGGACAAATAACATTGGTCCTCTGGTACAGTGGGTAGAGTTAGACCTGGAGTTAAGAAGACCTAAATTCAAATATTTCCTGATATATGTTCAGTTGTGTGGCCCTGAACAAGTTATTTAACTTCTATTTACCCTACTGTCATCATCTGTAAAATGAGGAAAATAATTTTTTTTAGAGTTGAAAGACTTTATTTATTTTTTTATAAAGCTTTTTATTTACAAAACATATGAGTGATTTTTCTACATTGACCTTTGCAAAAACTTTTTTTTCTCAAGCTTTTCCCCTCCTTCCCCCCACCCCCCACCCCTAGATGACAGAAAATGAGGAAAATAATAGCACCTACTTCCCAGCATGGTTCTAAAACTCAAATAAGATTAAGAAAAATGATTATTAATAACCAGTGATTTGGGGAGATTCAAAGTTCTCCCCTTTTCTAAAGTCCTCATTTTAAAGCTCAGATTCTGAAGGTTGAAATTTCTCCCCAATTATGGGTCAAATTCCACCCAACCTTGCAAAGAATTCCTGCTCGTTATGTTCCACTCAAGCAAATCTGGGTGGAAGTAGATCCTTTGTTTAGATTGCCAAAGGCTGGAGGTGGTCTGGGTGGAGAGATAGTCTCTTTGTCCAAGCCCAGATTGACATGGTACTACTTTCCCAGTCCTTCATCGGAGTGAGTCCCAATTCCCACCTCTCATTCATTATTAACCTAACAGAGTTGATTGCCTTCCTCTGGAACACTTACTTTTCCAACATATAAGCAGTGAGCCCACCATCATGAATGTCTTTGGTTTGAGATGGCTACATGAGCATTCCTTTTATTAATAAAGTGATTAATTACCTAGAAACTATGACTTTCAAACTTTTTAAACATCACAAGATAATATTTATCAAGCATTTAGAACGGTGTTTGATATATACAAGGTACTATATAAATATTGGCTATTATTATTGTTATTTTGATCATTCTAACATATTATTATTATGGCAGAGCAGAGTAATGGCTAAAGTGCTGGATTTGGAATTAGGAATATCCAGATTAAAATCCTATCTCAGTCACTTAATTTTTCTGTGACTCAATTTCCTTATCTATAAGATGCAAGCTTCTAACATACCTTCCACATCTGAATCTAAAATTGAATACCTCCAACCTACTTTCCTGGATTTATTTTACATGACTCTTCTTTATGTACCCTAATTCTAGCCCTGGATATGACATACCACCATCTATTGCCTCTTTGCCATTTGAGTTAGTTATCTGCCATGTTTGAAATGTACTCTTTCCTACTTTTCAGGGTCTTTATTTTCCTCTAAGGCCTATCTCAGGTGATTCTACTTCTGTGAAATCTTCTTTAAGCCCATTAGTTGTAGTGTTCTTTCCCTCCTCAAATTTTCCTAAGTCTTGTTGACAAAGTGTCCTGGTGATGATTTTTTAAATTTAGCATTTCTTTGGTGCTAAGGAAATAAATGTCACACACCTGAAATATTTTATTTTACTAGAGTCCTTTATCTGGATCTCCATTTTTTTATCCATCACTCTCCATGTTAAATTATCCTTAACTGTTTACATATCAAAACCCTCCTTGCCCAACAGATTGTAAGCTCCTTGAGGGAAGGCACTGTTTCATTTTGGTCTTTATAGCCATGTCCTTGAATTCCATGCTTGTGGAATTGCCATGGGTCCTCAGAGAATAGCTATTCATCCCCCATCTTTTGGGATTTACTTGTGGTTCAATAGGTAGCTAATAACTTTGGATTCAATGCAATTCATTGCAATCCAA
Source organism: Myrmecobius fasciatus (assembly GCA_023553655.1). Lineage (NCBI taxonomy): Eukaryota > Metazoa > Chordata > Mammalia > Dasyuromorphia > Myrmecobiidae > Myrmecobius > Myrmecobius fasciatus. The sequence continues at coordinate 343,051 of JAJPUD010000946.1, forward strand.
GTAAAATTCTGGCCAGGGGAAGTTATGCTAAAGCCTCAGGGAGTGCAGAAAATCCACCTCTTCTTCCCAGGTCAAAAACCTAAGGTCAGGTGATTTAAGCCAGATTGCTTAGAGTTGGGCCTTTCCCAGTAGAATCCAAGTACCAAATATCCACCCAAGAAGAATGGGCTTTTGGGTGTAGTTTCTCTTGGTACCTTCCCTGCCAGTCTGCTAAGGCGGTCAATGGGGTTAGCAGCAGTTATACCATGTGTTTTCTGTAGTAAAACAGGAGCCTTTTAAAGAAAGGAATCTGGCAAAGGAACAATCATAAAATCGTTTTCTTGTACAGATTAATCACTATTCAAACAAACACCCCATAAGGCAGTCATTCCATTCTGGGGCAGTGCTGACCTTATAAACCACAGGAGTGAAACTCCAGCCTGTACCTCTCAGGTCTGGGAGGAAAAAGCTGGACTGTGTGTATTAGGGACAGGGAAGGGGAAGACTGTATATTTCATTGGTACAGATCCCAGATAAGCTAGAGGGAATGTGTATGGGCTCCAGCCTCTTATCCTCCATCTTTGCCATTTTTGAAACTTCACTGCCAAGTATCAGGCAGACAGCAGCATCCAGAGTGTAGGATCACACAGGCAGAGCTTCTTAATCTGGTTTGAGTCATGAAGCCCTTGAGCAACAGTATGGAGAAGACCGTGGTCCCCTTCTCACAATGGTAAAGAATGACCAAATTAAACATATAGGATTGCAAAGGAAGCCAATGGGTAGAAATACATTTTAAAAAAATTCATGGTTCTCAGAAGAAGAACTTTGACACAGAGTAAGAGCTGGAAAAAGCCTTAGAGATCACCAAGTTCAACTACTTCATTTAACAGGTGGGGAAATTGAGTCATACTAATGAACTGATTTGCCCAAATTTACAACCATTATTAGTAGCAAGCCAGAAATTAGTGTCAGGTTCTCTGATTCTAGATCTCAGTTCTCCAGTCCTATCCAGCCTTGGACTAGGATAGAAAAGCAAAAAAGCAACCAACCAAACAAAATACGAATAAACCAAAGATGAAGGATGACTGTTGTGTAAAGACCAGCCTATAGAGAAACTTGTCACTAGAAGGTTGACCTAGAAGGTGAACAATGGCCACCCCCCAAAAAAGAAAATAATTGAAATTATAATAGCTTACATTTCTATTGAAACTTTATAAAATATTTTTCTTTACCACAATACTGCAGGATAGATTTTTGTAGGACCATTTAAGTAGGAAAGGGTTAGTAAGAAAAGTCTTCTAATAATTTATAGTTCCAGAAAGGGACTAAAGGGAGAGAGAAGGTAACAAGTATCTATTGGGTACCTACTATGTGCCAACCACTGTACTAAGTGCTTTACAAATGTTATCAGGACACTGAGAGGTTAAGTTCAGGGTCACTTAGCCAGTATGTGGCAAAAGCAGATTTTGAACCCAGATCTCCAAGGTCAGCTGCCATGCTGCCTCTTGTGAAGGGAATAGTATTGAAAGTATATTCTTTCATTCCTCTCTGGGCTCTGCTCCTGATTCTCTGAATTTCTTTCTCCATTATGACCCAGAAGTATTCTTACTCTGGAACATCCCTCCTTCCCTGTGTTTTTTCCTCTGATTAGCTTCCTCTTACAAGGAGCTTAGATAGTAAGCTCATTGAGGGCAGGCTTCTTTTACATCTTTAGAACTAAGCACAATGCCTGGCATATAGTAGACCCTTAATAAATGTTTGTTGATTGATGATTGTTCAGTTCTGGGAAACTCCATCTTAAGAAATATATACTTGGTAATCATATTCATTCCTTCATTCCCTTCTGTTCCCCTCCTGCTTCTTTAGATTTCCTTCCTCATCATGTCTCCATTCCTTCTCCTTATTTTCAGCTTCCTTTTATGTGTTGTTTTTCTCCTTTGGAATATAAGCTCCTTCTGGGAAGGAAGTGTCTTTTTGCTTGTATTCGTATTTCAATTTGGTACATAGTAAGCACTTCAAAAATGCTTCTTGACTGTTGTTGAATGCTTTGTTGACTAATATGATCATCCCCATGCTAGACGTGGAAAAAAAGGAGATTAATTGAAACTTAAACCTAGGTCTTCTAGCCCCAAATTCTAGTTCTCCTTCTAATAAAAAATGCCGTTTCTTACCTTTTTCAATATCTAAAACATCTTTGATTTTGTCCAATGGGTCATCCCTCCACTGACACAGATGTTGCTTCTCTATAATAGGTAGTCTTCAAGAGTAGCTATAGTCCATCTATTATGGAATGATCGAACGAGTTGTAGCATATTATTGCGAAGGAATATTATTGTGCCAAAAGAAATAATGAGCAGGAGGGTTTCAGAAAAATCTGGGAAGACGTATGAATTGATTCAAAGTGAAATGAGCAGAAACATTGTTTATAGTAAAAGCAATACTGTATGATCAACTGAATGACAGCTATTTTCAGTGACACATTGATCTAAGACATTTCCAATGCTATCCACTCTAGAGAAAGAATTGATGGAGGCTGAATGCAGATTGAAGCATACTATTTTTCATTTTATTTTTTTGTTCTGTGTCTTTCTTTATAATGTGACTAATATGGATATATGTTTTGCATGATTGCACATGTATAATTTGTATCAAATTGATTACCATCTAAGGGAGAGGGAAGGAAAGAGAGAAGAATTTAGAACTAGGAAAAAATGAATGTTATGAGTTATGGAAATGTTCTGCATAACTTCACATGTGCTTTTTTAATGGGGCTGGAGATGGGGATAAGGGAGAAAATGTGGAATTCAAAATTCTAAAAACAAATGTAAAAAAATGAAAGAAGCTAAAGACTGCAGAAAAGGAAAAAAAAATTAATGTTAAAATTGCCTTTACATGTAATTGGGGAAAATAAAATATTTTTTTTAAAAAAAATAGCTGTATCCAAAAATTCATCACTCTATGACGAACCTTTTGGAACATAGGCTGGTGGTCCTCAAATATCAGACATCAGAGGTTAGGCTAATATTCCTATATAACCTCTGAGAGTTCTGTGTCACATTTAGGTCAAGGCAAGGTGTCAAATGAATGAAATCTATTCTCTTATGGCATCATAATTTCTTTTGGAATCAATTATTCACCTATAGCTCAAGGTAATTGATACTAGTTCTTGCCTGAAGGGCTATAGATTTTTTGTGATTGGCACCAGGTATCACCTGTTCCCTAAAGGCAGGAAGGTGGCCTTCTGCTTTATCCTCTGTGGTGACTTGCATTGATATGACTGCACCACAATTGGAATATTGAAACCAGTTCTAGGCGTCACATTTTAGGAAGGACACTGGTGAGCCATTTTTAATAAAGCTCACGTTCTACAAATGTGGCATAGAACTCTTATTGGCTAAAGGCAAATTAACATCTCAGTTTTCTATCAAAAAACAGGAGCCATAGGAAATTAGACACACACCAATTCATTTATGTTTTCTGACTTTCTGTTTCCACATCTAAAGGTGAAAGAGTTAGACTAAATAATATCTAAGAATCTCCCAACTCTGGTATTTCATGATTCCATTCTCTTTCCTATTTAAATGAAGCTCCCACATAGTATTAAGGTTTAGTAGAAAGAAAACTAAATTCAGAGTTAGAGGACCTGGATCATTTTAGAAAAACCTGAAAAGACTTACACGAACTGATGCAAAATGCAGTGAGAAGAACCAGAAGAAGTAGATCTGATTTTTTCCTGTGTGAATTGGGTAAGTTTCAGAATTTCTTTGGAACTCAATTGACCAACTTTAAAAAGTATTGGATTATATAACCCTTCAGGCATCTCCCAATTCTGATTTTTAAAATTCTAGTTTCTTTATTATTTCACTCAATTGTGGCATAATCCCTTACTCTAAATAGCCCATTACTCCTTTCTGAATTTTTCCATCAGAAATTAATCTCTAATTCTCAATCTTTTTACTTGTTGACCATCCCACCATGTTTGTAATGTTCTGCCCTTTCATCTCTACCTCTTAAAAATTCCTAGATTCCTTCAGCTTCAACTCAAACCCTACCTATTACTTGAGGCCTTTTCTGGTCTACCCATCACCTTTTCCTATCAGATTACAGAATGTAGTTAAAAATAGCCAATAAACATTTATTAAGTGCTTACTATGGAGCAGACACTGTGCTAAATATTGGGAATGAAAATATAAGGAGAGAAATACAGACCCTGCCTTCAAGGAGCTTACAATCTAATGGGGGAACACAACAAATGAGGAAGCTAAAAGGAGTGGGGGATGTAAGAAATGAAGGAGATGTCTGAACTGAATGACTGAATGAATGAATCAGAGGTTTGAAGTTCTCTCCAATGAGAGATGGAGTCTCAAAGTTGATCTCCCCTGATGATGAGGTCATGGGTCATAGTGAAGTCCCAAAGCAATGTAGCCAGGTGAGAAACGAGATGTCTGAGCTGAGCTCTCTGCCTAAATGGAGGTTCCTTCTCCATATGTCTTTGCCCGATGTCCAGTACATAATAAGTCCTTAATAAATCCTTGTTCACTGACTTCCAGTATGTCTCCTTTTGGAGCATAAAGACACGTTTTTTTTTGCCTTTTTTTTTGTATTTTCAGCCCTCAGCACAGTGTCTGGCACATAGTAAGTGCTTTTAATAAATGTTTGCTGACTGACTGACATGAACATACAACTCAGGAATGTCTTAGCCAGAGACAAACCGAAAACTCTTCTGTATCCTGTCTGCCTTTTATTACTTTTTTTCCTAGTGTGAGAAGTTAAAAACAACAGAAGACATTTTCCTATTGCTTTCTTCTGCCTCAAGCTTCTACTGCCTGGAAGCCGTCACCACCAGCCATGATCCAAATATAACCTCACAGATGGGGCATGCCGTGAAGGGATTGGCACCCCCTAGGACATTGTTGATGGAATGGCAGCGCCATTCAGCAGCATTTGGTGTTAATTTCCTGGCCCTTGCCCATCTCCCCATACACTCTATTTCTGTGTCAACCCAGCAGACAGGGAGAACCAGAATAACAACTCCACATGGAGGCTATTTTTAGTTGGAGATGCCTTCTGAACCATTCATCCTCCTATGCACACTCACTGTCAGAAGGCAACAGTGGCTGCTGCTGCTGCTGCTGGACTTTCCCTGGAAAGAGACAGCAGGGGGCCTGGAGGCATCTCCTTTATGGTGTCAGGGATGAAAGCAGGAGGGAATCAGGAAAGAAAACTCTATAGTCAGGGATCCAGCCTTTCACACACCCAACAGCCTCTGTATGGGACAGGGGGAGGGAGGAGAAGACCAAGTGAGGGACTAGGATATGTTTGCAATTACAACTTGAATAAAATGGAACCCAATCAACTGAAAAGAGGAAGAAATACTTGTTTTCTGGGTGGCAAGGAAAATTTAGAAACCTGAGCTTTGGAGAACAGATTGAACTAGTATCAGGAGTTCTTAATCTGGGGATCTGCAAGCTTTTCAAAAATGTTTTTCAAAACAGTATTTCAATATAATTGTGGGTTTTTTTAATTGGTTCCCTGTGCATCTTCTTTTATGAATTTAAATTCAGAATTCTGAAAAGGGTCCATAAATTTCAAAAGACTATTGAAAAGGGGTCTGGAACACACAAGATTAAGAACTGTTGACTGATGCAGAGAGGTGGTTCAGTAAACACAGTTTGGGGCCTGGAGTCAAGTCAAATCTAGTCTCAGACACTTCCTAACTGTGTGAGCCTGTGTAAGTCTCTTAACCCTTGTTTGCTTCAGCTTCTTCAATTAAAAATGGGGGCTGTTGTAAGAATCAACATATTATTAATTACAATAATTATTAGTAATCATATTTTACTAATAATTGTCATTATTATTATTAATTTTTTTTGCTTTTTGTTGAGGCAATTGGGGTTAAGTGACTTGCCCAGGGCCACACAGCTAGGAAGTGTCTGAGACCAGATTTAAACTCAGGTCCTCCTGACTTCAGGGCTGGTGCTCTACTCACTGCACCACCTAGCTGCCCCATCATTAATTATTAATAAAGTGTTTAGCACAGAGCCTAGCACATACTAGACACTATATAAATTCTAGTTATCTTTTTTTCTGAGGCAATTGGGGTTAAGTAACTTGCCCAGAGTCACACAGCTAGGAAGTGTTAAGTGTCTGAGATCAGATTTGAACTCAGGTCCTGCTGACTTCAGTGCTGGTTCTCTATCCACTGCACCACCTAGTTGCCCCTCTAGTTGTTATCTTGAAGGTAAATTCTAGCTCTAAAGTCCCATATACATGGAACCAATGTAGAGTATGACTACAGAAACCTTCCTAGGATCTCTGTGATCAATGTGAAGGAAAGCATCTGCTGAGCTGGTTTAAATTGGCAGGGCCACTCTGGGGCCTCTACAGTTATAGGGACTTCCCATGGGGCCTTTTCTTTGACCCTGTAACCCTTCTTGTTCTATTCCTCCTCGTAGCTATATGTACTGTCACCCCTTTTCCAAATTATTTCATATATATTTGTAACTATTTATTTGTGTACATGTTTCCCCTGAGTAGAATGTCAACTTCTTGAAGGCAGGAACAATTTTGTTTTGACTTAATATCCCCAGTATGTACTCTGCATAGAGTAGGGGCTTAATAAATGCTTGATGAATTCAATGGATTCTCAACAGCTAATTTGTGGTACAGTCAATGCTTTAGTTGATTGATAGATTGTTATAGCTCAGTTGAGAACAGAAGGTCAGGATATAAGGAGAATACTGAGGGAAAAGCCAAATGGCAAGATGAAGAAGAGAGAAAAGCCTTATCTGGTCTACTAGGGAGCCTAAAAGAGGGAGGGAAAGTGAGGGAGAAGAGGACAGGGGGAATCCCCTATCAGAACATATGACTAGTTATATTTAGAACCAGTTTTAGGTCTGGGAGTATGATTTAAGTGGATCCTTACAACCACCCTTCCGTTTTCTTGCCATAATGTCTGGAATTCCAACATTATTAATGTGTCATCCCTTTGGATTGCCTTAAAATACAAGTACCCCTAGCAGCAATAATACCTCAAATCGATATTAACAGATGGCTGATAGTGAATTTTTAATATGAGAATGGGAGGGAAACATCTCTGGAGCCCTGATGGGTTTTACAGGGGGTAGGCAGACCTAGGTGGAGAACCTTGGAAAGCAAGGGAGATAACACTTTGCTACCAAGAGGATGGAAGTGGGTGGTTGAGGTGCCAAACACAAATTTATTACTAATATGAAATCATCAGATTGTGAGTTCAATGATGAGAGATGCAGTCAAAGGAAGTGGCTTCTAATTCTAGCTCAGCTATTTATTGGACAAGCCACTGAGTCTCAATTTTATTATCTAGAAAATAAGTGGGTTGGATCAGATGACCTTGAAGGTCTCTTTCAGCTCTAAATCTATGCTCTGAATCTCACAAGAAACCTGGTAGGCAGATGCTATTACAATCTCCCTTTATGACTATTATTAATATTTTATTAAAATTATATATATATATATATGCAAATTATATTTTAAAAATATCCTGGGACAAAGAAGGGTGAAGTCACTTGCCCAGAGTTATACAGCTGGTAAGCGTCTGAGGCTGGATTCTCATCTCCAAGGGTGATATCCTGTCGCCTACCTAGGAGGTCCTTGCCTTTTGCTCTATATCTCTAATTTCTCCTATATACAGCTGTTTGTATGTAGTTGTTTTCATGATGTTTTCCTCCTTAGACTGTGGTCTCCTTGAGGGTAGGAACTATCTTTTCCTTTTCTTTTTCTCTATATCCCCAGTGCTTAGCACACAGTAGGTACTTAATAAATGCTTATTAACCAACTGACTCTCTCACATAGCCTTTCAGTGGAATTGTGATGAGTGCAGCTCAGTGTATAGAACTCATACACAGGAGAGTCAATCCCCCTTCACTAGGGGAGGCATAAAGGCCAATATCCATCAAGAGCTTTGGATTTCCTTCATTTTTACCATGCGATTCTATTATGGCTACTGTCCACTCATTTTCTCCTTTGATTCAGAGGCTTCCATATCTGGAAGTCTTCTGGAAATGGCTCTATCCCCTTTTACATTATTTTTTTCCCGAGGCAATCAAAATTAAGTGACTTACCCAGAGTCACACAGTTAGGAAGTGTTAAGTGTCTGAGACCAGATTTGAACTCAGGTCCTCCTGACTTCAGGATCAGTGTTCAATACCCTTTTTACTGACTCTGCTTTTGAATACTTTAGGCATTGGAAAAATGTGGTTCCAAGTCATAGGGGGTGTTAATTATCTTGCTAGCTCTTGTCATGACAGGTTAATGGGCTGAAATGATGTCCAAGAAAAGGTGCTCTTTTGATCCATCTCTAAAGAAATTTGGCAAAGTTTGTGACTCTCTAAAGGGCAGAATCTCTTCTGAAGCCTCAACCAGTCTAGGGCTAAATTTTATGACCCAAAGGCTCAACTGCTGTAACTGAAAGGATTGAAATAATACCCTAAAGCTTATTCTGAAGTAATTCAGGAAATGGCACCATCTTTTTGAACCGCTTCTTGATAATTTCATGAGAGAATATATTTAAATCCTGTAAGGATGAAGTTTGGGAATTGGGGTGGTGAGTGGGAGCTGGAGGTGGTTTACAATGAGATTCTATCCCACAATGTAGGCAGCTTGACGTACCTACCAGATAGTATGCTGGATTTTAAATTCAGGAAAACAGATTTAAATTCTACCTCTGACATTATTTATTCATTTGAGAAGCATTTAACATTTAAAGTTTGCAAAATGCCTTACAAATGTTATTTCATTTTATTCTCTCAAAAACCCTGGGAGGTAGATGCTATTATTATCCCCATTTTGCAGATAAATAAACTGAACCAGACAAGCTAACCCTAATTCTGAAATTAAGTGAATTTCACAGGGTCGCACAGCTAATAAGTGTCTGAGGCTGCACTTGAATCTCCTTGACTCCAGATTTTGTGCTCCATCCATTGAACCATCTAGTTGCTTCTAGATTGCTTCATTCAATATCTACTGTATACTAGGTCTTATGCAATTTGAACACTGATAAATTTCTTACAGGTAAGCACATACAAGATCATACACATGCAAGGTCAGGAGGAAGTGACGGGACAGATAACCGAATGTGGCTTTATGTCTCAATGGATGGAGTGCTAAAACTGGAGTCAGAACAACCTGATTTTAAATCTTTCCACAGATATTGACTAGCTGTGTAACCCTGGGCAAGTGACTTAATCTGTCTGCCTCAGTTTCCTCATCCATAAAATGGGGATAATAATAGCCCCTCATTCCCAGATTGTGAGGATAAATGAGATAATATTTGTAAATGCTTTATGAACTTTAAGGTGCACATAAATGCTTGCTGTTATTATCCACATTATCATCATCATTATTATGGAGTGCATGGGAGAGAATAAAAAGGAATTTATAATTTACCCAGAAGGAATCACGGGAGAACCTTGATCATGAAAATTACATGTGTTTTAGGAATGTCATTTGGCAAATATGTGCCGGATGGATTGGAGATGAGAGAAACAAGAGGCAGGAAGTTGTAGTAGTCTAAGTCAGAGGTGGTAAGGGCTTGAATGGGATGGTAGCTTTGTAAAAGGAGAGAAGGGGACAGATATGAGTTATATCATGAAGACAAAACTGACAAAACTTGACCAGTCATTGAATGTGAAGGGAGAGCCAAGGATCACTCTAAGATTGCAAAACCTAGTGACGAGAAGATGATGGCGTCCCAATCCAAAAAAGAAGTTTTAGAAAGAGGGGAGGTTGGGGGTAGGAGAAGATGAGTCTTTTGAGACAGGTTGAGTTTGAATCCTTTCTTCCCTTCCCCTGCCCTGTCTTCTTCTTTTTGTTTGTTGACTTTCCTCATTACATGGTGAGCTCCTTGAAGACAGGTTCTGACTTTTATTTTCACATATGTTCCCAGCACTTAATACAGTGCTTGGAACCTAAGGAGATCCTTAGTAAATGTTGATTGACTATTGTCTGAGATGCCTATGGGACATCCAGGTGGATGCATGTGATAAGCATCAGGTGACACAAGACTGGGGTTCAGGTGAGAGAATGGGGATGGAGATAAAGATTACCCAGTTCAGCCACATCATTTTACAGATGATGAATTTAGGACACTGATTATCAAAGTGACTTTTCAAAATCACATAGTCAGTTTGCAGTAGAACTGAGGCAAAAACTGCTGGTTTATGAGTACCTGTCCTTTCCCCTATTGTTATGCTCTAGTGTGATATTTCCTTACAGTCACAGAATGCAAAAGTAGAAAATACCTCAAAAATCATATAGACCATCTACTACCTATAACAAGAAATGTTCAATTGTTCTTTCTGGGCGAGTGTTCAGGATTTACAACCAAATTCTATTGAGAGTTTCATCCATACCCCAGAGGTGGGTGTGGGACATGACTTATACCATCATGCTTGGTTGATATGCTGGAATTTTGCATTAATTGTTTTTATTTTCCTTTTAAAAGTTCTTTGTCTCAAGCAATGGCTTTCTAGGTAGGAGGAGAATAACAGCTTGTTTTAATTTATAGAGTTGTTTTAATTTACATTTCTCTAATCTAGTGAGTCAGAAGATTTTTTTCATGGGATTACTGATAACTTTGATTTTATTTTGAAAACTACATGTTCATTTTCTTTGACCTTTTATCAGCTGGTTCTTATTTTTATCAATTTAATTCTCTTCTTCATATATTTGAGAAATGAGGCCTTTATCAGAGAAACTTGTAAACATTTTTCCCCAGTTACCTATTTTTCCTCTGAATTTGGTCACATTTATTTGTGTTTGAAACACATGTTAATTTTATGTTATCAAAATTGCCTATTTAATTTCCTCTAATGTCCGCTATCTCTTGTTTGGTCATAAACTTTTCTTTTATCCATAGATTTGACATGCTCTCCTAATATACTTATGATATCACCCTTTATATCTAAACATGTATCCATTTTGACCTTATCTTGGAATGAGGTATTAGATATTGGTCTAGGGCACCTAAATCTGGATGCAGAGGAAGGAAAAAAATAGGTCTGCAGTATGGGTTGACCCCATTTGACTACCTTCATTTGTGAAACAGAGTGGAGAGTATCTTATTTTGAGTAAAATCAGAAAGAAATTGTTAGGAAGAAAATGAAAATTTATTAAGCATCAGAAACTATACTAAGCACTTTACAAATATTGTTTCATTTGATTTTCACAACAACCCTGCAGCTGTGAGGAAACTGAGGCACTCAGAAGTTAAATGACTTGCCTGAGGTCAACCAGCTGGCTAAGTGTCTGAGGTTAGATTTGAATTCAGATCTTCCTGACTCCAGGCCCTTCACTCTATCCAGTAGGCCATCTAGCTACCTAAAACCAATGATACTGATTTGCTACCTCATGGTCACCTTCAATCCCTCCTACCATTTAATAATTCTCTTCTAGTTATCTAACATATCCCTAGATATACAGGGATTCCCAAGGTATACTCACCCAACCCATGTGGAAGACTTACTTCTCCTCTTTACCATTAAAACTGATGTGCCCTGTAACCCATTATCTTAGGACTCAGTTGGTCTAGGGCTCCTTACATGAATCTAAAAACCAATTCACATCAAGGTGCTGATGGCAAAGTAATAGTAGTTTATTGCTTGCCCTTTCCATGATAACCAATGGGCAACTTTACAAGGGTTTTCAATGCCTAAGAAGATGACTGTTGGGAATTCCAGGTTCTATGGCACACTGGTGGAGGGGAAGTGTGCAGAGAGGGTACTATTGGACAAGGGTAAGTTTATAATAATTAACTAGACTGCCCAGAAATAGTATAAATCTTGCTTATTCTATATTTGGAAAAATTCAATAATCATGAGAGGATAGTTCATATTCTAAAAAGATAAGAACCTCTGAGCTCCTTTTTATTGGGGAAAAAAACTTATTTAATCAGTTTTTAAATAAGGTATTTTAAGTTATGGCATTTTCTTTTAAATGCAAATTAATCAGAGCAGACTGCATCCCAGATGTAACAAAAAAAAAAAAAAAAAAAAAAAGTCTACGGCCATACCACCGTGAACACACCCGATCTCCTCTGATCTTGGAAGCTAAGCAGGGTCGGGCCTGGTTAGTACTTGGATGGGATTACCTGGTTGATCCTGCCAGTAGCATATGCTTGCAACCCATATGCAACCCATACTGCAGGAAAAGAAAGTGATAAATCAGCAACAAGATTTTACAGATGAGAAAATTAAATCATAGGGAGGCTAGATGACTTATTTGCTCAGGTTCACAAGGCAAGTATACATCAGAGGTGGAATTTAAATCTAAGTCCTTTGACTTCTATAATTCAATTTAATAAAATTTATTTAGCACCTATTATGTGCCAATCACTGTACTAAGTGCTGGTGATTAAAAAAAAAGAGAGAGAGAGTCAAAAGACATTTCCTGCTCAAAGAATTTACAATCCTGGAGGATAAAGGTACTCCATTGTTTGCAATCTTTTTAATCAATAAACCAGTGTTTATTAAGTTTGTGTGATATGTCAGTTGCTATCCTAGGTACTGGAGATGAGAAAGAAAGAAATAGTCCCTGCCTTCAATGAGCTTACAGACAATCAAGGGAAACAAAAATTATATAAGATAATTAAGGGGCAGGGGAAGGGAGCTACAAGTAATTGGGAAGGTGAAGAAGGGAAATTAAAACCCATCTTTCTATAGGCAACACAAGAAGAGGACTGACTTTTAAAGGTTTACTTTCATCAGCCTTATCTCTGACTCACAGAGTATGGCTCATTCATGGTACCCTTTTTCTGGAATGTCTTATTATAAGTCTCAAAGGCAAACCATCTGTGGGGAGTTAGCCATGTATCATGTGCAGTACAATCCCGGGGGCTTAGTTTTTGCATATTACAATATGCTAGTGTCACTCCGAAGGGGAAATTGAATATTGGGAGAATAAATCTACATAGGAAGAGGAAGACCTTCAAAAGCCACTCCAAAGATAGATCATTTCCCTTTTGTGAAAAGGTAATATCCTCTTTAGATCCTGCTTTCAGAGGCTTTAGAGCCAGAGGGATAGATGCTTCTTATCAAAAACAGGGTATCAAATTAGTAACAGTTACATCTGGCATAATTTTCTCTCTTTCAAAGTGAAGCATTTAGAAAGATAAGATATCCCCACACAATCATTTCCTAATATAGATTCTTTACTCCTGCAATTTGTTAAATGAACACATAGATAGTAATACTGAATTTAACCAGTGAATCAACAGAAATCCATTGATTTGTGGATTCAATAAATATTTGCTGAGAGTCTATTATGTGAAAGATGCAAAGAATATATATCCTATCAGCATGGAACTTATAGTCTAATAGGAGAGATAAAGCAAATAACTATGATAGCGGGTAGAGTCTGACAAACACTATTAAGAAAGGTATGGAGTTGTACCCTCCACATTGGAAGAAGATGAAAGAGGAAATTAATGAAGACTTCATGGGAAAGGTGATTTTGTAACTGGGTTTTAAGAGGCGGATGGTAGGAATTGTACGTCCAGAGCTGTGGGGAGAACACATGAGGTGGAAGAAATAGAGTGCCACAAGTTTTGGAGGTGAGAATTAAGGAGAATATCTGGATGATATTGAATTGTTTTAACAGGACTGGATATAAGGTGTGTAAAAGAACATGATATGAGATTAGTCTGAAAAAGTAGGATGATAAGCCTGCTTGCCAACCTTAGCAGTTGGGACTTTGAGTATTTGAATAGAAGAAGGTGGTGGTTTTTTTCCCCCTAGAAGAAGGATTAGCTTTGCTAAATTTGATCTCAGAGGGCAAAACTGCAGAATCCTGGAAGACACTTTGTTATATTGCTGTCATGCTGTAGCTGCTTTCCAGGGTTACTAACACTACTACCATCACCATCCCACCATTTCCTTAAAGCTCATCCCATCAACTAAATAACAAACATGGGAGGAGAGAGAGAAACTGATAAAGTAATAGGATGTCATTCAGGCTGATGGGCATGTACAAGGGGGACTCCATATGCCCTAAGAGCCTCCTAGTAGTTATAATGACCCAGTAGAAATTCTGAAATATTGGTCAGTTGGGTTCTGGCAATACCACTGATTTGTAAGCTGATTCTATTGAGAATCATTAGGATTATTAGCTTGACAAGGAGGACAATAGTATTCCTCTGTGTTCTAGTACCACACAAAAAGGGCAAGCCATATAAAAAAAAAAGCTAAGTAGCTAGAAATGCTTTGGTACAAATATTACTGTACTAAATTAAAGACACTAAATTAAAATAATCCTAAATGGTCATGAAATGGACTAAAGATTCAAATCTTTTTATTATGTACAAATATTAACAAATAATAATAATAAAAAAAGAAATAAATATTATCAGTTATAGGCAAGGGCTTCCTACTGGGTTTTTTAATCAATGATAGCTTCAGCTCCAAGTTATAAAACAACATATTATAGATCAATATAGCATAATCATTATGGGCAGCAAAGTGGCACAGTGTATAGAGTGCTGAAACTAGAGTCAGGAAGACTTACTTTGTGAGTTCAAATCTGGCCATAGATCCCCATAGCTGTGTGATCTTAGGAAAGTCAGTCAATCCTTTTTGTCTCATTTGTAAGTTTCCTCATCTATAAAATGAGCTGGAGAAGGAAATGGCAAGCACTCCACTATTTTTTGCCAAGAAAATCCCAAATGGGGTCACAAAGATTAGGATACTACTGAGCAAAGAATAATCATCAGAAATAACTTCATATCTAAACCTAAAGGAGTTGACATAACAATCAAATTTTGGGAATTACATAAAGCAAAAAAAGGAAAATAGAAGGATCTAAAGACATCAAAAACTACATAACACCAACCTTAAAAATGCAACTGAAAGGAAATTGATGACCACAAAATTCAGCTCTTTGAAATGATTTGAAAAAAGATAAGGCATACTCAGAAAAGAATTTTCAAAAGTCCCTTTTGAGTTTGACAGCATGAATTCAATTGTTAACCAATTACACCAAATAGTGATTTTTAAAGTTGTTATCTACTGTATAGAGTTGTTCACTCATGTCTGACTCTTCATGGCCTGGTGTACCAACTGTCCATAGGGTTTTCCTGGCAAAGATAGTGGAGTGGTTTGCCATTTCCTTCTCTAGTTTTATGCAGTCAGGGGTTAAGTGACTTGCACAATGCATATAGCCATTAAGTTACTGAGGTCAAGTATCTGTTATATATAAATATAATTTCCTACAATATTTACAGAGAATGTAAAAAAAATTTAGAACTTGAACACAATAGAATATACTATGTCTATTGCCACAGGAAGAACCATGGAATGAAAGGTGGAACTACCTAGGGATATTCCTAGGACAAGCATCAACTCCTATCATGGTAGAGAAAATTTAAAAGACCTGTAGAAAGATATAAAGAAAAGCCTCAATGTCTAGCTACTATGCACAGTGGGAAACCTGAACACTTTAACACCAAAAAAGGCAATGAAACAGAAATACATGGAATGGAATCAAGAAAACAAAAGTATGACAGAAATTTATTTCTCTTAATCAATAAGTATAAGACAAAGAACAAAATAATCAATTTAATGTCAACCACAGAATTTGAGAACTGGGACATCAACAGCCATCTGGTTCATCAATGAACAAAAGGCAATAAATGAGTAAAATATTTAAAGTTATATTTTTGGAATACAGTCTTCACCATACAAAGCAATAGTAAAGCAGTAGAGAATGATGACAAAAGATATGTACTTCTGACTATGTTTAATGGAACCAAAAGTGTAGAAGGACCCAATGAAAAGAACTAAGATAAAAGAATGGAATCAAAAGTCTCACTGTGGGTAACTTCCATATGAGTTCAACCAACAATATGTTAATAAAGCAGCGTAGAACAAATGAACAAACAAATTCATGCAGATTTGTTTTTAGAAACGGGGGGGGGGTTGATGCCACTAGAAATTACAGAAAAGTTATTGTTAAGGAGGCTAGATTTCACAGTGTCTGGGACATAGCATCCCTTTATACATTTATTATTATTTAATTATCAATGCAGATCATATAAATGAAATTATGTGAATAGTACAACATATTATTGCAGGTAGCAATAAAATAGCATCTATTAGATACCTGGAAAGCTAAACATATGCATCAAAAACTTCCTATGATTTATAAAAAAGCAGGCAAAAAATTCCCTAAATTGCAAATACAAACCTCAATTTTCAATAAAGAAACTTTACCAGAACTGTGGCATCTTTATAAAAGAACTGTTCTCCACAATTTCCTAGATAGTTATTCATAAAAATACAAGAATATTTTTCACAAGTGAAAAACTTATGAAAAAAAGAAAAAAACTATATATGAGGTGAAATTTGAAGTTAGATTCTCCTGAGACTATGAATAGGGTAATTTCATTTGAAATTGGAAGAAGACATTTCTTTTGCCTGCCATGTACTTCTCTGTGTGTGTGTGTGTGCGTGCTATTTAGGGACTACACATCTGTCATGTGTTTTGTCTTCATGGAAATGTTTTTCAAACCTACCCATCAAGTGCTGGTAAAACTGGTAATCCTAAAGCAAAGCTGTTGTTTCTCCAGAAATTAAACTAAAGTGGACAAGTCACATGTAATCTGTCTTCTTACCAAGTGGTCTCTCAATTGTGAATGGGAACCATGGCTCAGGAGAAGAGATATCTTGGTACGTGGGATATATTGGGTAATGGTTTGCATTTGAGTGACTCTTTTGCACACACATACACAAATATACACACATGCTCATAGACATGTATATAGATGTATGTGTATACATATTTGTGTGAACACATGTATATACACACAGACACATGTGTCTTACATACTTATGTCACACAAACACATTGATGCATATGAGCATTTTTGAGCTCCAAGGAACCTAAGAATTAATGGAGTCTTCTCTCTCCGGCTCCTACCCAAGTTCTTTTTAAAGAATAGGAAAGCTTGAACAAGGTCACATGGAGACTTCCTGTCAGAGATGGGATTTGCACTCAGGTTTCCTGACGCCTAGTGCTCTTTCCACCGTCCCATGCTCGGAGGCTTGGCCAGCATCACACAAACCATCTCCAGTAGTTGAATGTGGTACAATAGAAAGAGCACTGGGTTCAGGTTCAGAAGATGATGGGTTCATTTTCCCCATCCCAGTTTACAGCCTGTGTAACATGGAACGAGTGATTTAAACTCTCTGTTACTCCATTTCCTCACCAGTAAGATATGGGATTACACTAGATGATTTCCTGCTCATCAGCCATCTCCACTACGGCCTTCACCTCCACCTTTGTCATACTGAAAACATTGATTCTACCTTGGAATGAGTCCTGGCTCTATTAGGTGAACTGTGGCTTTATTTTATTTGGAGACAAGCTTCCACCTCACTCACTGATATTAGCTTCAAATCACCCTGCTGTGGATATAGCTGCTCTCTTCTCTCCCACATTTCAGTTCCCATTAAGTGTTGTCTTCACCCATTGGAAGAAAGCCCCTTGAGGACAAGGACTGCCTTGAGTGTCAATATCTGTATGCCCCGTGCTCAACATGGTACCTGGGACAAAGTAGGCAATGAATAAATATTACCTGAATACATCTACACCATCCTACTCTTATCTTTCTCTCCTGTCTTATCTTTCTAGCTATCCTTCTATCCATCCATCTATTCTATCTATCTATCCATCCATCCATAATATCATGTACCTACCTACTTACCTCCCTATTTATCTATCACCATCAGGGCCACAGGAGTTCTACTAGACAGGAGTGGGGAACTGTCACAACTGTAACTGAAGGGAATAAGGAACCAGAGGTTTTATCCAACAAAGGCAGCTCAGGCAGAGAGGAGGAACAAGTGAGAGGATCTAGGAGGGGGGAATATCTTTAAAAGAATCAGGGATCCAAGAAAAAGTTCTGAGAAAAATAGGGTTGTGAATCATGACCATAGAACCTAAGCATCAGGTCACCAGTAGGATTTAGTAGAATGTTGAGCTACAGGCAGTGGAAACCAGAGGGGACTTAGGGAGAGACTGGGAAAGTTCAATGGCACGGGACCTGCCCCCCAGGACCCAAACTGAACTCCAAGTGTGGGTGGGCTTGCATCTACAGATGGAGTCAGAGAAGCACATTTGGCCAGAGTGAAAAGCAAGGCAATTCCATATGCTGAATGATCCAGAAACACACCATTATTTGGGTAAAACAGTCTCTCTGGTCTTTATTTTGGCTGAGAGAACGTTCTACGTGTATCTTTGTTATGTCATAATATTCCATAGAAATGCCTGGCAACGGCAGAGCAGCTAAAAGGTGATGGATAGCCATTTTCCATCTGTTTAATCAATCCATCAGTAAACATATATATACATGCTACTGGGCATGCCAATCAATGGGCCTGTCTTTGAGCATGTGCTGAGCAGGAAAGGAAAAAATGGCCTGTACTTCTGGCTCTTGGTTGGAGCCCTACCATGAAACTCTTCTTCTGTGCTAGGTATAGGAAGAATAATATGGCTTCCATCCAAGGAATTACTCCTAAAGAGGATGGGAACTGACTCTTTGCCCTAGTAAAATGCTATTTATCTCGTGCTGGTGTCAAATATAGGACTCAGAAGGCTTAGATTTAAAATTCTGGATGAGTTGGATGAAAATGAAATTCAGACTCTGTGTGTGTGTGTGTGTGTGTGTGTGTGTGTGTGTGTGTGTATTTTATAACTCTGCTAAGATATGGAAAAAATTACTTAGGAAGAGACTGGGAAAGTGAAATGGCAAGTATCAAATAAAATTTGTCAGGCGGCGTCAGGAGAGAAGGACAGAGACAGGTCTGTCCACTTTCATCCAAATGGGCTCTCAGGGTTGGCTCTCACCCCATTCCTAAGTTTTCTGAAAATCTATAGAAATAGAGGTCGTGTTAATACTCTCAAAAGTAAACATATCCTTTCCTTTTCCCCACACTCCTGCTGTAATCCTGTCATTTTAATGGCTTTTAATAATAATAAGATCTGGCATTTATGTCACACTTTAAAGTTACCAAGTAAATTTAATAGATTAGCTTATTTGTTCCTTTCAACAGCTCGGTGAGACTGATATTATTGTCCTTGTATTACATATAAGGAAACAGACTCAGAACTGAGAATCAGGTTGGATGAAATACTCATGGTAACACAAGTGTGTATTCAAAATGGGATTTAAACCCACCTCTTAGCTGATGAGATCTAGTTTTTTAATGATATTCTACATTAACTTTAATGCAAAGCACACTTCAATTTATGTCTTTCCTTCCCTCTTTTGTGGCATTCCTAGGTGGAATGGTACTAAAGAAAGTACTATTCACAAGGTACTCTACGAGGCAATGTAGATACAATGATAAAAATGAAATAATCTCTGTCCTTTAGGGAGCTTATATTCTCCTAGGGGAAAACAACACACACACAAATAAGTTGATAGAAAATATAGGGATGGGGATAGAGACTGGACCTATGATTTTATTGGTACAGATGATTTCCAGAATGCCTTCTCTTCAACTTATGATCTCAGAGAGCTGCTTAGAAAACTGGGAAGTTTAATGGATTGCCTGCGATTACACCACACAGCCAGTATGTGTCCAAAGTGGGACTGGGACTAGGTTTTCCTAGTTCTGAGTTATACCAAGAAGGGAATCATTGAAGCTTCTTGAGCAGGAGAGGGGCAACTGGTAAAGAACTGTGCTTTAGATACATCAGTTAATGATAATAATCAGATAATTGATTGGAAAGGAGAGAGAGTGGAAGCAGGGCGATTAAATATGGGATTATTTCAAAAGTTTAGGCAAAATAGGATGAGAGCATAGACGTGCAAGACAGAAGATTATTGCCTTATAGAAAGAAATCACTTTTTTGTTCCTTTAAGAATTACAATTATCCATGTTTCTTTTTTAATTTTATGAGTGCAGATTAAGAAGAAGAAAGAATTTTTTTAAGGTCTACCTTCTTTTTCTTTTTTTAATTAAAGCTTTTAATTTGCAAAACATATGCATGGGTAATTTTTCATCGTTGACCCTTGCAAAGCTTGAAGAAAGAATTCTTTCAGAGACAACTTTGAGATTAAGGATAGAGAAAATTTTATTTTTCATTAGCTGTTTAAGACCAGTCCAATGGCCAGCAATGGTACAAGGTATCCATTAGCAATACCTTTGTTGGCCTGTCTGGGTAATGGTCTCATAGACTCATTCATATCCATCATGGGTAATTTCCATCGCCAGAGACAATGAGGCAGAATGAGATGGTCTGCCCCAGTTTAGCTTCAATCAGTGGCAGTAAACTTGTTCCACAGTTGTGAATCAGAAGACTAGAGACAAGCTGTTTTTTCAGAAAGACTCAGACAGAATTTACTTCCTCTTTGTAGTCTGACAGAGTCCCACTGTGCTGATCTTCAGGGCACAACACAAAGCTGAGTCAGATCAATGGTCTGGTTTGTCCTACTTGATAGGAGGAGCTTTCTTGGATACAGTAAGTTGAGTCTGGCTTTTCTCTGTTTGGGTAGAGTTTGAGGGGACCCTGTTCCCATATGGCCTATAGATCCAGAGATATTTTTAAAGAGAGTATATATTTTTTCATAAGTCCTAAAATAAATAAATGTCCCTCTGCCAGTGAATATCTAGTGTCTATCACCAAACATGTGCACCAAGGTCATTTGGCCCAGAAACACAGGGCTCTTGTGTGCATTCATTTCTGTATATGTAATTCTCAATTGCATAAATGCTACATTTGGTTAATCTTTCATTAATTAAGGCCCAGTCATGACCACTGACTCATAGCAGCAGTCAGATGGATGTGGATCTGCACTGTCCAACATCTAAGTCTCATCATGGGAATACAGCAAGCTAGAGATATTCCTACTGAACACTGATTGAGTCACACTTTTTGGTCAGCACATGAAACAGTCTCCAAGATCTCTAAAGACTGAGCACAAAGTCTGTACTGCAAGCTTTACATGCTGTTATACTTAACTGACAAGGAGACCTTGTGTTTTTGCATTTCCTGCATCTCTAGGAATTACTAGGGCTTTATTATTGTTGTTGTATATGATGATGATGATGGTGAATAATCAGTCAACAAACATTTGCTAAGCACTTATTGAGCACCCTAGGGGACTTCTAGATGGGGAAGTGGATAGAATACCTGAAGTGGAATCAAGAAGATTCACCTTTCTGAGTCCAAATCTCACCTGAGACACTTACTAGATGTGTGATCCTAGATAAGTCACTTAATCTTATTTGCTTCAGTTTCTTCATTTGTAAAATGAGCTAGAGAACGGTAAACTAATTCAGTATCTCTGTCAAGAAAACCCCGAAACAATAGAACAATAACAAAATACTCCCTGGCCTTATACTAAGCATTAGACTACAAAGACAAAAATAAAGCAATCCCAGAATTCTCTGACCCAACAATCACTGGTAATATATACCAGGTTGTTTTCTAAGTACTAGAAATGGCTTTACCTTAAGCCATTCATATCCTTACCCCAAGATCTCCACAACTGGGACCTCTGGCTTATGTTTGTGAGATGTTCAGCCAAGAGTTGGTATTTGGTCCATCACAATAGAGGTAAAGTTAACCGGCACAAAGCTACATATCCAGCATTATTAATTTCTCTAACTAATGTGATCTTGAGTGACTATTCTATTTTCTATTCTCATTAATTTAGGTTATTAACAGTATCCACAAAGGAAGGATCATCTAAGGGGAGGAGCATGAGAGTTCCAATTAGAACGCTTGAATTTGAGGTCTCCTGTTTGAATTTGAGGCATCATTTCCTCATTGTACAACTACAGAAAAGCCACAGAGTCACTCATTTAGAGCTAAACTCACCTCAGAGATAATCTAGTTCATGTTCTCTCATTTTGCCATTTGGGAAAAGGAAAGTCATACAGGCAGAAAGTAGAAAGCCTGAGATTTAAAGCTAGGGCTTTGGAAAGACTTAAATGAACTGAGGCTGAATGAAGTAAGCAGAACCAAGAGAACATTGTAAATAACAAAAAGATTGTGTGATGATCAATTGTGATAGACTTAGCTCTTCTCAGCAACAAAATTCTAATAGATGTGGGGTAGAAAATGCCGTCCACATTCAGACAGAAAACTATGGAGACTGAATACAAATCAAAGCATACTATTTTTACCCTTTTCTTTGTTTGTTTTTCATTTTGGTCTTTTTTATCTTTTCCAACATGACCCAAATGAAAATATGTTTAAAATGGTTGCACATGTATAATCTATATCAGATTGTTTGCTGTCTTGGGGAAGGGGAAGTAAGGGAAGGAGGAAAAAATTTGGAACTCAAAATCTTACAAAATTGATTGCTGAAAACTATCTTTACATGTAATTAGAAAAATAAAATACTATTGAGGGGGAAAAAACTTGGGTCTTTTGATTTCAAATCCATTTCTCTTCTTAGTTGAATTATACTGGGCATTCTGGGCTCTCCAGGTTTTAGGTAGCATGTATACAAAGCAAGAAATAGGGAGAAAAGCTAGGGGGTGGAGTGAGATGAGAGGAAAAAAATGAAAAGCTGCGAAATATGCACTTTGTGACTTTTGGTAAAGAAGAGAAGGAAGACAGAGATGGTGGAACTTTCTTGAGGAGTTTCCAGGCATCTGAAGTGAGCATCTCTAGCTTTTCTTTGAGGAGCTCATCCATACTTCTTTTTTATTTCTCTATAATGATAGGTGAATCAGGGCATTTAATATCCCCTAAAGGCAGGTAGGGAAAATACTGTACCCACAGGTCCTGCTGTGAAATCACAGATAGGAAAACTCAAGGTGAAATAGGTTAAAAGAAAAGAACCACATAAATCTGAAATATTAACAACCACATGAAAGACCATATTTTTAAAGAACCTTAATATTTTCTTACATGTAATTTTTGCATTAATGATAGCAGAATTTAGAGGAAAATTATATAATAGTAGAATTTAGAACAAAATTATAGAATAGGAAAATTTAGAGCTAGACAGAACTTATCTTAATGATCATCCAGAGCAAGACCTTAATTTTCTGTTTTGTTTTTAATTTTTATTGATATCTTTTATTTTCATATCATCCACATTTCCTAATATTCCTTTCCTTTAAAAAGTCAAAAAGCAATCACTCCAAATATAGCACATACCTTGTCGTTGCTGCATTTCTAAGGGGAAATATCTGTTCACCATGTGCTAACAGGTACCAAAGGGAAACCTCAAGCCTGAGCAGGTCAGTAAAAGGTAGGAGAACTGAGTTTTAAAATTTAGGAGTTTGGACTACTCCTGCCCATAGGACATCACCTGCCTTTCTGGGAAATAAAGGGTCTCTCTTCAAATACCTTAGGAAAGTGAAAGCCTTTCAACTGTAAGTCGGGTATCTCTCAAAATCCAGCTTCCAATGAGTGATTTGGGCTACTCAGAACTGATAGGCTAACATATTCACATTCATATTTCAACAAGTATGAGAAAGAAAAAAAGTGGCAGGATGCTCTTAGGTCAGGTGGGGAAAAAGAGAAGTGTGTGTGTGTGTGTGTGTGTGTGTGTGTGTGTTGTCTATCCTTGTACAACCAGTTTACTACTCAGATCAGCAACTTGACACATATCAGAGTCCAAGCAAAGTAGAAAAGTCCAAAGCAAAGAAGAAAAATCAATGTGAGCATTTTATCAACACTATAAATCCATAGATCTGATAAGCAAAGAAAGGGACCAAAAATGTTCTAATAGTTCTTCATGTTTTAATTTGCAAGCTATATATACATACACACACATACATGTATATATATATATATGTATGTATATACTTATATGTATATGTGGGCAGGGAATTGTGAGGCAATATGATGCATTAGCAAGAATGTGGGTCCCAATTCAAATTCTAGTCCTGCTGATTATTATCTGTGTTGTTGTCATTGTTATTGTTCAGTCATTTCAATCATGTCCAATTCTTCATGATCTCATTTGTTTATTTGTTTTGCAAAGAGACTGGAATTGTTTGCTATTTCCTTTTCTAGTTCATTTTCCAGATGAGAAAACTGAGGCAAACAGGGTTAAAGAGTGACCCAGCTAGTAAATATTTGAGGCCAAATTTGAAATTGGTTCCTCCCGAGTCCAAGCTTGGTGTTCTATCCAATGCACCATCTGGCTACTTTTATTTGGGCTAATCAGGTAACCACTCTGGGTCTATTTACTCATTTGCATTTAGCACAGTGCCTAGAACATAGAAGATGCTTAATAAATGTTGATTGATTAATACTGATTGTAAAATAAGGAATAGGATTTAAAATAAGGAAAGGCTCTAAGGAGCCTTTGGAGAAGCTGGGTGGCCAGTGGGGATTAGCAAGATTAGCAACTGCTCCATCTACTTCTGGTACTTCTAAAGGGAAACACTGGCACAGGACTGCCCAGCATGGAAGGCCCTCATCTGTGCTTTATGAACAAATCAGAGCTGAAGTAACTCAAAAGAAATGTGATATATTTTAACATATATTGGACTACCTGCCATCCTTGGGAAAAGGTAGGGAGAAGGAGGGGAAATTTTGGAACAGAAGGTTTTGCAAGGGTCAATGCTGAAAAATTAATTACCCATGCATATGCATTGTAAATAAAAAGCTTTAATAAAAATTAAAAAATAATACTTTACAAAAAAACGAAATGTGAGATGCACAAATTTACCCCTTGTACTATTTGTGCCCAACCTTTGGCAGAGCATTTCAAACTTATATTGATCTGATCAGCTACAGTCAGACAAATTAATTTGACTATAATAAAGTGATGTCATTTTGGTCCTTTTCAAGAATGAAGAACAACAACCAACAACTTCTAGAGGTTAATGCTTTCTGCTGAATAGGAAGTAGACAACCCTGATCTAGTTCAAAAGCTTCCTATAGCCTTCACACACAAACACAAAACCTGGCTTCCTTTTGTTTCTCGGATGATATAAACTCTTGTCATTTAAGCCCTTTGCCATCAGGTACATCCCAGTCACTTTTTGTTGGGATGTCCCTTACTGAAGAGGTGGTAAACTGGGTCCCTATAAGTTCTATGAGCAGACTGCAATCTCTTATAATTTGCCATCCCACAAGGTCTTCGAGTATGGGTCCAATGACTGACGGCATACAGTTCATCTGAAGATCAGTCCACCAAAGGTCAGAGAAATTAATACCTACTTTGGTAGCTTAGAAGCCAATGGATAGAACCTCCTCACTTTACAGATGAGAAAATGGGACCAGAAAATTGGGGCCTTTCTAATAGGGGCATAAATCTACCTTTTGAATATCATCCCCTAAGTTATATAAGAGATATTCTTAGCCGTATGTCATAGTCATGGGTTTTTCTGGTAGTTTGGTTAAGACTGATGGCCCCCTTTTAAGAAAAAGGATTTTAAATGTATAAAATAAAAAGGAAACGAATTCAGTTTAATTATAGTTGTTGAAGTTTAAAAAAAACTCAAAACCTTAATTTAGAGGAGATGCCTGAAATTTAAGAGACCTTGAAGGAGCATCTCTCTCCTCGGTTGAGATGTGGCTTGAAAGGTTTGAGTTTTGAAACCCAGTGTGAAAGATTCTCCCAGATAATAGATTTTTTTCTAAGTTGGTTGGTAGAAACTAACTTTGTTTCAGAGGTCTCCAGTGGGACTGGGTAGGGGGTCTTCTTCTATAATCAGCTAAGGAGCAATAGGAGTATCTAGATATAAGAACAGAATAATGCCTTTCAAAGGACATCTTTGCATATGGCCTCTTGCCCAGAAGGCAGCTAGGGGCTCTGCTGAACTCAAATCTGCCTTCTTGAGCTACAGCTGGCAGCAAAGATGGGTGGCATTCTGCCAGCCATGCCAGGTGTCTAATAGAGCAAACCAGAACAAAAAGCTGGCACTTAGTGCTTAAAACATTTATATGGTGTGGTTCTTGATACTTTTATAAAAGGCAATAAAGTGGGCTTATTACCACCACCACCCTTGAAATTACTAGAACAGTGACGATGGAACAATAAAAATATTAACCACATTAGCCCTAAAGTACATGTGGATTCTGGATCTGAACTTAGGAAGAGATGCATCCAAAGCCTGCCTCATATACTGACTACATTATCCTGGGCAAGTCACACTTTCTCTGTTTTTCATTTTCTTCATCTATAAAATGAGGGTGATAATAGCATTTACTTCACAGGAATGTCAAAAGGAAGAAATGAGATAATGTATATAAAACTCTTAACAAACTTTAAAGCCTATTTAAACATTAGCTGTTATTATTATCATATAAAAATTTTATGAAAAATCAGAACCTAGTGCACATAAGGAAAATTTGAAGAGAAATCTATGCATTGACCCTTCGTACCATAACTTCTCTGTGAATATCTTGTCTTAAAGCTTATGGAGTCAATTAATTGATTATTAATGGAGATACACTGGTAGGGGCTTGGAAAGAACAGTACTAGGAATCCTAGTAATTCAAAGGCATCCCTAGAGTCCTGAGGAGAATAGTAAATAGCCATCCTCTGTGATTTGCAATCTGAATACAAGTGCCAACTTGAGGAGAGTCCTTAAAGGGAGGGCTACAGAGGAAAACAGTTAAAACCAGGAGAATGAATGAATTATCTGGGGGAGATATAATAGAGTGAGAAGAGCAGAGGGTTAAGGGCTACTCATTTCCTAATCATCTCCAAATGATGCCATCTGGACTCCAGCTCTTTTCTGCCTTCCTTTAAAGCTCAGACTCCTGCTTCTGGCACCCTGAGTTCTGATATTTGGAATCTCACTTTATTATGACTTTGAACTAAACCACCACTCAATTTCCTAGATATCTCTAGATCACATTGTTTGAACTCTATCAACACTATCACTCTTTCCAACTCTAGCTCCCAGATATATATATATATATATATGTAACCTTCTCCTGTTAGAATGTAAGCTTCTTGAGGGCAGAAATTGTCTCTATTTTGCATATGTATCTCAATATTTAGCACAATTATTGGCATATGATAAGCAGATGAAAAATATTTTTATTCATTCATTTATGACTGTCATAATTCATATGGATTAGGAGAGTATGTAAATAAATCAGTAGCTAGTAGTATTCTCTTGCTAATTTTTTCATATTAATAAAATCTGAGATTCCTGGACTCCCTCCCCAACATAAGTTTGATATCTTTACCACCCTCAGATATTTTGTACAATTAATTTTCACTGACCTACTAATAATAAACATAAGACATAAAACAGATAAGTGTATGCTTTATATGTATATGTAATGCATACACAGATATGTATGTATCTTCATGACTGTGATAAAAGAGATTGAATATAGAGTTTTGGTCAAGGAGAGATTTCATATGGGTGGTTTTGATCCCATCCTCCAGATGTTCCTGTTTTGGGAACAAGCCCTAAAATATCATAGAGCCTCCTGGAAGAAATCTGTGTGATCTTATCCATTTGCAAAAGAAAGACCAAATGGGGATGGGGGGGGGGAGAACTACCTAGATAGCAATACACATTTAAATGGACACCCTACAGAATTGTGATAGATAATACAGCTAGACAGCAAAGTGGTAAGAATTGGGTCTTATTGATTTTGGGAAATGGAAAAGCTCCTTTACTGTCTCAGGGCCCATCACTAACATTCAAATGGTCAACCTCAAAAAAAATTTTTTTTTTAGATTTGTGGATTGTGGTATTTCTTTTTTTTATTATTTTTTAAAATTTTATTTGCATAACATATGTGTGGGTAATTCTTCAACAATAACCCTTACATAGCTTTCTGTTACAAGTTTTTCCCCCCAACTCCCCACCCCTCCCCTAGATGGCAGGATATCCACTACATGTTAATTATGTTAAAATATTGGCAAATCGAATATATGTATACATATTTCCAAACTTATCATTGTTGTTCAAGAAAAATCTTATCTACACAAAAAGACATATCATATAAAGGAAAAACAATGAAAGCAAACATAAATCAAGAGTATGAGAATGTTATGTTGTGGTCCACATTTCGCATCCCTCTCTCTGGGTGTATATGGCTTTCTTCAGTGAACAATTGGAGGTGGTTTGAAACATTTCATTGTTGAAGAGAGCCATGTCCATCAGAACTGATCAGTACTGTTGTTGCCGTGTATAATGATCTCCTGGTTCTGCTCATTTCACTCAGGATCAGTTCATGCAAGTCTCTCCAGGCCTCTCTGAAATCATCTTGCTGGTCATTTCTTACAGAACAATAATATTCCATAATATTCATATACCATAATTTATTCAGCCATTCTCCAATTGAAGGGCATCTATTCAATTTCCACTTTCTAGCCACTACAAAAAGGGCTGTCACAAACATTCTTGCACATATGGGGCCCTTTCCTTCCTTTATGATTTCTTTGGGATATAAGCCCAATAGAAATGCTGCTGGGTCAAAGGGTATGCACAGTTTGATAACTTTTTGAGCATAGCTCCAAATTACTCTCCAGAATGGCTGTATCCATTCACAGCTCCACCAACAATGCATCAGTGTCCCAGCCCTCCCACATCCCTTCCAACATTCATCATCAACTTTTCCTGTCATTTTAGCCAATCTGACAGGTGTGAAGTGGTACCTCAGGGTTGTCTTGATTTGCATTTCTCTGATCAATAGTGATTTGGAGCACCTTTTCATATGACTATAAATAGTTTTAATTTCATCCTCTGAAAATTGTCTGTTCATATCCTTTGACCATTTATTGATTGGAGAATGGCTTGAATTTTTATAAATATGAGACAATTCTCTATATATTTTAGAGATGAGACCTTTATCAGAACCCTTAAATGTAAAGATGATTTCCCAATTTATTGCTTCCCTCCTAATCTTGTCTGCATTGATTTTGTTTGTACAAAAACTTTTTAACTTAATATAGTCAAAGTTATCTATCTGGTTTTCAATTAAGAATTCCAGTTCTTCTTTGGACATAAATTTATTCCATCTCCATAGGTCTGAGAGGTAAACTATATTACAATCCTCTAATTTACTTATAGTATCACTCTTTATATCCAGATCATGAACCCATTTAGATCTTATCTTGGTATGTGGTGTTAGATGTGGGTCAAGCCCTAATTTCTTCCACACTAGTTTCCAGTTTTCCCAGCAGTTTTTGTCAAGTAGTGAATACTTATCCCAAAAGCTGGGGTCTTAACCTCAAAAATTTTTAAATGAGTATCACATTGAATGAAATGGAAAGGCACTGGGAGGATATGAGAAAATTGTACCATTTAACTAATCAGTGACTACAAAAATAAGCAGCAGTAAAATAAGTCATGAAGAAATTCTATT
Source organism: Myrmecobius fasciatus (assembly GCA_023553655.1). Taxonomy (NCBI): domain Eukaryota; kingdom Metazoa; phylum Chordata; class Mammalia; order Dasyuromorphia; family Myrmecobiidae; genus Myrmecobius; species Myrmecobius fasciatus. Next base: position 372,319 of record JAJPUD010000946.1, read on the forward strand.
ATAGAATAAAGACTAATTAAACAGCAAGAATGAGAGATGACAGGCAAACAGCTGGGGTACTCCATTATAACCTTGCAATGTTAGGAGAAACTGAAGACCTCTAACACCATAGATTTCTTCCTCCTCCTTTCCCCCTATCCTAGAGATAAATCATACAAAGCTATAGACAAGAATTACACAGGATGATGACCAAGTAGGATTTATACCAGGAATGCAGGGCTGGTTAAACTATCAGCATAATCAATTATATTAATAACCAAATTAACAAAAAAACATATGATTATCTCAATAGATGCAGAAAAAAACCTTTAATAAAACCCAACAGCCATTCCTATTAAAAACACTAGAGAGTACAGGAATAAATGGGCTTTTCCTTAAAATGATTAGTACTATCTACTCAAAATCATCAGCAAGCATCATATGTAATGGAGACAAACTAGAACCATTCCCAATAAGATCAGGAGTGAAACAAGGCTGCCCACTGTCACCATTACTATTTAATATTGTCTTAGAAATGTTAGCTTTAGCAATAAGAGAAGAAAAAGAGATTAAAGAATTAGAGTAGGTCATGAGTAAACCAAATTATCACTCTTTGCAGATGATATGATGGTATACTTAGAGAACCCTAGAAACTCGACTAAAAATTACTAGAAACAATTCACAACTTTAGCAAAGAGGATACAAAATAAATACACATAAATCATCAGCATTTTTATATATTACCAATAAAGTTCAGCAGCAAGAGATAGAAAAAGAAATTCCATTCAGATTAATGGATGATAACATAAAATATTTGGGAATCTATCTGCCAAGAAAAAGTCAGAAACTATACGAACTAAACTACAAAACACTTTCCACACAAATAAAATCAGACCTAGTCAATTGGAAGAACATTAAGTGCTCATGGGTAGGCTGAGTGAATATAATAAAAATGACAATACTACCCAAACTAATTTACTTATTTAGTGCCATACCAATCAAACTCCCAAGAAATCATTTTACAGATCTAGAAAAAATAGTAGCAAAGTTCATTTGGAAGAACAAAAGGTCAAGGATTTCAAGGGGATTAATGAAAAAAAAGGCAGATGAAGGTGGCCTTGCTGTACCAGATCTAAAACTGTATTATAAAGCAGTGGTCATCAAAACCATTTGGTACTGGCTGAGAAATAGAGTAGTTGATCAGTGGCATAGGATAGGTTATCAGGACAAGCTAGGCAATAACTACAGCAATTTAGTCTTTGATAAACCCAAAGACCCCAGATTCTGGGATAAGTACTACTATTTGACAAAAACTGCTGGGAAAATTGGAAGCTAGTATGGAAGAAATTAGGGCTTGACCCACATCTAACACCACATACCAAGATAAGATCTAAATGGGTTCATGATCTGGATATAAAGAGTGATACTATAAATAAATTAGAGGAATGTAATATAGTTTACCTCTCAGACCTATGGAGATGGAATAAATTTATGTCCAAAGAAGAACTGGAACTCTTAATTGAACACCAGGTAGATAACTTTGACTATATTAAGTTAAAAAGTTTTTGTACAAACAAAACCAATGCAGTCAAGTTTAGGAGGGAAGCAATAAATTGGGAAATCATCTTTACATTTAAGGGTTTGGATAAAGGCCTCATTTCTAATATAAAGATTTGTCTCGTATTTATAAGAATTCAAGCCACTCTCCAATCGATAAATGGTCAAAGGATATGAACAGACAATTTTCAGAGGATGAAATTAAAACTATTTGTAGTCACATGAAAAGGTGCTCCAAATCACTATTGATCAGAGAAATGCAAATTCAGACAACCCTGAGATACCACTACACACCTGTCAGATTGGCTAAAATGACAGGAAAAGATAATGATGAATGTTGGAGGGGATGTGGGAAGGCTGGGACACTGATGCATCATTGGTGCAGCTCTGAATGGATCCAGCCATTCTGGAGAGCAATCTGGAACTATGCTCAAAGAGTTATCAAACTGTGCATACCCTTTGACCCAGCAGTGTTTCTATTGGGCTTACATCCCAAAGAAATCATAAAAGAAGGAAAGGGACCCACATGTGCAAGAATGTTTGTGGCAGCCCTTTCTGTAGTGGCTAGAAACTGGAAACTGAATGGATGTCCATCAATTGGAGAATGACTGAATAAATTATGGTATATGAATGTCACGGAATATTATTGTTCTGTGAGAAATGACCAGCAGGATGATTTCAGAGAGGCCTGGAGAGACTTGCATGAACTGATGCTGAGTGGAATGAGCAGAACCAGGAGATCATTATACATGGCAACAAGAAGACTATATGATGATCAATTCTGATGGACATAGCTCTCTTCAACAATGAAATGTTTCAAACCAGTTCCAATTGTTCAGTGAAGAAAGCCATATACACCCAGAGAGAGGGATGTGAAATGTGGACCACAACATAACATTTTCATGCTCTCTATTGATGTTTGCTTGCATTGTGTTTCCTTTATCTGATATTTATTTCTTGTAGATATGATTTTCCTTGCACAACAATGATAAGTGTGGAAATATGTATACATATTTTCGATTTGTCAAGTATTTTAACATAATTAACATGTAGTGGATATCCTGCCATCTAGGGGAGGGGTGGGGAGTAGGGGGGAAAAATTTGTAACAGAAAGCTCTGTAAGGGTTAATGTTGAAGAATTACCCATACACATATTTTGTAAATAAAAAATAAATTAATTAATTAAAAAAATAAAAATAAAATAAAATAAAAAGAATTACACAGGATGGGCAGGGATCTAGATTTATCCATGCATGGAAATTATCATCCAGGCCTGGGATATTCTTCTTAGAAGAGATAGGGCTTGACTTGGATCTTGAAGGATGTTAACTTATTGAGGGTAAAGGATGCCCCTTCAATGTTCTGAAAGGAACAGCTGGGCTGTGTTCATCCTGAATGTTAGGGTCTATTATAACTGAGCACCTGGTGCTGCTACTGACCTTTTTAGCACTGGTATCAATGGCTGAGAACTCCAGAATTGTGTTGGAGAAACTGGACCACTTGAAAGATCCATGCCCCCAACCTGGCCCAACAGCATCAATTTCTAGTCCTGAGATGTGCCTTCTTGTGGACAATTCCTGACTCCAAGGAATGGGAGGAGAGCTCAAAGGGCTCTCTTTATCCACTCAAGAAATAGCATGATGATGATAGCAATGGTGATGATTTAGGTCAGATTACAGTGACAAAGCACTGGAGATACACTTTCTCATTTGATCCTTATTAATAGCCTAGTGGATTGGGGCGGGGTAGCAGTCTTTTGAGCCTATTTTAAAGTTCATAAACTCTTAAAAGATCTAAGTCATGTGCTTGAACCAGGGACAAATTTATTGGCATCCATGCCTGGTCAAGAAAGGAGTCAAGATTTATTTTTTCCTTTGTTGTATTGCCTAGCGACAGCTGGTTTCCACATTTGCCAGGTCCATGAGTGTATTCTGTATGTTACTAGTTTTCATGAGGCTCATATAAGATAATGTATGTAAAACACTTAAATCAATTTAAAGTACTATATAAATGTCAGTAATTGTTGTTACACTGTCATACATTTATATAAGGATAGAAAATGGACCGTTGATTTCATTGATAGAGGGCATACTTTGGCAAGGGAACTAACTTGACCAATGCTAGCTGATCCTTCTTTGCAACTTAGGAAGATACCTGGAATATTGTAAAGTTAGGTGACTTGCCTGGCATTCTACAGATGTAGATGTCCTAAGGAGGACTTGAATCTATATTCTTTTAACTTGAGTTTTCTATTCACTATACCATACTGCTTCTCACAGTCTTCCTTCCTTCCTTCCTTCCTTCCTTCCTTTCTTCCTTCCTTCCTTCCTTCCTTCCTTCCTTCCTTCCTTCCTTCCTTCCTTCCTTCCTTCCTTCCTTCCTTCCTTCCTTCCTTCTTTCTTGCTTTCCTTCTTTCTTTTTCTTTCTTTTCTCTCTCTCTCTTTCCTTCTCTCCCTTCCTCTCTCTCTTTTCCTCCCTTCCTCCTCCTTACTTCTTTCTTTCTTCCTTTCTTTTGCTCTCCCTTTCTTTTTGTCTTTCTTTCTGTCTATATATCTACTTACCTATTTATCCATCCATCCATCTATCCACCTATCTATCTAGCTATTCATTTATGTATCTATCTTTTTACACACATGTGTATGTTTATTTTTAGATGTGTGCATGCATGTATATAGGGAGATAGGTATATATTATTTATTTATAATACACATAAACAGATAAAATTTTATATTTTTTTACATTTTTATCTTAATATTAACTTCATTATCATACATTATGTTATGTGATAACAATAAGTATAATGTATATAATTATTATATTTATGTATAGATTAGACATATACATTTATAGAGATACATATGATATTCACAACATTAAAAGTTACTGATTCATATATATATATATCCATCTGACTACCCATGACAAATTGAAAGAAAGTTCTAATTCTCTTTATTAGTCTGGGATCACTGCATGAGGTAGACCCAGAGTCAATATAAAAGCAGGATAACAACATACTTCTGGGAATGACTCACCCTTAGGGGCTAATCCAATACCATTTCAACAAATGTCTAGAATAAGTTAAGGCTATCTTTATCAACATTTCTTACTGGAAGACTACTACAGGATGGGCACTGAAGAGTCATTGGGCATCTTCGTTCTCATCTTTGAATCCTAAGATGCAAAGTCTTCTCAATTAGGCAATCTTGCTACATATTCCCCAAGTTAGGCATTCTGCGGCTCAGGTATGGCTACACAGATAATGGGGCTCAAACACCTCTGTATTTTCCTACTGCCAAATGGTTCCTTTCCCTAAACCTTGAAAGAACCTGAATTGATATAGGTGGGTAGTATAAATATTATCAAACTTATCCTACAGATAAAGAAACAAAACTTGGAGAGCCAAAGAGACTGCAGAATCATAAGCTTGAAGTTATCTGAACCAGAATTTGATTCCCATTACGCCAAGATCACCATTTTGACATGGTGCTTTGATGTACATTTTCAAGAGTACACTAAACCATCCATATTACCACCCTCCTTTACTCTGTCTCTCTGTGTGTCTCTCTCTGTGTGTGTCTTTCTCTCTCAGTCTGTCTCTGTCTCTCTGTGTGTCTCTCTCTGTCTGTGTGTGTGTCTCTCTGTGTGTGTGTGTGTCTGTCTGTCTTGGTCTCTGTCTTTGTCTCTGTCTGTCTGTCTTCCTCTCTCCCTTCTTCTCTCTCTCTTTCTCTCTCTCTTCTTTCTTTGTCTCTGTCTCTCTGTGTATCTGTCTCTGTCTCTTTCTCTCCCTCTCCTATTCTCTCTCTCTCTCTCTCTCTTTCTCTCTCTCTCTCCCTCCCTCCTTCTCTCCTTCTGTCTTTCTCTGTCTCTGTCTCTCTGTCTCTGTCTCTGTCTCTCTGTCTGTCTCTCCTCCCCTCCCCCTCTTTTTCTCTGTAAGAACACACTCTGGGGGTTGTCTCAGGGGTAGATTTGTTATGTATTTTATAACCTCTTTTGATATGTGTAGGAAAGTTCTATGTCAGAACACCGAGCAGCCCAATTTACACAAAATAATTAAAATACAGATGAATGGAGCATAATCAATCTTTGGATGACCCAGGTCGCAGCAGCACCAAATCATCCCCATGACAGCCACCATTTAGCATTTCATGGGCAGATCGATCTTCTGGGAGGCCACTGTCCCCTTCCTGCTTTATTTAAATTATGGGACCCATGATAAGTTATTTCAAAGCGCACATGCCCTGTGGGGCCCCTCTGCTTCCATATGCCCCAATCAATTTTAACGATGGCAATTGTTGAATATGGCAGTCACATCTTTAAGAAACAAGGGGGACACTAACATCCCATCTGGAGGCAGGATACATTTCTGACAGAAAAGACAGAGCCTTTGTCACCTTTAAAGAAAATACCAGAAGTGTTCTGGCAAGCTGGGGATATACTCACTGCGTTTCAGAGTAAGACAGGGTAACCTTGAGGCAGAGGAACTAGCTACCTTGGCAGGGAATAATATACTCCCAGAATATTATTTTCTGAGCATTCAGATCATAAATCATAACTCCAACTACCACAGCATTTTAAAGCTTACAATGTGTTTTTCTGATGAGAACTTATGAAGCAAGGAATGAAAATATTATCCCCATTTTACAGATGAGGAAACTGAGTCTCAGTCATGCAAAGCCACTTACCTAACTAATAAATGTCAGAATCAGGATTTGATCTTAAGTCTTCTGACTTTTTACTACATGACTACTTTGGTAAGGTCCAGATTTTTTTGTTGTTGTTATAGCAATTTTTATTGCTATAGCACTATTGTTATATCGAGTCTAGATGTTGTTACTGTCATGACAGAGAAGAAATATCAGATTGAGTATGAGGAGAGTAGGGTACAGAAGTGAAGAACAGAGGGGAAGTTCTAGATTTAAAATCTGAGGGCCTGGGTTGAAATTAACCTCTGTGTGAGATTGGGAAAATTTCTTAATCTCTTTGGGTCTTAGGTTCCTTCTCTGTAAAATGTGTGCATTGGATTAGACTCTGGGTTATCTCCAAGCTAAAATTTTGATCCTATGATCTCATAGGCTGAATTACCTTGGATAATTGACTTCACTTCTCAAACTTCTGTGTCATTATCTTTAAAAGAGGGAATGGAACCAAGTTTAGTATTTCATGTATAACACTCTAGCACCATGACTGCACAACATAGAGAGGGAATGATTTTTATTTATGGCCTGGACCTAGGATTTCCTTGGAATTAATAATGTTACTAATGAAGACCTGCAATCTTTTATCAGCATTATAATAGAGAAGTATTTGGGGGAACTGAGATGTTCACTGACTTTCCTAGAGTCACATAGTCAGTATGTGTCAAAGGCAGGACTTGAATTTGGGTTTTTCTGGATCTCAGGGTTTTCCTTTCTGTGTGTGCAAATTTCTAAAGACCAAATTGCAGAAAAGAAAATATCACGTCCATTTGCCAGTTTTGTTTTGCTTTGGATTTGTTTAGTTTCGAAAAGGGGAAGTTTCTTTTCAAAATTGGTTTCTAAAGCTGTGGTCTCCTGAAGGGGTATGTCACGACCCCAAAGGGAAAGTGACAGAACCATAATGGAAGTGTGATCAACCAATGGATCTTCCAAATGGATTTGCCAAAGCCAATAATAGAGCTTATAATCCAACATAATTTTACCTGCCCTTTACTCAGTATAGCCCAATATTCCTCTATTCTCTTTTCATGCCGTTGGGAAAATTTTTTATATCCCCAGGGTCTGTGTGGGGCATTGGACTCCCATAACACTTATCCTCAATCCAGGATCACATGCGATCTGTATTCTAGCTCTTATTAAATCATGTTTCTCCCTAATCTCACTCTAAGCCCGCTCTTCCTTCTGAACTTTCTTATTTCAGTTAAGGATACAGCCATTCTTCTCTATGGCCTAAGTTTACAATATTGGTATCATCCTCAATAACTCCATATATACATCCACTCACCCAATTTTGTAATCTTCATCTCCAAATCTATCATCTATCCTTCTCTTCTCTCTGCTTGGTTTGGGTTCCCATCCTATCTCACCCAGAATTTGCCATTAATCTCCTGGAGTCTCCCCCTGTTTCAATCCATCTGCCAGAATGAGTTTCTTAAAGTGCAGATCTGACCATATCACTTTCCTTGATGAAACAGACACATTTCTTTTGGACATTTAAAGCCTTTTACACCCTGGTACCATTCTCCCTTTCCACCAATATTACATATAACTCATCCTCGGTCTGTATTATACTCTACAGCCTGGTCAAGCTAACTTTTTGCTACTTTGAGAATTCATACAAGAACACAATTAAGTTATTCAATTGAAGGACCAGTACCATCCAATAAGCAGAAATATATAAAGAGGGGAGGATTTACACTGAAAACTTTTGATTGACTTGTAAACAATGATACTTGATTTTTGCTTATTTTTTCATTGTGTACCATGAAGTTCTACATACAGAGAAATGTGATACCACCGTAGGTGTTGTGGTGTCAACTGATATTGTAACTTATTCTTTGTTGTATTTGGTAAATTTCATTTTTAAAATATCTAAAAAATAGCTAACTTCATTGATAAAATTAGTATAATTAATTCTGAGAAAAATGCTATTTAAAAATCTCATGTTGATCTATAGAATATTTCAAAATAATGAAACATAATCAAATTGCTATCAGGAATAGAAAGAGTTTCTTTATACTGTTAGTAAGTACAATTTTAAAAACATTGTTCATTTTTTTCTCATTCTTTTAAACTTTCTCGGGTACATTTTATAATGTTTATATTAGTAAAATAGTATACACATATAGAATTATATGTAAATTCTATATATGTATATGGAATTATATATATAAATATAAGTAAATCATTAATTGGGGGGACTCTGAGTTTAAAATGATTTACTTTGGGAGATTACTAGAATATTTGTAAAGATTTAACATCACCTCATTTGGTTAGAAAGAAATAGAAGTTTTGCTGATATGTACCATCATAGAGTTTTTTCCTAGAGACTTAGATCTTCTCTCCTTTAACTACAAACACACTGGAAGAGTAATTCAGTAGTATCCTGGCTCCTTGCTCTATTGCTTCTACAAGGAAGGGCCCTCAGAAGAGGTATTCCCTTCATTCAGAAGGAAGAAGTCCTGATTGTCTGGACCTAGATGATGAAGCATGAAGTCACCTCATAGACTGAAATACTCTTTCAACATAATTCTCTAGGAATAGAAGCTTCATTCACAGAATCTCAGAATTTTAGAGTTGGGAGAAACGTCAGAAACCAGTCAAAATAACCCATTTCTTTAAAAAGTCCTACTATAACCAGGTTCCGCTCAAAGACTTCCAATGAAGAAGATCCCACTATCTCTCAAGGCAGTACACCCCACCTTTGGACACCTCTGATAGGTAGGAAGTCTTTGCCAACATCTAGCTTTTTTCAATTTCTATCCATTACTCCTGGTTCTAGCTCTAAGATCAAAAAATGAGTTGAATCCCTCCTCTAAGAATTAGACGTAGAATGAAAACTTTGAAATCCTTGAACCGAGTTACAACCTATATTCTCTAATTCCATTCGCAGGTAATCAGAACAAAGGCACCAGAGCTAATCAGCATGTCAGCCACCTTGGTCTCAACAACAACCCCTAATCTGTCCATATACATGGGTCACAGAGCTCAAGGGACCCTTTCCAAGCCTGAGGTCTTCACTCATACAGATCTCTGTAGCTCAAAGCAGAAGGTATAATGATACAACAGTAAATCAAAGACCAAAAAGACCATCATTGACATCCTGGTCACACCTTATAATGGTGGGAGGGTACCAAAAATACTCCTTCCCAAGAAAAAGACAACCCAGTGCTTACTTTTGTAGTCAATAGCTGCTGGTCTGTGGTGATGCACAAAGCAAAAGGCTAGGTTCCAATCTGGGCCCATTCTCACAGGTACAGCATCCCTTCCACCTTGGCTCAGAGTGCAGGAGCTGTGTTTTATCAACCTAAAACATAAACAAAGACAAAAATTTACTTAGTTTTACTGGCCATATTCATGAAACATTCATGTAACGTCTGAAGCATCCTCAGCTAGTTGGTATAGTAGAAAGTAATTCAGAATCAGAGGACCTGGGTTCAAATCTTGTTACCATTGTTGACTGACTATGTGACATTGGATAGGTCACTTATTGGAAGCTTTCTCCATCTCTGCTCAGCATGAGCTGTCCAGTCCAGTCTCATCTCATTTGTTCACCTATTTCCCACCCTTTCATTTAAATCCTCAAGTCGATTTAGATTACATCAGAATAAAAAATTTTAAGTGCCTACCTTAGGCTCACAAAATTAACAGTTTCTAGGGTACTACGTCCTCTGGGAATATCTATTTATACATGCTCAATCAACAAACATTTATTAAGCATCTGCTGTGTGCCAGGCATACTGGAGAAGGAAATAGCAAACAATTCCAATAGTTCTTTGACAAGGAAATCCCATGGACAGTATCGGTGTGCTGTGGTTCACAGGGTCAAAAAGAGTCAGACACATTAAGTGATTAAACAACAATAAAATGTGCCAAGCACTGTGCTAAGCCCTGGAGATACAAAAAAGGAGTAAAAGGCAGTCCCTGTCCTCAAGGAGCTTACAGTCTAAAGAGAAAAACAATTAGCAAAGAAATATGTACAAACTATATACAAATATATAGGAAGTAAACAAAGGGAAGGCCCTGGAATTGAAAAATCTCTAATTAGAAAGTAATCAGTATGTATCAAATAAGGTTTTTGGCAATACTTTTCCTTACCATAGAATCTTTCTTTGTTTTTGTTTCTTTTGGGAGGGCACAGACAATTGGAGTTAAGTGAGTCAGTCAGGGTCACACAGCTAGGAAGTGTTAAATCTGAAGCTAGATTTGAACTCAGATCCTCCTGCTGGCTCCAAGGCCAATGCTCTATCCACTATACTGTCTAGCTGTTGCTAGATCTTTCTTTAAAATAGTTCTTTGGAATCTAGAGACACACATACAGAGTGACAGAAATAGAGACAGACAGAGATAGAGAAAGAGGAGAGATGGAGAGAGATGGAGAGAGAAGGGGAGGGAAGGGAAGAGAAGGGAAGGGAAATAGAAGAGGAAGGGAAAGGAAAGGGGAGGGAAGGAAAGGAGAAGGGAAGGGGAAGGGAAGGGAGGAGAGTATGCATCCTAATTATAGGAAGATATTCTTAAATGATATTGGAATATGCCAATAGCTCACAGTTATGATACATAATGCTTTATTATTTGTCTTCCTCATTGGACTGTGAGTTCCTGGAGCCAGGGACTGTTTTTTGCCTCTTTTTGTAACCCTAGGACCTGATACATGGGAAATGCTTAAAAATACTTTCCTTATTATGCTATTAAAAAGTAGGCAGTACAAATATTCAAACAATAGGCATTAAGTGCTTGCTGTGTGCTGGGTATTGTGTTAAGAGATAGGGATACAAAATTCAAAATATAAACTTCTTTGCCTTCAAGAGCTTATAATCTATCAGGAAAAAATCGTATACAAGCAAGTGAGTGGATACACAATATATATTAAGTAAACACAAAACAGGAGAGTAAATATAAGGTGCTTTATGATGGATGGGAGTAGGGGACTAGCAGATAGTGGGGAGATGGATGGAAGATGAAAAAAGGCCTCTTGGACTGAACTGAATCTTTGAAGGAAGCAAGGGAGAAAATTGTCTTGCAGGGAAATGCAATGATTTCACAGTCTGATACAGATGGTCATTTTTTTATTTACAGAATCAAAAGATTTGAGAGAGATGGAATATAGTGAGGTGTTCTTAAAGACAGAAAGATCTGAGTTCAGGTCCCCTCTGATATATCCTGGTAGGATAGCCCTGAATAAGTTAATTAATTAATTACTTAAATTATTTATTTATTTATTTATTTAATTAACCCATCTGTGTGCTAGGTAATTCTCTAAGCCTACTCAGTGCAGAGATATTGCCAGCCTGCATTGGTGAGGGGAATTTCCTTACTGGGGAGTCCCTATACCCATGAAATCACAGTCTGGTCCAATTTAGATGTGGAAAGGGCCTCAGAGCTCACATTTCCAACATGTGCACATGCTTGGGTGAGAGAGACAGAGACAGAAGCACAGAGTCGGACTGAAAGAGACATTAATATAGAATTTTAAAATTTCACCTTGTTTTATTCTTCCATTCTAAGAGGCAGATCAAAGTTGGGAAGCCCAGGGTCGCACAGATAATAAGAATCTGAGGAAGGATTTGAACTCAGGCCTTCCTGACCCAGTCCAGGCTCTCATCCAGTCTATCACACTGCCTCCCAGTCTTTCCTCCTTACAATTGTTCATACGAGGCTCAGAGAGGCATAGCAATTTGCTCAATCACACAGCAAATACAAACTCAAGAAATGCCCATTGCTTTGCTGCTTGGAAGACCCTAAACCCATGATTAATGGGCCCACTAAAGCAGAGACTTTCCTTTCTCTCTCTACAGGTAATCATCCAGATAAAGAAAATAAAAGCTCCGAGGGAAGAGCTCAGACTATTTTCCTTCTAAACTTGGCCCGCCTGAGCCGGGTAGCTGGAATTTGGGCTCCGTCTGAAAAACATCAGGCCATGATAAGTGGTTTTTTTCATTTGCTGCAGGCAGATGGAATAACCTGCTGTGTCTGGAGCTGCTCAAGCGTTCCAAGAGTGTGCCATGGGAAGGAGGGGGAGAAGCATGATAGATAGGGCTGAACTCAGTGTAACTTGGACATGCCGGAGGCACTAGGCCATTCTCTTGGCCCGTCTCCTTTTCCACTCCTTCCCCGGGCAGCAGATGCTCATCTTAACCAAACGGGCCATTTCCACAGACATCATTAAGCCTTCAGTGCACACTTCTCCCCGGCGCCAGGGGAGGTGTTCGGCGGTGACAGACTGCACATGGGACTGGGGGGAGCCTAATGAATTCTCCAATGGGTGTTCTCTTTCAATTCCATGAAGCATTTGTTCTCAGCTGTAAGAGACAAAGAGAGAGCACCGACCCGGGAGGCAGGAAGGCTGGATTTAACCCCAGTCCCCTAATTTTGAGTATGGACAAACAATTCCTTGCCTCAGTTTCCCTCCTTTCATTGGATCAGAGATTTAGAGTTGGAA
>JAJPUD010000946.1:384997-451458 GCA_023553655.1 Myrmecobius fasciatus
AGGCATTTAGTTTGGATTTAAATTGAGGTCATCGCCCAGGCTCACACCTGAAATGAAACTTGATGCTCCTGGCTCGAGGTCCAATACTCCATTTTCCATTCCATCTGTCTTAATCACTGAATGGGTGTGACCTCATGAACCGTTGAAGACCTTAGCTTAAAAAGGCCAAGGTCTCCCATTCCCTGTAGGGCCATCTCCAGGCGTCTTGATCTATATGCTGCCACTGGGCCCAGATGGCTCTGGAGGAGAAAATGAGGCAGGTGACCTTGCCCAGCCCTCCCTCACTGAAATCCAATCCACTTGCATGTCATGGCATCCCTTTCCTGATGTCATGGTCCTCTTGGAGAATGAAGGACAAACAAAGATGAACAATTCTGAATATGATATCTTTTATTATTGAAATAGAAATATATTATTTATGTTCTGCTGTGAGGGGGGAAAGAAAGGGAGGAGAGAGAGAGAACACAACAAAAATAATGAAATATGTATATTTATAATATATATTATAATATATAAATATGGGATATAAAATGGAAATCCAATTCATCATTCCTATCTACCTCACAAGGTTGCTATAAGATAACAAAAACTTACGGATGTATATTACTTGGTAATCTGCTTTTCTTCAACAAGTCTTTATTATTTTAATTGTTATTTATACCTTTTGTTTTGACATTGCCTTCATATTGAAATATATTCCTTCATGCTCACTAGCTAGTGAACCACCCTTTGCAATAAAAATTAAAAAAAAAAGAAATATAAGTGGGGTGAGGTGGGAAAGCAGGGAAACGACTCAATATATCAATTACTTCTGGTAACGTATACAATATTCCATATTGGATTGCCCCCATCTAGGGAAAAAAATAAAGATGTATTTTCTTATCTTTTTCAGGGACAGGAATTTAGTAAGCACCTATTATATATAACAAAGTGCACCAAATCAGTAAGAATACAAAGATAAAATGAAAGTAGTCCTTGTCTTCAGGAAGCTTTTCTTCTGCTAGGAAAATAAACATGTAAATATATGTGTGATTATTTGAGGAGGGAATATTGCTTTCCCCACTATAGATGAGAAAACCAAAACCACACAGGAAAAGGTAAAAATAGTAATTATGTTATACTAATGAGGTGTGAGAGAGCAAGAACTGAGTTGGAGGAGGAGGGCTCGTAGTTCTGGAATCCTACTCACTTTGGAAATGGGTTAAAAAAGGAACAATATATACATACACACATACATACATGTATGTATGTACACAAAGGTACAGAGCTCTCCAAAATCTATAAAGAAATAGAGAGAGGGAAGAGGATAAGGTATAATGTTTAAATGTATAAATTCACCAGAATGGGACAGGGTGTGTAGATTAATGGGAATGGGATAAAGAGGGAGGCAAAGAGATGTAAAGAAGATAAGGGAAGGATCCTGGGAGGAGAGAAATTAAACAATAGCAAGGCAATTTAACAGGAGTAAAAAAGAAGAGGTAACAGGGATAGGAAATGAGATATCTACAACAAATAGAATAAGGTAAAAAGTGCACAGCAGAGAACAAAAGAAAACCTACAAGAAAGCAAAGATTAATTTCTGAATATGTCTTATTATTAAAATGAAAATTTATTGTTACATATTTTGAATGTCCTCATATGTTCTGCGGGGCACATGACAATGGGTTTTTTCCCTGTTTGTTTTTTCTTTTTCTATTTTGTATCTATTTTAAATAAATGGAAGAAAGGAAAGAAGGAAGAAAGAAAGAAAGAAAAAGAAACAGAAAGGAGGAAGGAAAGAAAGAAAGAAGAAAAGAGATAAGAAAAGAAAGGAAGGAAGAAAAGAAAGAAAGAAAGAAGGAAGGAAGGAAGGAAGGAAGGAAGGAAGGAAGGAAGGAAGGAAGCAAGGAAGGGAAAGAGGAAGAGAGGAAGGAAGGAAGGAAGGAAGGATGAAAGGAAGGAAGCAAGGATGGAAGGAAGCAAGGAAGGAAGGAGGAGAGGGGGAGGAAGAGGAAGAAAGAAAACTTGAAAGAAAGGAAAAAAGAAAGAAAAAAAGTAAAGAAAGATGAAAGAAAGAAACCAAGTCTCAGAACGGTGAATGAATAAGCATCAAAGCTGGGATTTGAACTCAATGTCTTCCTGATATTAAGTAAGCACAACTTTTAACATCACATTCTCTGTCAAAATGAGGTAGGTAAGTGGCAGTGCACTGTGGGGAACCGCAAGGGATTTGGAGTTCAAAGATCTAGTTATGACTTGTGTGATCTTAGATAAGTCACTTTTCTTCTCAGTCCCAGTGTTTGTCCCACTCCTCACTGATAGGAGATTATTTGGGGGTTTGAGCCCCCCTTCTTTTTTTCTTTTTTTCTTTTTTTGCTGAGGCAATTGGGGTTAAGTGACTTGCCCAGGGTCACACAGCTAGGAAGTGTCTGAGACCAAATTTGAACTCAGGTCCTCCTGACTTCAGTGCTGGTGCTCTAACCACTGCGCCACCTAGCTGCCCCGAGCGCCCCCCCCTTTCTTAAAATGAAGGGTTTGATTTTATTGATCCATAAGTATTCACTAAGAGCCTACTATATGTGATGACACAAAGATAAAAATGCTACTCTTTTTATCCTCAAAACACTGATATCCTATCTCCCACAGACTGAGGGGTTTTTTATTGTGACCCCAGAGTCATGATAGAAGCAGGCAACTCTTTATATAGAATCTTGGGCAATAACTTGTACATATCTAAGAATACAATCAATCAATAAATATTTATTAAGCCCCTACTATGTATCATGCACTGTGCTAAGTTCTGGGGATACAAAAAGGGGAAAAAGACAGTTCTGGCCCTCAAAGAGTTAACAATTTAATGGAATAACCAAGAATAAATATAAGGTAGCTTGGGGATCACAATTGTGGGAATCAGAAAAGGCTTTGCGTGAAATGTAATTGGACGAAGTGGTCTCCACAATCTCTTCTTTATCTAAATGTTATAACTCCTAAGACAGACATGGGAAAGTAAAAGGGCTCTTTTGGTGATTATTAGCAATAGTTTGAACTTTGTTGAGAGTTTCAGGGAAAATCCTGGATTTCTGTGATCTCTCAGGTCAAGGTAATGCCTTAATATGGCATAACCTTAGCTCAAAAACTCAATTCCCATGCTGTGAGCTTGGGCATCCCAAGTTCCTGATCACCAGTTTTTGGTTTTGGTTTTGGGGAGTTTTTTGGCGAGCCAACTGGGGTTGAATGACTTTTCTGGGGTCACCCAGCTAGGAAGTATTGTCTTAGACCAGATTTAAACTCCTGACTCCAGGGCAAGTGCTCTATCCACTGAGCTATCTAACTGTCCCTGAGACCCAGTTTTAGCTCTAGAATAGTTCTACCCCCCCATGGGTGCTAGCTGGTTCTAGCACCCAAAAGTATTCTTGAGGTAGATATCTGTATCTTTATATCTGTTAGAGACATGACCTTTCCCATCTTTTTTTTTTACTATACATTTACTACATCATTAGGAGAAATCTTTCCTAAATCATTTAGCAAAAGCACCCTTGGCAAGGGGTCCTGTGGATTGGGTACTCAAAATAGAAACAGAAGGAAAGGATTTTTAAATTAGGAAAAACAAATGAGCGAAATCCTTTTAACAGACACCCTCAGATATTTCCTCAGTACTGGGTGACTGCCAAGTGACTAGGACACAGTGCTAACGTGGTCATATTACTCTGGAGAAAGATTCCTAAAAACTCAGCCAAATCGAGAAATGGGCACCACACCTGCCTCCAATCTTCCCTTAGACAATCCACTCTGGGCACCTCCATTTAGTTTCCCCAGAATCAAGCAGCTAATAAGTGTTTGAGGTAAAACTGGAACTCGGTTCTTCCTGCCTCCAAATCTTAGACTTAATCCATCATGTTAACTAATCTACTAGGAAGGCATTTCAATGAGTTCAGATGAGAGGTGAAGAAGGTCTATGTGAATGAAGAGAAGGGGACAGACCGAAGAGGTGTTTGGGAGGTAGATGTTTTAGGATGTGGATGTTAGCTGAATTTATCAGGTAAGGAAAGGGAACTTGACAAGAGATAATGTATGAAGTTAGAGCTACTGACAAAATCTCCAAAGGGAAATGCCCTGAAGATAGTCAGAGATGCGGGATAGAAGTTCAAGAAAAAGGTTAGGTCTACAGAAATAAACTGGGAAATGATCTGCTTAAAGATGACAAGTGAATCTGTAAGAAACGACCAGCAGGATGATTTCAGAGAGGCCTGGAGAGACTCACATGAACTGATGCTGAGTGAAATGAGCAGAACCAGGAGATCATTATACATGGCAACAACAGTACTATATGATGATCAATTCTGATGGACATGGCTCTCTGCAACAAAGAATTGTCTCAAACCAGTTCCAATTGTTCAGTGAAGAAAGCCATATACACCCAGAGAGAGGGATGTGAAATGTGGACCACAACATAACATTTTCATGCTCTCTGTTGAGGTTTGCTTGCATTGTGTTGCCTTTCTCTGGTTTTCTTTTTTTTTTCTTGTAGATAGGATTTTTCTTGCATAACTTCTCAAGCATTTCAACATTATTAACATGTAGTGGACTTCCTGCCATCTAGGGGAGGGGAGGGGACTGGGGGTAAAATTTGTAACGGAAAACTTTGTAAAGATCAATGCTGGGGAACTACCCATACATATGTTATACAAATAAAAAGCTTTAATAAAAATAAAAAAAGATTATAAGTGAACTAGTGAGAGCCATCAAGATCACCAAGGAAAGTGTAGAGAAAGATAGAAGAGAAGCTAGAGCAAAGCCCCAGGGGATGCCTCTGCTTAGGGGAGAGAAGATAGCTGCTGATCCAACCAAAGAAGCCAAGGATACATGGTAAGAATGGATGATGGGAGTATCTGGAAAGAATTGTACCAAGGAGGAGACTATATTGTAGACGTAGGAGTTCAGAAGCTGCAGGGAGTTCAAAAGGGAAGAAGACCCACACTTTTAGGAGTTAAAAAAACCCATTAACTTTATAGAGAACAATTTAGACAGGCAGATAGGATGAGGAGCCAGCTTGCATGGGGATGAAAAGTGAATGGTTGTTGAAAAAAATAGAGGTTTCTTGGAGTTTGACACTGAATGGGAAGAAGAGATAGAAAGCTACAGCTTAGGGAGTGACAGGATCAACTGCATGTTTCTTAGATCGGGGCTCTACTTTTTTTTTAATCCCTACTATCTTCTGGTGATCTTGGAGTTCTTGAACTGCCAAAGAATTGAAAATGACTATCACCCAGAGGGCAATGGAAAAGTCATGATAATATTTCTAATAAGGACTGTTAACTAGGACTAATCAGGACTACTTACTTAGGAAAGAAAATCAAATTAAAGAGTGTCATCAAAGAAATGAACAAATAAAAATAATGGATTGTATCTGGGCAGAGGGAGCTGGAACCCATGGATAACCTGTGAGTTTTAATGGTATTCTTATAGTATTCAGGGAAAGCAAGGAAAGTTTTTAATATGTTGGATGGATCCTGTGTTGAATTTCGTGCAAGGGAATAAGCAAGAGTTCCATAGGATGGATGGGCATGGATGGTCAATGATTTGCATTTAGGAAGAAGTATACATATCCATGAGATCCCAAATCAGTTCTGAATATTGGTGTATATTCTCAGAATAAAGCAGAACACAGTCCTGGCAAAAGTGAGTTATTTAATAAACGTTGAATTAAATTAAGTTGAATTGAAGGGAAGATAACTTTTTACTTCCCCAAAGTTGAGGAATCACTGAAAATCCATAGAAGTCCACAACCCCTCTGGGATATTGGAAACCATATGAACCCCATTTGTGAGCTACCTCTCTATGTGTCCCCCCCATTAAGTTACATTTTCATTTATCTCTGACTCTGGGGCCCCAGCAATATGAAATCCATTTATATAGCCCTGGATATGTGCACATTGAGACCAAAACCTGGAGCAACTTCTGTACGTATATGGAAGAAGGAGTGTGGATTTTGTGATGGGGAAGGAGAATGATGTGAAGATAGAAACCTCCATGGCTCTCTCTTCCCTGGAAAGTCCTGTGGGTTGCTGGGAATTGTGTCCCCTGTTCGTTGCAGTCTCAGATAGACTAAATCTGTTTTCATAATTAGGACTTTCAACTTGTGCACCACCAAGATCAAAACTAATTTTTCCTCAAAATAAACTCTATGAAACACATATGATGGCTTAGCCAACAGGGTAGGGGTAAAAGTAGAAGAAGGAGTTGGGGAGAGAGAGGATATAATGTTGTACAGACGTTTTTCTAATAAGACAGCCATGGAAAGCTGAGATAGAGAGGAGAAAAGTTATGAAAAGACCAACAGTTTAGATGTGATGAATGAGCATCTGACATATATTTGAAAAAGAAATGGCCAATAAAGTGACATCTTACTGGAATTACTCACTGACTGAAATAAAAGATGAGACCAACAATGATGGTGATGATGATGATAATTATAACTACCTTTTATAGAGATTTTCAAATAATGTTTTGTTTTTTCCTCACCATAACCCTGAAAAGTGGGTCCTATTATTAATTTTCTTTTCATTTTACAGATGAGGAAACTGAGAGAGAATATAAGCTTCTTGAAGACGAGACTGGGCTACTTTGTTTTTAAACTTCAGAGCCTCAGAACCTTGTGCATGATAGAACTTTAATAATAAATGTAGAATTTCAATTTGTACAGTATTTCTGGAAGGCCCCCTCTGCACCCAGCACTGTACTTGGCAGGAAAGTTAATGCAAAGGAAGGAGAGAATTTCTGCCCTTGCATCATTTACGGTCCAATTGCTTGGAGTAAATACCAGTGTCTTGGCAATGAACACCAGTCCAAGTTCCTTTCTGTTTAAGTAGTTATCTCTTTCTGGTATTTCTAGTGTCTGCTTTCCTGGACAAAATGAAGTAGAAATGAGGAGGAGAGGGAGGAGAAAGGGGAGTGGGGCTGGAAGCCCAGTCCCTGCCCATCAGATCCACATTCCACAATCCATATTCACATTCTTGCTAATCAGCAGGAAGGGATCCTGTTCCAGGAAGCTTCTCCCACAGAACAGTTTATTCTGAGGCCAGGAAGCTGAAAGGAAGTCTCCTTCTTCTTAAAGCACCTGCCACCCTCCCCCCTAACAAACACTGGCTGGGACTCCTGTCTTTTCTAGGGAGCAGAGGAGAAACTGCTGAGAGGGACATGGCGTCTGGCCCAGCTTCAGTGAGGAGTCAGTCACCAGTGACCATCCTATCCCCTTTCCCACTCTCATTCACCCTTGGCTTCATGACTCAAATACTTGTATCTACTCTTCCTGTCTTCTCTAAAGTCCCCCCCCCAAAGGTCTCAAAACAAGGCTCAGAGAACAAGGATTAAAAGAACAAGGAGCAATGATTCAGAGAGGCAGATGTGAAATTGAATGAGATCCTTTCCCCCTTAAGGTACCCTTGGAGTACCTTTTTTCTTTAAAACTCAGCTTAGGATAGCTTTCTGTGTGAAGCTTTTCCAGAGCCTTCAAGCACATAGAGAAATATATCTGCCTATATATTGATTTTATTTATCTTGTATATATTCATTTAAATATATTGGCTACTCCATCAGAGTGTACCTTTTGGAGAATAAGGACTATTTTTGTATTCCACAGTGTCTGACATAGAAAATGAGTATTATTGGTTTTTTGATTGGTTGATTGATTGATTGGAAAAAACCCAGCTAAAAAAAATACAGTGTATTGCCTTAAAAAGCAATCAATTCTCCATCACTGGAGAGCTTCATAAGGAGGCTAGATGGCTTCTGGTAGAGAGGAAAGGCTATAATTGAATATGGTGTTCTAAAATGGAAGTCATAGGGATTAGAAACTGAATCTGGGCTCTGCAGTCCAACACTTGGGTGATTTTGGACAAGCCTTTGACTATAGGTCAAAGTTCCTTCTTCTGTGCAATAAGGGCCATGGACCAGATTAACTAATAAATCAACTGGCAAATATTTCTTAAGCACCTACTATGTGCTTGGCTGATATTTCATAAGTGGACATCTATGATCCTAGGCATGATTCTAAGCTCCCTTTCTCTATCATCCTCCTTTCATCTCTAAATTCTTCTCCTTATTCCTTTCTTCTTTATCTCCTTTCTTCTATTTCTTTCTTATTCCCCTTTCTCCTTTTTCATTACTTCTGCCTTTCCTTCCTTTAATACCTTGCCCACTATCTCCTTCCTTTCCCTCCTCCCTATCCTTCCCTCTTTCCTTGCTCTTCCTTTCAGTTTTTCCATACCATCCTCCTGCATTTGTTCCTCCTTCTCCTCCTTTCTCTAACTTTCTCCTCCTTCCCTTCCCTCCCCTTTCTATTTTCTGCTTCCTTTCTTCCCTCCTCTCCTTTCCATCTCACTTCCTCCTTCCTTCCCTTCTCCTTCTCTCCTTTTTTCCATTTCCTTCTCCCAGTTTTGTCTTTCTCTCTCCTTACTTCTATTTCTCTCCTCCTTTCTTTCTTTCTCTTTATTCCTTTTTCTTCTTCTTTTCCTCCTTTTACCTTTCTTTCATTCTTTTTTCTCTATTCCCCCTTCCTTTTATGTATTTCTTTCTTGTCTTCTCTTCTTCCTTTGCTTTCTTTATCTTTCTCTTCCTCCCAACTATAGATTTTCTCTCAATGATTCAGAATGCCATTCAGAACCAAAACAGACATTTGTATTTCCTGAGCAAAATTCAACAATTTCCCTCTCCTTTAGGTTTTTAGTATCCCCCCTCAGAGTCTTGGAGCCTTTGTTATTAAGACAAATGACTTGACTCAAAACAAAATAAATCTCTAGGAGAGGAAATTTTCTGGCATTAATAATTTTAAAATGTACTTCAAAAAACACATTTTAAAAGTGACTCTCATTAAGACCCCATCTTCTCTGAAGTTTTCAAGGCCATTTTCTGCTTTGTCTATGTCTAGTCCCAGCTTTGACAGCCATAGGCGATGTTTAGCATGCTTCATGAATGGATCTGGGAATGCCTTCTTGATTACGTGCTTAGCTGTTCTTAAAACACAGCCTATCTCACTGGTTTTCTGTCAAGCATTAGAAGGTCATGGGCCCTCTGCCATGGAACATCTGAATGGGTTGTGCTGAGCCCAAGAAATACATACCTCCTATTTCCCTTGGTTCCTGTATCTCTGATGAGGTGCCTCATTTAAAGCCTGACAGTTACTGATGAACAACTGATGTATTAAAAATGAATTAATTTTACTACAGATTCTTAAGCATGAATCCTGCTCAAAGCATCTGCTATCTCTTACTGAAGCATCTTGGCAGAGGAGTGAGGTGATTGCTGACATTAACTCTAGGGATCTTGTCTTTTTAAAAAAAATCCTGGAATAAGCATGGCCAATATCCACATTTCAGTGCTCTGTTCCAGCTTTTGAAAAATATATTGTTGAAAATACCTTCCAAAGGAGGGACCTGCTCAATCAGTCCTGTGTGTTTTTTGGGAGGAAGGATGAGAACTATCATCCTCTTCCCTACTTCCCACTCATCCACCTAGAAGAAGGATAAATAACATAATGTATACCGGCAATGATCTTGGAGACTATCTCTTTGTCCTTCTCTTCTACTGGAAGAATAAAGGTTTTTAGATCAGAATGACCTTTTGATGATGAAGATGATGAGAATGATGATGATGATAAAAGGTAGTTTTTGGTCTGAACCCATGACTTTGTACACTGAAGTGAAGACAGAGCTTTCAATGCTGATCAACAGCTGTTCTGCATAAGAGAGTAGGATATATAGATCTGGGAACCAGCTGCATACACATACTAGCTGTGTATTATGGGAGCTGAGGAAAGCAATAAATGAGATAGTTTAGAGGGAAAGAAAGCCTAGAAAAGAGCCTTGAGGAATACCCAATTTTAATGGCATGTAAGAAAATCCAGTGAAAGAGTGAGAAGAAGCAATCAGTGAAGGGAGGACAACCAGTTGAGAAAACTGTGAAAACCTAGAGAGGAGAGTATCAATAAAAGAGCAATCAGTAGTGTTGATTGCTGCATATAAGTCAAGAAGGATGAGGACTGAGAAAAATTGGATTTTCCAATTAAGAGATTTTTTATGACCAATCTAAATAATTTTTAAATGACCAATCTAACAAAGTACAAGTTTCCTTGTCCACAGGAAATATTCATTGCTGGAGGAGTTATGGATAGATAGTCACATTGATATATAGTAGAAGTTAATAATTATGATGTTAAAATGACTAAAATGCTTATGTCTTTTCATTCAAAGATCCCATTGTTTGGAATATACCCCAAGGAAATCCAAGTTAGAGAGAAAAGGCATGCATGTACTAAAATAATTATAACACCAATTTTTTGAAGGAATGGAAATAAAGATGATATGCATTAAACAGCTACCCATATTGTGATCTATGTATATAATGGAATATTGCTGAACCATAAGAAATGATCAGAATTCAGAGAATCATGAAATGATTCAGAGTCAAGTTAGGGAAACCAAGAAAACAATATATACAAAACAACAACATAAATGAAAAGAATACTAAGATGAATACCTAATGATAATGACCTAACTTGGCCTAAAAAGAGATGAGAAAACATACTTCCCTCCTTTCTTTTTAGCAAAGGTAGGGGAAGAGAGTTATATTTTATATATTTATGATATGTATATATTCATATACATATATTTCATACATAACATGTGAAATATATCTGATCATAGTTTGTTCAACTGTTCTTTTCCCCCCTGTATTTTGTAATTGGTTTTAATTAATTTATTTTTCTTACTGGGATCACTCAACAAGTCAGTCATATTTATTAATTGCTTACTATAAACTAGGCATTATGTTAAGCATAGAGGATGTGAAAAAAAGAAGGGAATATGTTGAGAGAGGAGAGATATATTTTAGGTGTTCTTTTGAAACAAAACAAAATGTACCAGTTAATTTTTTTAAAAAAAGAAAATAATCGCTGCAAGAACTAATCCCACACTCCAGATGAATGCCAACTCCATAAAGCTGGTTGCCAGAGCCAAAAGACAAATCCTCAGCAGCATGTAGAAGAATGAGTTAATCTGTTCTCCCACCGTCCATGAAACTTGGCTGCCATATCAGCCATTTTTGACCTGAGCAATAGACCTTGGCAGGCAAAGCTGACAGATGGCCTCATCTGTCAGTGGTGTATACATTGAGGGTCATGCAGGTGCTGCAGAAAATGGCACCAGCTTGGGAGGATGCCAAGGCATTGAGATACCTATGGCCAGGCTGGGATCAGCAGTCACTCTGGCAGAGGCTGGTTTGGAAAATCCTACCACCTGTGTCTTTGGAGTATTCTCCTATGTCACTGAGTCATGAAATGACAATATCAGACAAATGTATTTAAAAAGCAAATATTAGAGATGAAAATGACTTCTAAATTTCCCCCCAGTGCCCAGTTCTCTCTGAGCATTCATACCAGGCAGTCATCTGGCCTTGATATGCTTTTGGCACTATCTTACAGAGCAGTCCATTTCATTTTGGGGCAGCTCTAGAGCAGGAAAGGATTTTGAAAATCACTTAGTCTTTGGAGAAACCGAGGCTTAGAGAGGTTAAATTATTTGTACAAAATCCCACAGCAGAAGAACTGAAATTCAAAAACAGGTTATTTGATGCCAAATCCATTCCTTTTGCCATTAAACGATGAAGCTGTTGGTCCTATTTCTCTCCCATAGAGTTTAATAGAACACATCCACTTCCTCTCTTCATACTGGTGGCCCTTTTCCTTCCCAAGGCCAAATCTTCTATTCATGCTCTTGGTGTAATTTCCCCTCCCGTATCACCCAGGGTTTTGCTTTCTTCCAGCATTCCTTCACTATCTCTCATCTTTAATCTTTTCTTTTCCACAGACTTCTTCCTTGCAGCCTACAAACAGGTCCCAGTCTTTTGAATCTTAAAAAGCATACAAAAGAAACAACCCTTCAACTTAACCCACCACCACCCCACATTGTTATCCTATATCCCTTTTTTCATTGAGAACCAAATTTCTAGAAATAATAATGATAATGATACCAAGCATTTATACAGCATTTTAAGTTTTGAAAAATACTTTACACATGGTATTTCATTTGACCTTCACAACAACCCTGTGAGATAAATGTTATTTTTGTCTTTTTTTTTTTTTTACAGATAAGGAAATAAATGACTTCTTCATATCTCTCACATTGGCTAAGATAACAGGAAAAGATAATGATAAATGCTAGAGGGGATATGGGAAAACTGGAACACTAATGCATTGTTGGTGGAGTTGTGAATTGATACAGTCATTCTGGAGCATAATCTGGAACTATGTGCAAAGGGCTATCAAACTTTGCATACCTTTTGATCCAGCAGTCTCTCTACTGGGTCTGTATCCCAAAGAGTTCATAAAAAAGGGGAAAGAATCTATATGTGCAGAAATGTTAACAATAGCCCTTTGTTGCTAGTGGCAAGGAAATGGAAACTAAGTGGGTACCCATCAATTGGGGAATGGCTGAATAAGTTATGGCATATGAAGGTAATGGAATAATATTATTCTATAAGAAATGATGAGCAAACTTATTGCAGAAAAGTCTGGAAAGACATGAACTAATGCTAAGTGAAGTGAGTAGAACTAAGAGAACATTACACAGTAACTACAAGATTATATGATGATCAATTAGATTAGACTTGGTTCTTTTTAACAGTAAGGTAATTCAAAGCAATTCCAATAGACTGATAGAAAGAGCCATCTACACCTAGGGAGAGGATTATAGAGACTCAGTGTGGAGTAAAGCATAGTGTTTTCACCTTTTGGTTTGTTGATTGCTTTTTGTTCCTTGTGTTTTTTCTTTCACCTTTTGATCTTAATTTTCTTGTGCAGCATGATAAATATGAAAATAAGTTTTTGAAGAATTGAACATGTTTAACCTATATTGGATTGCTTGGTGTCTATTGGAGGGGATGGGGAAGAGGGAAGGAGAAAAAGTTGGAACACAGGGTTGTTTTGCATGGATGAATGTTGAAATCTATCTTTGCATATATTTGGTAAAATTAAAAGCTATTAAAATTAGGGGGCAGGGAATAAATGAGCTGCCCAAAGTCACATAGCTAAGTGAGTATCTGAGGGAGAATTTGAACTCAAGATATACTAATTCCAGAAAGGGTTATTTGTACTCATTGTTTCCCTTTATTCACTTCTCATTTATTACATTTTATCTCTCAAGTCTCTGACATCTGGCTTTTAATATCATGGTTTCTATCAACATTTTAACCATTAAAGCTAGTATTATGTTTTCTTAATACTTTTCTCCTCTTCTCTGTGGGTTTTTAACATTGTAAACAAAAGTTGTTTGCATGTTTACTTGTTTACATCTTGTCTCCTCCTAGATGCTTTTTCTTTCCTGGGTTTCTATGACACTACACTTTCTTTCTTTTCTTTTTGCTGAGGCAATTGAGGTTAAGTGGCTTGTTCAGGGTCACACAGCTAGAGAATGTTAAGTGTCTGACACCAGATTTGAACTCAGATCCTCCTGACTTCAGGGTTGGTGCTCTACACTGCACTTCTTAAGTAATACTCTAATCATTTTCACAGTCTTTTTTTTGCCTGATCCCTATCAATCTCTCTCCCAATAATCATAGATGCTCCCTGATGGCTCTGTCTGAATTATTTTTTCCTTTCTTTCTGAACTAAGCTGGAGAAAATCATTCAACTTTGCTAATGGAATCCACTACAAATTTATATTACATGATCTCAATTAGGACCTTCCTGTTGCAAGGCTATTTATTTAATTAATTCACCATCCTACTCACCACAGCAGAATTCCCAAACATTTACATTTATCCTCAAATCCCATATGGACTCACTTCCTCACTCTCAGCTAAGCACTTTACATCCTATTTCACTGGAAAAAAATGAGGTCATGAGAGCTCCCTCTTTTCCTCTCTGTCTCAATTCACTCATGATATCTCCTGCTACAATGTCCTCCAGAAGGCAGAAGCCTTGTCTCACATGAAGAGGTGACTCTTCTCCTTTGACAAGGCAATCCATCTGTAAATGTAAACAAACCCTTTCCAACCTCTCCACTGATTGCCTCCTTCATCATCCTCACTCTCTTATCTTCAATCTCTTCTCCTCTACTGCCTATAAACATATCCATGCCTTCTCCATCTTCAATAAAGCCTCAATTGATCTATCCATCCCTTCTATCATTCCAAATCTCTCCTCCATTTTATCCCTTAACTCCTTGAGAAAGCTTGAGAAAGAAACATGTATAAGGAATGCCTCCACTTCTTTTCCTTTCACTTTCTTCTCAACACTTTACACTCTGGCTTTCTCATCATTCAATTGAAATGGTTCTCTCCAAAGTTACCACTTATCTCCCTAATTGTCCAGTCTAATAGCCTTTCTTCAATCCTCTTCTTTGTTTACCTCTCTTCAGCTTTCCCCACTGTCAATTCCCCTTTTCTCTTTGATACTCTCTTCTCTTTAGGTTTCTGGGATAATACTCTATCCTGGTTTTTCTCCTTCTCAGGCTTCTTTGGCAGATCTTCATCCAAGTCAGGGCCTATAAAGGGACCTATGTCCTACATCCATTGCTTTTCTCCCTCTATCCTATTTTACTTGGTGATCTCATTAACTCCTATGAATTTAATTATTATTTCCATGCTGATGATTCTAAGATTCACTTATAATCTTTTGCTGTCCTTCAAATTCACATCTACAACTATCTATTGGCCACCTTGAATTAAATATCCTGTAGGCATTTAAATTCATCATGCCTAACATTGAACTCATTATTTTTCTCCTCTCACCCTCCTTCTTAACTTTCCTAATATTGGTGCAGGTACTCCATCTTCCCAGTCATCCAAATTTACAACCTAGATGTCAATCTCAACTCCTCATTATCTCTCACCCACCCTTACCCTCTACCCCATCCCGCCATATGTAATCTGTTTTCAAGGCTTGTCAGTTTTACCTTTGTGATTCTAGTACTTACCTCCCTCTCTCCCATGATTCTGCCAACACTTTGGCACATACCTTTGTCACCTCATGCTTATGTTACTAAATACCAGTTCATCTCCCTATCTCAAGTATCTTTCTACTCTACTCCAATTCATTGACTAAATTGGTCATCCTTAATCAAAGATCTATGTTAACCCCATTCAAGAAATTTCACCGGCTCTTTCTCACTTCTAGGATCAATGGATCATCTTCTGGCATTCAAAGCCCTTCACAACTTGTCTAGCTCCCTTCTACCTTTCCAGTCTTGCTTCATCTTAGTCTTTCCCACATATGCTTTAATCCAAGGACACTGACTTGCTTTATTATGATACCTCTTCTCTACACTGCAGGCATTTCCACTTACTGACCCCCATGCCTGGAATGCTCTCCTTTTTCATTTCTAATCTGGCTTCCTGGATTTCCTTTAAGTCCCAGCTAAAGTTCCACCTACTATGAGAAGCCTTAACTAGTCCTGTTTAATGCTAGTATTTACTCTATTACCTCCATTTTATTCTGTACATATCTTATTTGTACATAGTTGTTATCTGCTTTATTAGAATTTGAGTTTCTTGAGAGAAGCATCAATAGATTTTTTTTTTAAAGTCAAGATAAGTCAGCTTATATGAATATAAGATGGAGGAGACATGCACACTCAATGAGCTAAAAAAATAATTTTTTGACATGTTCAACCAAAGCATTAATGTGACCCCAGGCTAGGTGCTCCAATCAAAACAAATGAGGTTCTCAATCCACTATGTGCCACTGAGGTCACATTTGGTATATTGATTTCAATTCTGAGTCCCATATTCTAAAAGCTTTTGTAATTGACATTTTTTGCTTTTAAAATTACTTTCATTTCCAATATGCTCTTCCTCCCTTCCCTACTCAAGGAGCTATGTCTTAGAATAAAAAAGAAAGGGAAATTTGAAAAGTAGTTCAATACTATGGCCAAAGGGCTATAAAACTGTGAATACCCTTTGATTCCAGCAGTGCCTCTACTTGATTTGTATCCCTAAGAGATTATAAAAGAGGGGAAAGGACCCATATGTGCAGAAATGTTTGTAGTAGCCTTTTTTTCTAGTAGCAAGGAACTGGAAATTGAGTGGATATTCATCAGATGGGAAATGACTAAATAAATTGTTGTTTATAAGAAAGGACGAGCAGGCTGATTTTAGAAAAGCCTGGAAAAACTTAGACGAACTGATGCTAAGTGAAGTGAGCAGAACCAAGAGAACATTGTACACAGCAACAACAAGATTATATGATGCAGATCTGTGGAGAAGGAAGGAATTTATAGCCAAAAAAGAACTAGAGAATATTATGAAATGCAAAACAGATAATCTCAATTATTTTAAATTTAAAAGTTTTTGTCCAAACAAAACCAATGCAGCCAAGATTAGAAAGGAAACAGGAAACTGGAGAAAAAAATACATCCAAGGGTTCTGGTAAAGGCTTCATTTCTAAAATATGTAGAGAATTGACTCAAATTTATAAGAATACAAGTCATTGTCCAAGTGATAAATGGTCAAAGGATATGAACAGACAATTTTCAGATGAAAAAATTAAAACTGTTTCTAGTCATATAAAAATGCTCTAAATCACTATTGATTAGAGAAATGCAAATTAAGACAACTCTGAAGTACCACTACATATATCTCACATTGGCTTTAATAGGAAAAGATAATGATGAATGAATGAGGAAAACTGGGACACTAATACATTACTACTGGAGTTGTAAATTGATCCAGCCATTCTGGAGAGCAATTTGGAACTATGACCAAAGCGCTATCAAACTGTGCATATCCTTTATTCTAACAGTATCTCCACTGGTTCTATACTGGGTATATGTATGCTATGGAATATTATTGTTCTATAAGAAATGATGAGCAAGCTGATTTCAGAAATACCTGGAGAGACTTACCTGAACTGATACTAACAGAAGTGAATAAAACCGAAAGAACTTTGTACACAGTAGCAACAAGATTATGTGATGATCAACTGTAATGAAC
This sequence comes from Myrmecobius fasciatus, assembly GCA_023553655.1. Lineage (NCBI taxonomy): Eukaryota > Metazoa > Chordata > Mammalia > Dasyuromorphia > Myrmecobiidae > Myrmecobius > Myrmecobius fasciatus. Next base: position 401,960 of record JAJPUD010000946.1, read on the forward strand.
TTGGTTCTTTTCAACAATGAGGTGATTCAGGACAATTCTAATGGGCTTGTGATAGAGAGAGTCATCTCTATCAAGAAAGAAGATTGTGAGGACTGATTGTGGATCACAACATAGTATTTGCACCTTTTTGTGGTTTGCTTGCTTTTTTCTCATTTTTTTTCTTTTTGATCTGATTTTTCTTGTGCAGCACGATAAAAATGAAAATATGTATAGAAGATCTGCACATGTTTAACTTATATTGGATTACTTGCTGTCTGGGGGAGAGGTTTGGGGGAACAGAGGGAGAAAAACGGTTTCTCAGGGCAAATGTTGAAAACTATCTTTGGATGTATTTTGAAATAAAAGTTATTATTTAAATAAAAAGATTATGTGATGATTAACTGTGATGGACTTGGCTCTTTTCAACAATGAAGTGATTCAAAGAAATTTCAATAGACTTGGGATGGAAAGTGTCATCCACATCCAGAGAGATGGAACTATGGAAACTGAAGGTGAATCAAAAAATAGTATTTTACCTTTTTTGTTGTTTGTTTGCTTGTTTTTTTTTCTTTCTTGTGTTTTTTCTCCTCTAGATCTGATTTTTTCCCTACACAACATGATGAACATAGAAATATGTTTGTAAGAATCACACATGTTTAACCTATATAGGATCGGTTGCTATCTTGGGGAGGGTGAAGGAGGGAAGGAGAGGAAGGAAAATTCGGAACAGAAGTTTTTGCAATGTGAACTATGAAAACTATCTTTGCATGTATTTGGAAAATAAATACTATTAAAATAAAAAAGAAAAATATCTAATAAAATATAATGATAATAAAAAAAAGTAGTTCGGTAAATCTAACCAACACACTGATCAACTCTGGCAGTATATGCAATGTTTCACACTGGATAGCATATTTCAAGAAGGATATTGACAAATTGGATCACATGCAGAGGAGGACAAGTACTACAGAGAAGAATATGGCCACAATGTTTTGAGAACAGTAGAAGGAACTATTGATCGAAGGGAGCCACCCAATCCATTTGATTCAGAGTTAGCCAAGGTCATCACCCTTCTTTTGCAGACTAGGAAATAAGGATCAGATATATCTAAGTGATTTTTCCAGTGTCACATAGGTAACAAGGGATGAATCTGGGATTAATGCTTTCTACCATCCCATACTGCCCAGAAGACACAATAGGGATAGAATAGTCGTTTTCAAAAAATTTTAAATTTAATTCAACAAATACTTAGGAAAAGTCAACTACATTGTTGTAGGCACTGAGGACATGAAGACAGGAAGTAATCCATTTTGATGAGGGTCTGAACTCTCTGCTGCTTATAAAATCATTACTGTTCTTTGAGGTGAACCTGTGCTTTCATCAGGACCATCTGGATGAGGAAACTCCTTTTCCCCAGGCAAATGGAGAATCCTTCTGCTGTCTAACAGAGCAGCCAAGGAGCCCTGAAGTTACATGACCTGTCTAGGCTCACTGAGGCAGAAAGCCTCTGAATACAGGTCTTACCAAGCCCATACTGGTGCTCCATCTACACTCTAATTAAAACTGAATAATGAATGAGAACAACAGTGTTCTATCTGTAGCCAAGAGGAAGTTGCCCATGGACATTATTATGAAGTATGTGTTGACCTGAGACTGAAACAATTGGAGATCAGACTTTATTGAAAGTTAGATTGCTTCTACAGCTTACAAACTAATAGCCCTCAACAGGTCATCTGCATGTATTATTGGGACCTTATCATTCATGGGACAGTTGGGACTGGAGTCAAGAAGACCTCAAATCTAGCCTCAAATATTTATTATCTATGTGACCTTAAGCAAGTCACTTACCCTTGCTGTCTTAGCTTCCTCTTCTATCAATGAAGATTGTAACAGCATCTACCTTACCTCTGTTTGCCTCAGTTTCTGTATCTGTAAAATGGAAATAATAATAGCACCTACCTCCAAAGAGTTGTTATGAGGAACTAATGTAATAACCCTTAAAAATGCTTAGCACAGCTCCTGGCACATAGTAAGCACTATTGGAGAGTTGGCTCTTATTATGATTTGGAGAGGTAGACCCCAAGCCTCCTTACTCCTCTAGAAGAGATATGTCAGACTGGGGGAGAAAGTTCAGCTATAGGGAAGGTCTCTTTTTCCAAAACAACATCCTATTCAGAGCAGCAAGTGCATCAAACATGATTTTCATTTATAATGCCAGAAGCAATCTTTCACATACGTACACATGATGCACAGTGTATACCCTGCAACTTTCTGTCCCAATTTTGGAAAGAAATAACCAGAAACAGATCATCCAAGGAAATTGTTCCATTTAGCTGGAAATGAAGAACTCATGGGAATTATTTTGCTTTGGATGATTAAAAGACAAAGTTGATCCCCCTTTAGCTGCAATAGAATGTGGAATTCTTCCCCTTGGGGAGAGATGAAGAGAGGGAAAGGAGGGAGATCCCGGAATGGCAAGCTTCTCCTTTCCAATAAATGTGATTTGCTTGTTAGCATGATTCTTAACACGCTTATGAACTTGACAGCCATGGCAAACTCTTTAATTCATGTCCTATACTCAGAGCTGACAAATTAGCCTGAAATATAATCTACTGAGGAGACCAAAGAGAGATCAACACAATGAATTTGATGGTGGAGTACCTAAATTATCCTGATTATTAAGGATTAATTATCCTTACCCTGATAAGGAAATCATTCTTTCTTAAGAATTCAAAGGACTTAAGATATTGCTCTTCAGATGGTTCATCTGTTATCTGTAATCAACAACAACAATAATGATAGATAACTTTTATATGATACTTACTAAATGCCAGGCACTGTGCAAAGCGTTGGGTCATTACAATAACTCTGGGAGGTAGGGGCTATCATTAGCCTCATTTTATAGAGGAGGAAACTGAGGCAAATAGAGATTTTTTTCCCAGACACACAAAGTTAGGAAGTGTCTGAATTTGAACTTCTTGACTTCACACCTGATGCTTTATCCACTGTACCAACATCTACCCCCAATACAATGGGGCCACATTCTACTATGGAGGTACACAGACATCCATAGATATATCTGAGCCTGGTTAAGGATGTGATGAAAGGCACTGTGAAAATACTTATTGAAACATTAAGGTATCATGATCTGAGAAAGCTGGGGAGTTTGTGGAAGGAACTCTCCATTGAGGATGCTCCCTCCACTATTACAGACAGGCCACTCCTCTGTAAGGTCTGGGTTTAGAGCATTACATAGGGACACTGAGATTAGGCGACTTTTCCACAGTCACACGCAAGTATTATGTAACAAAGACATCCTAATTATAGGCTTTGCTCTTGATTCACTGTCAAGATGCCTCTCCCATACTAGATTTCATATACTTATTCTATTCTAGGTAATGTAGTATATATAAAGCATCAAATAAAGTGTCAAATATGGGATTACTGTTATCTTACATTCTCCTATCCCGAAACTGAGTGTGGTCTAAACTGGATTACAAAATAAATGGGAACGATCTAATAAAACAAAAAATAATAATAGCTAACAAAATGTACCGGGCACTGAGCTAAGCATTTTAATAAATATTATCTCATTTGATCCTCACAACAACCTTGAGAGTTGGGTACTCTTATTTTCCCTATTTTACAGAGGAGGAAACTAAAGCAGAGATTAAGTGTCAGAGGTCAAATTTGGCCCCAGGTCTTCCTGATTCCAGTGGACCATCCAGCTGCTCATCACAGAGTGCAACATCCAGATTTCTATTGAAATTTCCTAATGGTAGAAAATGAGCTTTGTGAACTAAGCCTTGGTAAAGTATGAACTGATGATTATAATGACAACCTCTTGAAGCTGAAAATGTTTTATTGTCTTCAGAGGGATTTCATGCCCATTACCTCATGTGTTCATTCTTTTCCCCACCCTGTTCCTAACTTCCTCTGAACTTCTAATATATTCTCTTCTACTGCTGCTTCATCCTGGAACTTTCTTCAGTGCCTGGGTCTCCTAACCCTGGAATAGCCTACAACCTCCAAAGCTCTTTTCTGTGAAACATCCCTTTGCAAGACTTGACTTCCCACCCATTCATTCCCATTGGTAAGTCTCTCCTGGAGCTTCCATTTTGTGGAGAGGTCAAGGCTAACCTGTCCTTGTTCTTCCAACTATTTCTGGCTTCCTCTGAACTTTATCTTCTCTCCTTCCATATACTTTTTTCACTTCCTTTTTTGTGTGTTGTTTTCTTTCATTAAAATGTAAGTTCCTTGATGGCAGGAGTGTTTTGTTTTTGTTTGTTGTTGTTATTGCTTTAATCCTTATTTCTAGTAACTTAGTAAAAGTGACAACTTTTAAAATACACAAAAAATGTCAGAATGTCCTTGACACACATAGTATCCCTTATGGTGATGAGCTCTGAGGCATAAAGAATTGTTTAGAATGAGAGATAGATAGATGGCCTGATAGATGGAGAGAGACAGAGAGATAGACTGAGACAGAAACAGAGAAAGGGAAGAGTGAGAAACAGACACACAGAGAAAAAGAGAGATGGATAGAAAGAAAGATAAATATAGATGATAGATGGATGGATCAATAGGTTGATGGATAGACAGAGAGAGAGACAGACACAGAAATAAAGGGAAGAGTGAGAAACAGAGACACATAGAGAGAAAAAGAGATGGACAGACAAAGACAGATATAAATGATAGAGCACTAGGTGGATGGATGGATAGATAGATAAATAGATGTTAGAAACAGAGAGTGATGGATAGACAGAAAGACAGATGATGAATGGATGGATAGACGGGTGAATGGACAGAGGGAGAGAGATAAAAAGAAGGAAAAAGAAAAAGAACAATAGGTAGATGGATAGACAATTAGATAGATAAGTGCTTAATATATTCCAGGCATGGTGCTAAATGCAGTATAACGCAAATTAGACAATTTCTTCCCACATAAGGCTTATATTCTACTAAGGAAAGATAACACCCAAAGGGGTATTAGAAAGGACTGGGGATATGGCAAAGAGACTTGAGAAGGGTTGTGTTGGGCTAGTCCCAGGCTAGACAGAGCCTGACCTATCAGGGCCCAGAGGTAGAATCCTCCATTGTGGTGGGTTGAAGATGGTTGGAAAAATGGAAGGTAGACTCATTTTTCTTTTTTTAGTCATATTTGGCACTAGGCACACTCATTTACAAGAATCAGATTTTCCATAAAAGCATTTGTTTATAGGGATCCAGCCACCCATAATGGGCCTCAATCCACCCATGCAAGACTCAGTCCCACCAGGAACTGACCCAGAACATTTTATCTCCTTGATATCTCCTTAAGTGAAGGCTGTGTCTTGCAGTATCCCCTTGGAATTATCTGCTTATGCCTTCATCTTATTTAAATCAGTGTCAGCTCATTATCAGGATTCCCCAGGTACTTAAATGAACTTAATGATGTTATGAGAGAAGCATTAGAGATAATAGCTAATAATAATAATTGCTAGCTTTTATATAGCTATCTAAGGTTTTGTGAAGTGCTTTAGATGATGTAATTTCATTTGACTCACAAAACAGTCCTGTAATTTGGGTGATATTATTGTCCCCATTTTACAGATGAAGATTAAATGACCAGACTCATTCAACTATTAAGCAGCAAGATTCAAGATTCAGTCTTCCTGACTCCCAGTCTAATATTCAATGAATCCAAAGAAATTATGTTTATGAAAGCTTTCTAACTATAATATACTTATGTAAGTATGAATTATTAGTACTTACAAAATATAAGTGAGTTCTTTTTCTTCTTTTCTTGAATTAATTTAAATAGACATGTTAATTTCAATAGAATTAAATTTAAATATAAATTAATAGATTCATTATCTCTTTGAGTTCTTTGGGAAAAAGTCACTACAGGCCCACCACTACTAGTTTTTAGTTCTTCGTTTTCTCATCCCTCCATCCCAAATTGCTTTTTTCCCCTTTTATGACATATTTTTTAAAAAAATGACCTTTTTCTGTTACTTTCAGCAAGATAAAGTTTGTATTTAGTTATGCATATTTTCCTCCAGTAGAATATAAGTTCTTGAAGGCAGGCTTTGCATCATCTTTGTCTTCCTATACCCAAATACTGAACATGGTGCCTAATGCAGAGAAATAGTCATTTATATTGATGTATGTTATATTAAATGGGATGGGCAAACAGAATTGCTTATTTTACATGAATCTGTAAAATGGGAGCAGCACATGAATGTGCCATTTCCAGAAAAACAGAAAAATCTAGACCTTGTCACTGAGACTTGATTCCTCCTTGTTGCCTGGACAATTTATTGTTCCAAATTTCATTGGAACCAAGATCATCTTGATTTTCTTTTCTTTTTCTTGGGAATACTTCAGTTCTTGGAGTGCCTGAATCCAGAGATGAAGTCACTGCTTCTGGGTAGCTGGAGGTCTGACTCAGGCCATGCTGGTGACTCATCTGCACGGGATCCATGTGCTGTTCCCAAACAAACAATTCAGGGACAAAACTAATCACGAGGGATTTTGATACCCCTTTCTGCACAAAATATGAAGACGTTAATCTGGTCTGAGTTGTTGTTCATTAAACACTTTAAAAGTATTAGTTATTATTATTGTCATTAGTATTAATATTATCCTTAAGATAGTTCAGTTGAAGCACAGGTGTTCTTGTTCAATTATTTTCAGTGGTATCCAACTTTTCGTGACCCTATTTGGGGTTTTTTTGGCCAAGTGGCTTCCCATTTCCTTCTTTCATTTTACTGAGAAGAAACCTGAGGCAAACCAGATGAAGTGATTTGCCCAGGCTCATACAGCTAATACCTGTCTGAGGCCAGGTTTGAGTTCAGGTCCTCTTGTTTCCAGAGCCCTGAGCTGCTTGGTTGCCCTGAAGCACAGGTGATGGCAATTAAAACTCAATATTCTTCTACTTCCCTCACCAAGCTTCCCTGGCCCCATATGCCTTTAGTTGAAACATTTAGAGGAAGTTATGATTCTAAGAATAGTTTATACAATTCATATGGAGAACTCACACATGGCAAGTGCTCACAAATGGTCAAAAAAAGTGATACAAGGACACTTTCAAGGTCTCTCTTAAGAACTTTGGAATCAACTGTATGTATACATGGGAGACAATGGCACAGGACCTCCCAGCATGGCGTGCCCTCTTCGGAGAAGGTGCCTTGTGTGCTCTATGAGCAAAGCAGAATTGAATTAACTCAGAAGAAATTAGAAAAGCCACTCAATTGTTCATAGGGACTATTTGTGCCTGATCTGGGGCAAACATTCTGGGCTCAGATTGCTCTTATCAGCCATAGTCAGACATATCATAACTCAACTCTAATATGGTGTTGTCAAGAAAGAAAAACAAGAACCAACAAATCTCCTGTGTATCCTCAGCCATTAGTCTGTTTCCCATTAGAATTGTGAGTGCTTTAAGGGCAGGAATTGGTTTTCCCCCTTTCTTTTAATTCACAGTGATTAGCACAGTAGTTGGCAGGGCATATAGTAGGTACTTAATAAATGCTTACTGATTGCTGGCATAAGGAAATGGAAAGAACACTGATTCTGGAATGAGAAGGGTTGGATTCAAATTCCACTTCAGAAATGCACTCCCTAGGTAATCTTGGGTAAGTGACAATCTCCCTGGTTCCCCGTTTCATTTTTTTTATCTGAAAAATGAAGGAAGGTTCCCTTGTGTTCTACATTTCTAATCCTATGAGATGTGATTTAGGAAACTTCCCATGTGAGAATTTACTCCATCAATGTAGATAGCAGTTTAACTGATAAGTCATAGGGAATTATTAGGAGCACAGAACATTTGAATAGCTTGCCCATTGTCGTAGAGTATACTAGTGAATGTCAGAGGCTAGATCTGAACCCCCAAATTTGTAAGGCCAAAGCTAGCGCCCTCTCCTCAAGAGTAGGGACTGTCTTTCCCTTTGCCTGTATTTTTATTCCTAGACCTTAGTACATTGTTCAGTACACAGTAGGTATTTCATATTTCATGACTGACTCATTTGAAATCATTAAAATGTTCTAGAAATGTCAGTTTTAAGCTGGCTCCTGAGAGTTGAATGTTAAATTTCCAGTGTGAACATTTACACTTTTAAAATTGGCAAATGCTACAAATCAGCTTTGAAAATGGTGTTTTGTTAATTGTCCAAACTTAAGAAAGTGATGGAGAAAATGTTAATGATGCCAATTAAACTTAAAAGTGTGTTGTAGATAAATCCTTCTGCTACCCCATCAAGAAGTACTGGTTAAACATTTACCAGGACAATCCTGGTTTTAATTATTACAATCTTATGAGGATGCAATGAGATCATATAGCTATTTGCAAATCTTAAAGTGTTATATAAGTTAACTTATTATAAGAATTGCATGATTGAACTGGCTCCCACTGTGGACTGGCCCGCCTGTAACAGTTGGGTACAAACAGATCTCCTAATAAAAGGAATTATCTAATCATCAAAGCATATGAAAAGACATTTTCAGTCATATGAAAAAGATTTTTAGTCATATGAAAAAGAAATGCTCTAAATCACTATTGATTAGAGAAATGCAAATTGAGATAACTGTGAAGCACCACTTCACACATCTTAGATTGATTAAGATGACAGGAAAAGATAATGATAAATGTTGGGGGATGAGGGAAAACTGGGACATTAATACATTGTTGGTAGAGTTGTGAACTGATCCATCTATTCTAAAGAGTAATATGAAACTATGCCCAAAGGGTTATCAAACTGTGCTCTTTGATCCAGCAGTATCTCTACTGAGTCTATATCTCAAAGAGATCATAAAGAGGAAAAAGGACCCACATATGCAAAAATGTTTGTGGCAACCTTTTTTGTAGTGACAGGGAACTGGAAATTGAGTGGATGCCTGTCAGCTGGAGAATGGCTGAATAAGTTATGGTATGTTAATGTTATGGAATATGATTGTTCTATAAGAAATGATGAGCAGGATAATGTCAGAAAGACCTGAACTGATGATAAATGAAGTGAGTAGAACCAAGAGAACGTTGTACACAGTAACAATAAAATTATGTGATGATCAAATGTGATGGACTTGGCTCTTTTCAACAGTGAGGTGATTCAGACCAATTCCAATAGACTTGTGATGGAGAGAACCATCTGCATCCAGAGAGAGGATTATAAGGACTTAATGTGGATCATCATACAGTATCTTCACCTTTTGTTGTTATTGTTGTTGCTGTTTGCTTGCTTGTTTTTTTCCCCTTTTAATCTGATTTTTCTTGTACAGCATGATAAAGGTGGAAATATGTATAGAAGAATTGCACATATTTAACCTATATTGAGTTACTTGTTGTCTAGGGGAAGGGAGAGGTGGGGAAGTAGAAAAATTTGCAACACAAAATTTTGCGAGGGTGACATTAAAACTACCCTTGCGTGTATTTTGAAGAATAAAAAGCTATTATAAAAAAAAAGAAAAGGAATTATCTTACTGATGAGTTTGTTCTGGGTATTTCTTGGCTCTTACTTCATATATATTGCATGCACCTCAAGTAAATGGAGCTCATACAGCTAGAATGGAAAACTTGGAGTTTCAAAAATGACTCAAGTAAGTATTGAGAGAATAGGTCATGTATCACAACAGTAAACTGTATATTGAATCTTTAGGAAATTCAATTATTGTCAAATTAGTTCTCCAGGCAGCCAGATTGCTCAATGGCTAGAGCACTGGGCTTGGAGTGAGGAAGACTTGAGTTTAAAATCTGGCCTCAGATACTTAATTAGCTAAGTGACTCTCCACTATAGAAGGAAATGGCAAACCATTCCAGTATCTTTGCCATGAAAATCCTATGCCATGAAAACTTCTTATGTTTCTATGGTCCATGGAATCACAAAGAGATAGGATGTCAGCCTGAAGTCAAGAAGACTCATCTTCCAGAGTTCAAACTCTGGTTTCACATACTTCCTAGTCGTGTGACCTTGAGCAAGTTACTTTACCTTGTTTGCTTCAGTTCCTCATCTATAAAATAAGCTAGAGAAGGAAATTGCAAAATATTCTAGCATCTTTGCCAAGGAAACTCAAAATGCTATCACGAAGAGTTGGACACGACTGAAATGACCAAACAAAAACAAAAAAAAATAGCTCTCCCAGTAATTTCAGAAAAGCAAGATAAGATGCTTTTGCAATCTATATGTGAAACCACCTGACCAAGGACTAAGCATATATTTTCTTTTCCAAATGTTCCTTTTTTTCCCCCTTCTCTTCTTCTATGATCAGGAACTAACACCAAAGAGCTGGAAGAGACATTGAAAACCATTTAGTCAAACTTTTTCATTTCAAAGCTGAGGAAATTGAGGCAAGTTAAGTGACTTGATCAAAATCATACTGCTGGTAATATTTGAGGAGTAGCACTTTATCCATTGCTCCAGTTGCTCACTGCTCTGAAATTCTGCCAGTTTCCCTTTTAGCAGAAGCAATTTTACTTCCTAGTAGAGGAAAATAAACTCAAGAGGAAGAAGGCAATTGACTCCTATTTTACAGAAGAGGTTGTCTGCAATTGACAAACTAACAAAACTCAATGAATGCCCATAAAAGTTACTGAGTCTAAAACTCAGGTCAGTCTTAACAAAGTGCCAGTGGAACCATTGGATCACCTCTTTTGTTGGGAAAATCAATAAAATATGTGTTCACAAACTCTGTTTTCAGCTTTATAGGAACAGAAGGGAAGTATAATACCAAAAGGGAGGAAAAATTGTTGTTTATGGTGCTGGAAATAGAGAAAATCATGTTTTGGAGTTGTACTATACTTGAGACTTTAAAATTGGTCTAAGTCAACCTCTTCATTTTATGGATGAAGAAAATGAGGCCCAAGGAGGGGAAGTCACTTGCCCAAGATCACCAAATAACAAAGTCAGAATTTGAACACACACCTTGGGACTTTAGGCTCTTCCTACTAGACTACACTGAATACTAAAATAACTTAATTCTAGAAAAAATATTTGCCTGTCCTGTTTTCTATCAATTTGGTGGAAAACAAGTAATATGAGAATGTTCCTTCCATCTTTCTTTGCAGAGGTGGGTGGCTATCAGTATGGAACATGATGTGTGTTCTTGAACTTGGTTGATGTATTGGCTAATTTTTCAGAATTATTCTGTTTTTCCTCTCTTATACAAGAAGACTCTGAGTAGTAGAATAGGAAGGAAATGTCTGGAAATTAACATGACATTAAAAAACTATCAATAAAAAATAAATCTTTAATGAATCTCTTGTGTTTAACACCCTAGTCATTTTCTTATATATTCCTCCCTCTTTCCTAAGGAATCTTTCTTTGTAATCTCCTTGAAGGCAAGAGATAGTTTAAACTTTATCTTTTTATCCCTGATGCACATAGTAGGTGGTCAATAAATGCTTGTTGAATAAAATTTTATTTTAGCAAGGAAAATAGAAAAAGAAACCCCCCAATAAAACACAATATTCTGCACCCAAAGCTTCTAACTACTTGAGCTCCTTTACATTTGTTGTAGTTATCTGTGCTTCTTATGTTCTTGTACTATACTGTAAGCTCTACCAAGATAAGGACTGTATTTTAGCCTAGTTTTTGATAAATAAGTTTTCAGCATTTAAGCTTCTAGTCAGATCAACAAGTATTTATGAAATGTTTACTATGTGTCACACTGTGGTAAGAGCTGAAACTACTACTACAAGTCAAAAAATAGTTCCTGGGAACTTATATTCTAATGGGATAGAATAAAAAGGAGCTAAAAAGGGAATGGGAACAGATACATATATAGGAATGACACAGAGATGATCAGACAATCAGGAATAGATCTGGGAGAGGGATGAAAAATTCACCTTGGGCTTTTCAACATGGAGATTCTAAGAGAAACCCAGCAGAAGGAGGGGGCAAAGAAGCAGAGATGTGTTCCAAGTGAGAAGAGTATGGAGTTGTAGTGAAGTTCAGATAGTTAGGGGCAGACCTTTGAGAGGAGCAAAGGGGCTTCTACAAATAATGGGTTTTAGTTTGTTTTTTTAAAGAATAGATAGATATTAAGGAGACACGAGGAATCTCTTTTGTAAATTTAAACATTAATTCCTTAGCATATCACTTATAATATCAGATTTCTCTATAATAGATTTTCTTAGAACAGGACACACCTGTTTTTCTTTTTTTTTTCTGTGAGAACCATACCCCAGACAACCATAGAAAGAGTTGAATATTGCCAAATAAATCTATCCTTTTTTCTCCAAGCTCCAGGATTTTTATTTTTTATTAAAGTTTTTTATTTACAGTACATATGCATGGATAATTTTTCAACACTGACCCTTGAGAAACTTTCTGTTCTAAATTTTTCCCTCTTTTCCCTCATCCTCTCTTTTAGATGGCAAGGTAAATATGTTAAATATGTTAAAATATATGATAAATCCATTATATGTATACAAATTTATGCAGTTATCTTGCTGCACAAGAAAAATCAGATCTAGAAAGGAAAAAAAAAACCTGAGAAGGAAAACAAAATGCAAGCAAACATCAACAGAAAGCATGAAAATGCTATATTGTGGTCCACACTCAGTTCCCACAGAACTCTCTCTGGGTGTAGATGGCTCTCTTCATCACTGAACAATTGGACCTGGTTTGTTTCATCTCACTGTTGAAGAAAACCATGTCCATCAGATAAATTTATCCTTCTTAATATGGATGCGTATTTAGAGATAGAAGGCTGCTCAACATTACCACATGATAAATGGATGTTTCCTCCAAAAAACCCACAATTTTATTTGAATAATTTCCCTAGATAAAACTGTTGGAAGTTTTGTTTAATCAGTTTAGGAATTTGTTTATGGAACCCTTTGATTGTTGAGAATGTTTAAAATACATTTAAGCTTTTTCTTCCTTAATAATTCACTCAGACAGCACTTCTCCAAGTTCAGCCAATTGTCAGCTGATCTGGTGGACCACACGACTTCAGGATTAAAAAAGCCTGGCCCTTGTTTGAGATTGGAAAAGATGCTCTTGAATAACACAAGCTTACATTTGGATCACCTTTTAAGGTTTACAACACTCTGTCTTTAAAACAACCCTCTGAGGTACACAATGTAAATATAATTATCTCTGTTTTATAGTTGAGGAAACTGTGGCTTATATGAAGAGTAGAGACCTTTACCCAAAATGAGAGTCAGGGAAGAAGGAGGCTTGGAAGGTATAGAAGCAAAGAAGCTGATGAAGTTTCAGAACAGGGATGGTAATAAGTCAAGATCTTTCTTTCTTTGTTTTAAAGAATATGTTTTTTAAAGGCCACTTGTAACTTCAGAGGACAGAGAAACTAATATCTCCAGTATTGGTAGGGACCCTTGCTGTCTCATTAGAACCCAAGTATGAGAAGTCTCCCTCATCCATGTGAACTCTGCATCGGCCATGGTTCCAGTAGATTGAGCAGTCAATGGGGAAGGGCTGGGTTTAGACTGGCTTATGTAAGACTTCACAACTGTCCCAGGATTTACAAAATGCAGCTGCAGACAGTGTCCTCTATTTTCAGGGTTGGGTCTGTTTTCCCTGGCCCAAAGAAGCCACCCACCCAATTATTGAAGGGTGGTTTTCAAGTGTCTATGAGGGGATTAGTTCTTTCAAATGCTACCAGACCCACAGCCAGTTGCCAGGTGGCTCACCTCCTTGGATCTCTAAGCAGACAATTAATATTTTCTATAGCTCTTTCTCTCTTTCCAAAAGAACTTCAGATCTCTATCTGTTCCACACGTCCCAGTTCTTTTGTTATTTCAGGATGTTTTATTTCTCCTGTAGGCTTCAGTTTCTATTACCGCCTGGATGGAAAGGATGGGGTCCATCTAATTCCCGAAATCCAAAGAATCTGACTACTTAAAAAATAAAGCTGACTGTGGTTTTAGGCAGGAATTGCCTATATGATCCGAAAAGAATTTTCTGCTCTGTAGGGTAGTCAGAAATATTAATGCAGCACACAAGTTAAGCAAGCTTTCCTTAGGTCCAGGAAAAATTATGTCTGCCCAGGGTCTGGAAGCTGGTAAGGTCAAGCTTAATGGTTCCCACAAGAGTTGGCCATTTACAGGCCAAACTTCAGAGATGCCGGAATAGGTGCTTGTAAAATGCACAGATGATGGGTGGAAAGAACTTGCCTATTGTTCGATCCGATGCCCAAGAATTTGGCATCTGCTCTGTGGTTCTCAGAGGGCGGTCCCAAGTCCTTCCCCACTTCAACAGTCAGGCCCTAAAGCCTCCAGCCTTTTGAACCAGCTCCAGGATCACACGAAGAAGCCGCCCCAGAGCCAACAAGAAGTCCAAAAGAGAGAACTGTCATTTTGGAAGAAGGAATGAGGAGCTCCCCACCACTCCCCAGGCTGCCACAAGAATGGTAAACAATCAGAAAGATCATTCCATTTTGTGTCCTAAACGGGCTCCCTCCATCTGACAACAACATATGGAAACTCACAGCGTGGGCTCAGTGTCAAAGAAAAAACATGCATTTGTCCCTTCTGTATTTTCAGTTCTACCTAGGTCAGCTCCTCTCCCCCAGGGGCCATGTCTTACATTTCTTCTGTGCCCTTTTCCCTGTCCTCCCATCTCCTAATTTTTCCTGCCTTGTACAAAGTTGAACCAGAAAATAAAAGACATAAGATTTGAAATTAGGTGTCTTGACTTACAAGTCAGTGCTCTTTTTTCTGTATCAGGCTGCCTCCTCTAAATACTTGTGGAGTCCATAGGATCACAGATCTAGATCTGGAAGCAATCTCAGTGACCAGCTGGTCCAAGCTCATTTTACAGATGGGGAAACCAAGGACTATGGAAACTCAGTCACATATGTGGGAACCCTCTCGGCTCACTCCCTACCTTCCACTTACACTGGAAGACTGGATCCTCAGAGAGAAGCTGACTCCTGCTTTCCTCAAGTGATAGGGGTAATGAAGGTCTTCTAGTATTGTAAGTAATGTGACTCAGGAGCTCCCATTGCTGTGCTTTTCCATTGGTTATCAGCCAGAGCCAATTAGTTTTTCGAAAGAATATTTACTTAGGCATGACAAGTCCAGTTGTTACAAAAACATCTCCCCAAATAAGAGACACATTCTCTCCTTACACACACAGAAGGTCCCTCAGGAGAATGGGGTAAAACATAAAGGGCACAACTTCTGGTTCCTTAAAGCCTTTTTCTCCCATGTGAACTCCTTATGAAATTCTCCTGAGCAATCTCTCTCTCGTGGGCTCTGAGGGTCAGGGTAATTGCAGAATCCTCAAACTACCTTTCTTTAGTGTGTCTATTTGTCTTCATTGTATCTCTCAGCTCCCAGTAAAGATGATGCTATCAGTCACTGTTGCTTCAGGAAAATGCTGCCAAAGCCTGTGGGAATTGTTCACTTTCTAATCTCTCAAAATCCACACAACTCTCAACTAGCTCAGCTGGATACAGGTGACCAGAGAGTCACTGAAACACTGGATGATTGACTATGAGAATAGAGGAGAAAGGTGAAGGTTGGAGATGATATAGAAAGAATAGCAGTCTGTCTTCCTCAATCGGGGAAACTCAGATTTTTCCTTTTTCTTCTCAGGATTTTGAAAACTAGTTCGTTGAAGATGCACTCAGATATCATTTCTTCAATTGTGTGCCACATAATAATAGAAGCATCAGGGAGAATTCATTTTCCCTAAACCTGTGGACTGAAAGTGTCTTTGGAAGTAACTATCTACATTTTCTAAACTGAGAAATCTCACAGGAGCTAGACCATCATAAACTTCTGCCTTACATATATAAGAGGAGTGTCTCATACTCCTTCCTCAATAATTATAAAAACTCTAGACTTCTTTATTGAACAAATCAATTAGAAGCATGAATTTGCAGTCAACAATACCTGACCATCTCTATTGAATCAATCAATGATTTTAGAATAAATATGGAGATATCCTTATTTTGAATGTCTTTGAATATCACTAGATAAACTGGAGTTATGTTTAACAATAAGTATGTTTGGATGGGATGAGGAAGCTTGGTCATGTTCTGGGGCTTTTCAAATAATAATTAAGGAACCACTTTGGAACCAAAAGATCCACTCATCTGGAAGCTTAGTAATGGAAGCCTGACAGGAGAAGAACCTAATCTCAGTCTTAGTCTTCTTCCCTACCCTTTGCCTAGATGATGTCATTGTGAAAGTCAACAGATTTGGACTTTTCACCAGCATCCTAGCAACATGATCAACTAACAACAGTAGGAACTAAGGGCAGACTATATAGTTAATTCTAACTTCTCTTCTAACCTCCAGACTCACTTCTCCAACCTCCTAGAGACATATTGAACTGATGTCCCATAGACATCTTAAACTCAATGAAACAACATTCATTATCCTTTCCCCCAAACCTTCCCCTTTCTAACTTCCTATAAACCACTATATCTGTGTCACCCTTGACTTGCAACCTAGTTCACTTCCTTGACTCACTCACCCCTTATTCAATTTGTTTTTAAATCCTGTTGATCCTACTTTCACCTCTTATATAAGTCCTATTTTCCCCACTCACAATGACCTTATCTTTCATCATCACATTCATGGACTCTTGTAAAAAATAGCTTTCTTGGTTGGTCCCTTTGCCTCAAGTCTTCTTCACTCTAGTTCATCTTCCACTCAGCTACCAAATCGATCTTCCCTAAAGTAAAGGTCTGACCCTATCATTTCCTTACTCACTAAAGTCTAGTGGGTATCTATGACCTCCTGAATCAAATACAAAATCTTTTGGTTTTTAAATACTTTCACAACCTGGATCCTTTGTATCTTTCTATACTTCTTAAACTTCCTCCCCTTTCATATATTCTGCAATCCAGCAATCCAGAGATACTCTCCTTTTTCTGTTCTTCACACATTAAATGTCCTATATGAACTTTGTATCTGTTTACTCATTTTTTTTGTCCCTCCTATCCACAACATTCTCCCCTCTTTTCTCTGACTCCTGGTTTACCTGACTTCCTTCAAGACTAAGTTCAGATCCTTCCTTCTGCAAGAAGGCTTTCCTGGTGCCCTTGATTGCTAATAACCTTTCTTTGCAATCATCTATAATTTATCCCTTATAGAACTTGTATATAAATAATTATTTGCTTGTCTTCCCCATTAGAATGTGAATTCCTTGGACATTTAATGAATCCTTGTTGACTTGACTCATTGACTTAAACGTTTACTATGTCCTTGGCAATCCAATAATATCATTGGTAACCCAAGCAGCTTTCTAAGATTATCTGCCACAGACAAGTTGCTGATCTAGGCTGATAGAGGGTATTTTCACACTGAGAGCTCCTCACACTGAGAGTTCCCCACACTCATGAGCTTTCAAGTCTAAACTTCAAAAACCAAATCTGTCATATAGGGGTCTCCTAAAGATACTTATCATATTTCAAAATACTCATCCTAGAAAAGACGTGTGTGTCATTGTTTAAGAAACAAGACTCGAAAGGCGCCTTCTGGTGGGTGGCCATGATGTCTGAGTTTTAAAAGATTATTGCTAAGACTCTGCATTGTGGGAATGGTTCTTCCCACAGGAGATGAAGTGATTCATTCAAAGACAAAGAGCTGTGTCATTCTTTGGATCTTTGGGGGTAGGGTGGGGAGATAGCCTAAACTGAGACACTGAGCAGGAGGGTCCTCCCTCAGTTCCTAAGTCATCAAACCTAGGAAACTCAATAAAATTGGACTCTCTCTTCCATCCTGGGCTCTGATTCCATTCACCCACTTCTATCCTCATATGCAGGAAAAAACCAACAACGAAATGTCTAGTGCCATAATGCCACACACAGAAAAAATGGAAATACTCCAAGAACAATGATGGTGCCATCATTGTTTCTGAATTTGTTTCAGGTCCCAGAGATTCAAATGCACAGTCTCCTGTTCCGAATGAGCTTGATCAATTTTTGAAGTAGGCCAGTGTCAGGTCAACAAGCCATGGAGTCATGTAGAGATGTAGAGCTGAATGGAGACTTAGAAGTCATTTAGTTCAGACCTTTCAATTTATAGATGAGAAAAATGAGACCCAACAATATTAAGTGACTTACTTGGGGTCACACAGCTATTAAGTGTTTGGAGTGGGATTTGGAATTGGGTCCTAATGTCTCCAAGTACAGTGCTCTTATTTATTATATAATTTTTATGTATTTATCTGTGTATTTATTTATTATGTAATATTCTTTCTGTCTTAGTAGCTACTCATCTCTCTATCCACTATGTTATGTTGCCTCTCCTATTAAATACTTACTACATGATTATATGCTTATTATGTTATTAATACTCTTATTATAGTACTATGGAATCTCAGACTTGGAAGAACATCCAGAGTACCTAGTCCAACTAATTCCTGAGGAAGAAGACCCTCTGCAAGTTCCCTACTACTTCAAGAGCACCTGGTGAGTGGTAGCCCATTCCATAATGAGGCTTCTCCATTTCTTAGAAAGTTTTTTTCCCTTGTCAAATTGAAATCTGCCTTAGAAACTTCTACCTTGTGCTTTTGGGACCAAGAAGAGCAAAAGAAATCCATCTTCCACCTAGCAGCTCTTAGAATATACAAAAGACTGCTATCATGCTCTCTATTCCCTGGTCTAAATCAGAGGTGTTAAACACATGGGCTAAGGCTCAATACTTCCCACAGTGGTGGGCAGAACCAGATTAAAATGTAATTGGGAAATATTTAATTAAAAAAAAACAAGATTATAATAAAATATGGGGCAACTAGATTACAAAATAGTTAGAGTACAAGGCCTGGAGTCAGGAAGACTCATTTTTCCTGAATTCAGATCTGGCCTCAGACATTTATTAGCTGTGTGAATCTAGGCAAGTCACTTAACTCTGTCTCAGTTTCTTCATCTGTAAAATGAGCTGGAAAAGAAATCCCCAAACGGGGTCACAAAGAGTCAGACATGACTGAACTACAAAAGTCCCATACCTGAAAGAATCTTGAAATAGAGAATTTAATTTCTTCATTGGATTGTGCTATAGCTGATGCTAATTTAGTCCAATTCTTACTAGACTATAAACTCCATGAGGGCAGGAGCTTAGTTTTATCCAAATTGTATGGAGTAAGACTTCTTAATTTTTTTCTATTCACAACCCCTTCTCACCCAAGAAATTTTTAAGTGTTCCCAGGTATATAAGGTATGCAAATCAAATCAAATACAAGAATAAAATAGGTATGTAAATCAAACATTTACTGATAATAAATCATAATTTTGTGACCCCCACATACAATTACAAAACTCCATATGGGATTACGAAACAGATATCTCAGTTCTATATAGAACACAATACAGGGCTCTGCACATACAACTGAATTAATAATAATTTGTTGAATTTGTTGTTGAATTCTGCCTTCTCATTTTAAAGGGAAAGGAAACTGAGGCAGAAACTGGTTAAGTAACTTGCCCAAAGTCAAAGAGTTAGTTAGCGGCAGAACTAGGACTAGAATTCTCATCTCCTAATTCCTAATAGGTACATCTGTGACATTATTCTCTAGCCATCATTGCTTTCCACCTCACCACTTAATTTCAGAATTTATTGAACTGTATTGACTTTCTGTGTCTTCAATTTTAGTCAAGAAATATTTATAATGATAATATCTAGCATTTACATGGCACTCTATATAATGCTTTACTAATATTTAATTTTTAATTTTCTTCATTAAGCACTTACTTTGTGTGCTGGATACTATGCCAAACAATTAGGGTATAAGAAAGACTCCAGCTATGAATAAACAAAATATACACAGGAGAGATGCCACATTTTAGGAAGAAGAAGAAGGTCATCTATATGGTGAATAACCTTGAGCTCATGTCAAATGAGTATCACTTGAAAGGACTAGGACTATTTAACCTAGAGTAGAGAAATCTGAGAGGGGAGGAGAACAACAATGAAACCATCTGCAAGTATTTGAAGGGTATAGATAGTGGAATCAGATGGACCCAAAGAGAAGAACTAGTAAGAATGATTACAAGATTTCCACACAAATCAAATCAGACCTAGTCAATTGGAAAAACTTAAAATGCTCATGGGTAGGACGAGCGAATATAATAAAAATGACAATACTACCCAAACTAATTTACTTATTTAGTGCCATACCAATCAAACTCCCAAGAAATTATCTTACAGATCTAGAAAAAATAGTAGCAAAGTTCATTTGGAAGAACAAAAGGTCAAGAATTTCATGGGGATTAATGAAAAAAAAAGGCTGACGATGGTGGACTTGCTGTACCAGATCTAAAACTATATTATAAAGCAGCGGTCATCAAAACCATTTGGTACTGGCTAAGAAATAGAGTAGTCGATCAGTGGAATAGGATAGAATCACAAGACAAACTAGGCAATAACTATAGCAATTTGGTTTTTGATAAACCCAAAGACCCCAGCTTTTGGGATAAGTATTCACTATTTGACAAAAACTGCTGGGAAAACTGGAAACTAGTGTGGAAGAAATTAGGGCTCGACCCACATCTAACACCACATACCAAGATAAGATCTAAATGGGTTCATGATCTAGATATAAAGAGTGATACTATAAGTAAATTAGAGGAATGTAATATAGTTTACCTCTCAGACCTATGGAGATGGAATAAATTTATGTCCAAAGAAGAACTGGAACTCTTGATTGAAAACCAGATAGATAACTTTGACTATATTAAGTTAAAAAGTTTTTTGTACAAACAAAATCAATGCAGACAAGATTAGGAGGGAAGCAATAAATTGGGAAATCATCTTTACATTTAAGGGTTCTGATAAAGGTCTCATCTCTAAAATATATAGAGAATTGTCTCATATTTATAAAAATTCAAGCCATTCTCCAATCAATAAATGGTCAAAGGATATGAACAGACAATTTTCAGAGGATGAAATTAAAACTATTTATAGTCATATGAAAAGGTGCTCCAAATCACTATTGATCAGAGAAATGCAAATCAAGATAACCCTGAGATACCACTTCACACCTGTCAGATTGGCTAAAATGACAGGAAAAGTTAATGATGAATGTTGGAGGGGATGTGGGAGGGCTGGGACACTGATGCATTGTTGGTGGAGCTGTGAACGGATACAGCCATTCTGGAGAACCATTTGGAGCTATGCTCAAAAAGTAATCAAACTGTGCATACCCTTTGACCCAGTAGCATTTCTATTGGGCTTATATCCCAAAGAAATCATAAAGGAAGGAAAAGGCCCCACATGTGCAAGAATGTTTGTGGCAGCCCTTTTTGTGGTGGCTAGAAACTGGAAATTGAATAGATGTCCTTCAATTGGAGAATGGCTGAATAAATTATGGTTATATGAATATTATGGAATATTATTGTTCTGTAAGAAATGACCAACAAGATGATTTCAGAGAGGCCTGGAGAGACTTACATGAACTGATGCTGAGTGAAATGAGCAGAACCAGGAGATCATTATACACGGCAACAACAGTACTATATGACGATCAATTCTGATGGACATGGTTCTCTTCAACAATGAAATGTTTCAAACCACCTCCAATCGTTCATTGAAGAAAGCCATAGAGAGCCCAGAGAGAGGGATGTGAAATGTGGACCACAACATAACATTCTCATACTCCTTGATTGATGTTCGCTTACATTGTGTTTCCTTTATCTGATATATCGTTTGTGTAGACAAGATTTTTCTTGCACAACAATGACAAGTTTGGAAATATGTATACATATATTCGATTTGCCAATATTTTAACATAATTAACATGTAGTGGATATCCTGCCATCTAGGGGAGGGGTGGGGAGTAGGGGGAAAATTTGTAACGGAAAGCTATGTAAGGGTTATTGTTGAAGAATTACCCACACATATGTTATGCAAATAAAATAAAATAAATAAAAAAATAAAAAAAATAAAAAATAAATAAAATGTAAAAAAAAAAAAAAGAATGATTACAAGATAAGATGCAAAGGGACAAATTTAGGAAACTTTCTAATAATGGGAGGCATCCCCGAGTAGAAAGGACTGCTTTTCAACAGGAGTTCTCCCTCTTTGGAAGTCTTTAGTTAATCCTGTTAGTTAGTTAAGCATTTATATTTATATCTCCAGGGTTTAACCCAGAGCTTAATATACAACAAGCAAGTAGCAAATTCTTTTTTTTTTCACTCATTCCTCCTAATACAGATGGCCATTTGTTGCTTGGATTTCAGAGGAGATTCTTGTTAAAATATAAGTTGGACATTCTGAGACCCTTTTCTTTTCTTTGTTCTTTGTCCTCTTTTTTTCCTCTCCTTCTTCCTCCTCCTTGTTGCGGGGGACCAGGGGAAGAAGCCAGGGGGAAAAAAAGAAAAAAGCATGCTTTCCAAGAGGAGAAATTATGATAAATAATTGACGATTCTAAGGAAGTCCACAAATAGTCCATGCATTTTGGATGTCCTTTACTTTAAGTTTCTTTCCTCCCCAAGTCTTTCAAAATTAAAAGAAATACATTAGGCAAGTTGAAAAGCCTTGTCAAGGAATATATATATGATAGAAACATATTGATTTTGTTTGTGACTAGGCTTGAATGAGAAATAGTAAAGCATCTGAAAACAAAGTTGTATCCATGATATTTAGACCATAAAGTCATGCAGAATGGTTTCTTGCCCAGTAGGAACCATCTTCTCTCTATATAATTATGAATTATCATCTTCTTATAATCTCCTAAATTTGTGACTGTTCAAGAATCTATGTCATGGAATGTTGCACATGATGCATTGAAATATACATAAGACCCTAATATTTAGAACTGGAAAATATCTTAGAGTTCAAAGCCTTCATTTAACAGGGAAAGGAACTGAGGCTAAGAGTAGGAAAATGACTTTCCTAGGATCCGAGAAGCAGGGCAAGGATTCATTCCAGCTTCCTTCATTTTGATTCAATTCAACAAACATTTACTAGATGACTACTTTTTCTTTTACAAGCCTCATAGGCAACTTTTGATTTAGGATGTGAAAGCAGAGGTGATAACTGATGGATGGACAATATGTATATGTCTGTATATGTGTGATGTGCTTGGATATGGATAACTACCTAGAGATCCAAAGACAAAAATGAACTGGGAGGTTAGCTGGGATGGAGAAAAATTGATATCCTAATAAATTCATAATTACAGATTACAAAACTCCACAAGTTTGTTCTAATTTCACAATATTACCCGTAACACATGCATGTATAATCACAAAAATATTTGGATCACAGATTTGGAACTGGAAAGGACCCTAATCTCTCCATCTTTTAGTCCAACCCAAGTAAATTTGGCTCTACTTAGTATGTGTAATCTCAGGCAAATTGTTGACCTTTCTGGGCCTCAGTTTCTTCAAGTGTAAAATGGAATTAGACTCCTGGAAGGTCTAACTTCCTTCAAAATTTAGCTTAAGCATGCCTTTCCTGATTACCCAATTATTAGTCACACATCCACTGAAATGACTTTGTACTCTCTTTTATATTTGTCACTTCTCCCAACAGAAAATAAGTTTCATTTCATATTTATATTTGCCTATTTCATATTTATATTTGTTTCTCCAGAACCTAGCATAATACCTGTCCCATATTTCTAAAACTTTGACACAAGATGGGTTTTCTGCTTCTTGGTGAAGTTGATTTTCCATTGTCTTACAGTCAGTGGAACCAATATTTTGGTCTCCTCTCTTGGCCCAACTGAATAAGGAGGTCCAGGTAGGAATAATAATAAATGTTTATTTAAGCACTGAACTAAATTGGAGCTGATCTCTAAACTATCTTCCAACTTTAACTCTTAACTAATGCTTAATATTACTGATAAGGAAACTAGAGCCAAGGAATATGAGGTGATTTCTCAGAATGAGGAAATTCAAGTGAGGTTTTTTATTTCAAATCAAGAGTTATTTCTACACTTCCTCTAGAACAGATTGTATGACATTCATTATTTAAAAAAAAAACAAAGTCCATTAAAACTAGATTTAAATTTTTATTATAGGCTTTAGAAACAGTGCTTGAGATCACTGGAGACTCTCAAGGGTGTTACAAACCCAGGAGTTATATCAGAGTAGTGTCATTAACCAAGGCTCAGATTTATTCCACTCAGTTACTCACCCTCAGTCATCACATTGGATATCTGACTCATTCGTGAAGATTCCTTCTGATAATTTGTCTGATGTCTGTTAATGGAAAAATTGCCAGATCTGAATTGAGATTCTCAAGTCCAGAACTTGCTATCAAAATGTCAAAGGAAGTATTGAATATCTGACTGCCGGAAAATGAAGAACAATTTTTAATAGAAGGTGGGAAAAACCACTTTGTAGCAAAGATTTGAAACCCAACTATTCATCCAAAAATAGTACTGGGGTTGGGGGAAAGATGACAATGCCTGAGAGTCTCAAACTAGATATCTATCTTCCTTCTTTTATATGGGGAAGTTAAAAAAAAAAGCCATAGGAGTTTGTAAAAGAAAAAAAGTCTTCCTGCTATCTTAGGCAAGCTTCTCTAGTACAGTAGAAGTTACTCATGAAAAGGGGCTGTTTGAACTATTTTTTTTAATATCACCAGTAATGGTAACCTAGGTACCATATTGCAGGTACTTATAAATAGCCATCGAATTAATGGATGCATTAAACCTTTGCCAATGTATGAGCATTCCAGATCACTGCTAATGGTTCATCAGCAATGATCGATGATCTGGAATACATCTCTTATCTTTTCCAGAGATAGTCAATGTATTGATCTCTTCATATCACAATGTTGTGTTGTTTAAAAATAATAATTGCAGTTGCTCCCTTCTGTGAGAGGTTTGTCAAATGGATATTTTTCCTAAGAGAAAAATCTAAATCTTGGCATTCATTTCTTAGTCTTGTTGTTTTTTGTAGGAAATGGTATAACTTAATGTAGCTCCAAAGCTTGAATCTGACTCCCAGAAAAAACATTGGGAATATTTCAGTGGCCCATGTTCCTCAGGTTCGAGGAAGAGATATTTAGATGAGAAGAAAGGGGCCTGCCAAATGGGGCTCTGGAATTAGGCCAAGAAAATGAAAAGGAAAGTATAGAACATTGGGTCACTCTTCAAGAAACATACACTGGTCAGGAGGAGTTGAGTTCAAATACAATCTCAGACACTTGACACTTACAAGCCATGTAACCCTAGGTAAGTCACTTAACCCCAATTGCATCACTTCCCCACCAAAAAAAGGGAATCGATAAATACAGTGATCTGCCTCTATCACTGGTTCATTATTTTGTTGCTGGTGTTGTTCAGTTGTTTCAATAGTGACTGACTTTATGACACTATTTGGGGTTTTCTTGGCAGAGTTACTGGGGTGTTTTGACATTTTTTTCTCCAGTTCATTTTACAGATGAGGAAACTGAGGCAAATAAGGTTAACTGACTTGTCCAGGGTCATACAACTACTAAGTACCTAAGGCCGGATTTGAACTCAGGAACTTGAATCTTCCTGGCTTCGTCTGTCACTATATACTGCAGTGCCATCTAGTGGCCCCTGGCTTACTACATAACATTAGGCAAATCATTTCTCTTAGTCTGTTTATCTGCAAAAGAGGGAAGTGGAAATTGATATTTGAAGCCCCTTGCAGATGTAGCAATCTAAGGTCTTTTGTGTTGGTTTAAGGCAAAAAGAAATACAAAAGAAACCCCAAATAATATATCAGCAATGATAAACAGATGTGGTGGGGGGAAAGTGAAGGGGGTGGGCAGATTGGAAAAATTTGTAAACTCCCTAAGGGGCTTACTTCCTACAGAAAGGAAGAGGGTATACAAAATATACTCAGATAGGTAATGCATAACCAGAATGTCCCAAAAGTTTTACTGAAATTTTAAGCCACTGGAGCTTAAAATAATTTTAGGAGTCTCAGGCCTAAGACTTTAGAGACAACCTTTGTATGTATTGTATTATTCAGCTGTGTACATTTTATATCCTTGCTTCCCTCTGTAGGAAGTCAACTAAAAGCCTGTGAGCTTGACTTCATTTCCTAGAGAAATCCTAGAAGGTTATATTAAAGAGATGGCTAGTGATCATCTAAAAAGAAAACTGTAATAAAAAAATTAGATTTAATCAAGGGCTATAGTAATCTAGTATTTGATAGCCCCCCAACTCCAGCATCTGAAAAAAATAACACTATTTCACAAAAATAGCTGGGAAAACTGGAAAATAATATGTCAGAAACTCAGCGTAGATCTACATCTCACATCCCACACCAAAATAAGGTCAAAATGGCTACACGATTTGGTCATAAAGGATGATACCAAAATAAATTTGGAGATCAAAGGATAATTTACCTATCAAATTTTTGGAGAAAGGAGGAATTTATGACCTTAGAAGAAATAGAGAACATTATAAAAGGCAAAATGGACAACTTTGATTACCTTAAATTAGAAAGTTTTTGCACAAACAAAACCAACAGAAACAAGATTAAAAGGGAAGTACAAAGCTGGGAAAAAATCTTTACAGTCAGTGTTTCTAATAAAGATCTCATTTCTAAAATATATAAAGAATGTGTCAAATTTGTAAGAATACAAATCATTTCCCAATCAATAAATGGTCAAAGGAGATGAACAGATAATTTTCGGATGATGAAATTAAAACCATCTATAGTCATATGAAAAAAATGCTCTAATCACTATTGATTAGAGAAATGCAAATTAAAGCAACTCTGAGGTACCATATCTCACACCTCTCAGATTGGCTAAGTTGACAGGAAAAAATAATGACAAATGTTGGAGGGAATGTGGGAAAACTGGGACGCTAATGCATTGTTGGTGGAGTTGTGAAATGATCCAATTATTCTGGAGAGCAATTTGGAACTATGCCCAAAGGGCTATCAAACTGTGCATACCTTCTGACCCAGTAGTGCCATTACTGGGTTTGTATTCCAAAGAAATCATAAAGGAGGGCAAAGGACCCACATATGTAGCAATGCTTGTAGCAACTCTTTTTGTGGTAGCAAAGGATTGGAAAAGGAGTAAATGCTCATCAATTGGGAAATGGTTGAATAAGTTGTGGTATATGAAGATGATGGAATATTATTGTTCTATAAAAATGAACAAGCTGATTTTAGAAAGGCCTGGAAAGATTTACATGAACTGATGCTGAGCAAAACAAGCAGAACCAGGAACATAGTACATAGTAACAGCAAGAATGTGTGATGATCAACTGTGAAAGACTTGGTTCTTCTCAGTATTTCAATGAAATAAAGCAATCCCAATATACTTTGGACAGAAAATGCCAACTGCATCCAGAAAAAAGGACTGTGGAGATCAAATGTAGATCAACACATGCTATGTTCATTTCTCTTTTCTGTTTTTTTTTTCTCCCATGGTTTTCCCTTTTTTCTGATTTTTCTCTCCCAATGTAATTCATAAAGCAGTGTGTGTTAAAAATAAATAAATACTTTTTTAAAAAAAGAAACTAGATTGACTTCCTCAAGAATATATCAAGAATTATGTTATGAATAGGCTAGGATTAATCACAATGATATGAAAAAAAGGATTGGTTATCAGGAAAGCAATTTGCTTGGCACTTAGGTGGGGAAATGATAGTCTCTTTCTCTGTTCAAACAATTAATTAATATTTATTAAACATCTCTTAGGTGCCTGGCTGAAGATACAAAAAAAAGAAAAGAAAGAAAGAAAAAGGAAAAAGACGGGCTCTGCTCTCAAGGAGTTCACAATCTAATGAGGGGAAATAATGTGAAAAAAAGATATATACAAAGCAAGCCATATAACAGGATAAATAGAATGTAATTAACAGAGAGAAGGCACTGAAATTAAGAGGGGTTGGGGAATGTTTCCTATTGAATGCGATGTTACAAATATTTTGGACTAGAAAGACCAGTTACTTTTACCTAATAGAAATACTACTTTTTAACTCTGAGAACACATTTGAAGTCTCAAATATTATTATCTGGTAGCCTGCAAAAGCATGGGAGATTTTGATTAGACATAAGGGAGAACTAAATGACAGCAAGAGTTATTAAATATTAGTATTCTACCCAACATAGTAATCTGTCCATGTATCCTCTACCTGAAACCCTGCAGGGATAAGGCACTCATTATATAATTAGGTCCCATTAAGATGACAGGATTTTAGCAAGGACATTGAAGATCATCTAGTCCAAAGTGTTCATTTTTACAAAAAAGGAAACTGAGATCCAAAGAGATTAAGTGACCTACAATGTCACCTACAGTAAAATAACAGATTCCAGATCATAGGCTTTCTTTGGTTTCTGACTACAAAGCCCATGTTCTTTCCAGTAGTAGTAGTGGTAGTGGTGGTGGTGCTGGTGGTGGTGGTAGTAGTAGTAGTAGTAGTAGTAGTAGTAGTAGTAGTACTAATGTAATAGTAGTAGTAGTAGTAATAGTAGTAGTAGTAGTAGTAATGTAATAGTAATAGTAGCAGTAGTAGTAGCAGTAGTAGTAGTAGTAGTAGTAGTAGTAGTAATGTAATAATAGTAGTAGTAGTAGTAGTAGTAGTAATAGCAGTAGGAATAGTAGTATTTTTCAGATAAGTCCCTAGTATAATATCATGCAATATGGGATGGCAGAAATTCCAGAAAGGAATGAACTAGATGGCTTCTAAATCTCAGCTTAGGTGATACTCTGGCTTGAATGTCCATCTCCTTGCTCTGTCCCCTACCAAGCCTCCATCACTAAAGGTATTCTGGCCTTTGGGAGGAAAAGATACCTCTACATTTGGTGGGTTATTTTCAAAGTTTACCTAAAATTTTGTTTCTGGCTACCATGCCATCTCTGGATTTGTTAAACCTGGAAACCAGGCCCAGATGTTCTCCTGTCCAGCTTAAAACCAAAAGCTTAAGAAACAACAGTTATGTCAAAATCCTCTGGAGTGAGTCACCAAATGACACTTGTTTTCCTTCTAATTCCTACAAGTCTATTAAAAAATCACACACTAAAAAGGGGGATTTCTGCTCCCAGAAATATCCTTTATGCCTTTGTCTACAAATCACATGAGTCAAAACTATCTTGGTTTATTTTTAGGCCAAACTCTCTCAGGATGAAAGCTCTCTTTACCCTGGAACAGGGCTTCCAGGAGAGTGTTTAGTTCAACCACAGGCTTGATGACAACAAACCACCAAAGAGCAATGACTGGTGCAGCAGATATTAAGCTAGCAGAACACATGTCCTACTGAAACCCAGACGTCTGAGGAGCCCATAGGGGGGCAACACACAGCCCAGATGAGATGATGCGTTGGAGAGGAATCAATGCTCAAGATAATCCTCAAAGTACTTTGTTGTTTTTAGGGAACACACTTTTAAAATGCCCCAATAACCAAGATTTACCTGAAACTTGCAGTTTTCCTATAGAAGGTTATTCCATTATCATCATTACAAAAATACTGAGAATCATAGGACTCTATAATGTAAGATATGGAAAAGGTCTTGGAACATAGAATGTGAGACCTAGAAGGAACTTGGATGATTGACAAGGTTAGAGAGACATAGTTTCTGGATAATTTAATCATTTTATTAACAAGGTGAGCACATTATTAATAAATGGATGGTCATTTGGCCATTACTCTCTCAGACCAAAAACAATCATGGCACCTGGCTCACAGCTTATATATCTTCAAAGAGTAGGTGTTCCACGAGGGTCTGAGACTGAGATTGAGACCCTTGGACAGAGAAACTCACTTCTATACCCAGACCACCCCCATTTTGGGGCAATCTATTCAAATAATTTATGCCCCATCTAAGTTGAACACAATGGCTACTCCATGGAAAATTTTTCCTATCTCAGGTAATGTCCTTCAAGAGATTGAACTTTTTAAAAATCAGGATTTTAGAAAAAGGGGAGAACTCTGGATCTCCCCAAATCCTTGGTTATTAATAATCATTTCTCTCAGGACCTTGGGACATAGGATGCCAGAGCTGGGAGAGCCTTTTAAATGTAAAATATTAGAAATGGGAGGAATTTAGAATATAAAGTGTTGGAGCTGTGCAGGGTTCTTAGAACAGAGAATTTCAAAACTGGGAGAGACCTTAGAAGATAGAAACATTGAACTGGGAGGGTCCTAAGAGCTGACCTCATCCAACCCCTCATTTCAGAGAGGAATCTGAGATTCAAAGAGAAGAAGTTACTTGGGCAGCAAATTTGTGACAGACTTGAACTATTTAATAACTTAATATAAAGAGTAAAGGAACTTAATGTCCCAAACTGGCACCTGAATACTGATTAACATAATGTTAAGTATGTACATAGTGGGAACTCTGTGTGTGCCATGTACAAAAGAATTCTGTTAGACATTATCTAGGAAGATGATATTCTTGACCAATTTTCCCATGGTAGTGAGAGTATTCTCTGATCTACTCTGACAGAACCCTCTCATTTATCCATCCTCTTGTGACTAATAACAAGGGAGAGGGTTTGAATCATTCCTGATTGCAGTGAAGTTACATAATCTATGTGAAAGTCAAACTTATAAACTTACCCTTATCAGCACCATGTTTTAATCCTCTAAACTAAATGGTTCTAGAATGTCATCTTTTTATGGTTGAAATCAAATTCTATTCAATTCCATAAGCATTTATTAAGCACCTTTTTTTGTTATTATTGAACTTTAGGATACAAAGACAAAATGAAAGATGGTCCCTGCCCTTAAGGAGTTTATGTTCTACTGGTGGGTAAGGGTGAAGGCTGTGGAACTGATACCCATATGTATAAATGCAAAAAAAGGCATACAAAGTGATTTTACGAGCTGAATGGAATAGATATCATAATGGAAAGAGCACTGGACTTTGGGTCAGAAGACAAGTCATCTAATATCTCTAAATCTCAATTTCCTTCTCTGTAAAATGGGACTAATAAATATTTGAATATTTTATGAGACTGTTGCCAACTAAGTGCTCTGTAAATCACTGAGCAATATAGAAATGTGAATCATTCTTTGGATTGGGCTTGATGTGTTATATTCTTGAATAATCAGTTTCTCAAAACTCCAACTTCATTTCAGAATGGAGAAAAAATCTTTTTCCATCATATGACTCAATTAACCATAGTAAAGAACTTTTTCCAAACATGGATGTTTTCCTATTATCAGTTACGTGTTATTTTTATTTTCATCATTGTAGGGAATCCTATGGGGGCAGTTCCTTTTACCCATTTAATTGGACAACTGTTTTAAAATTTATAACTTTAGGAAGTTGTTTAGAAAGGAAGGGAATAAGCATTTATTAAGCATCTGCTGTATACCAGGCACTGTGCTAAGTGCTTTACAAGTATTATTTCATTTGATCCTTACAACAACCCTGGAAAATAGATGCCATTTTAGAGATGAGAAATGTGAAGTGGATAGAGGTTAAATGACTTGCCCATAGTAATACAGTCATTATGTATAAGAGATGGGATTTGAGTGCAGGTCTTCCAGGCACTGAATCTAGGTCCTTTACATTGGTGATATGCTTGTTGTGTCCTATTCTTCATGACCCCATTTGGAGTTTTCTTCGCCAAT
This sequence comes from Myrmecobius fasciatus, assembly GCA_023553655.1. NCBI lineage: Eukaryota > Metazoa > Chordata > Mammalia > Dasyuromorphia > Myrmecobiidae > Myrmecobius > Myrmecobius fasciatus. The sequence continues at coordinate 433,358 of JAJPUD010000946.1, forward strand.
AGCCTGGAGTGGTTTGCTATCTCCAGATCATTTGACAGGTAAAGAAACTGAGGCAAACAGAGTGACTTGCCCAGAGTCACAACTAGTATGTGTCTGAGGCTGGATTTGAGCTCAGAAAGATGAATCCTCCTGACTCTAAGCTTGGCACTCTGTGCACTATGGCACCATCTAGTTGTCACCTATTAGTTATAGGCTAATTTAACAGGAAAAGACTGATTTGGGGACCTATTTTTTATAAAGCTATACAGAGAACCACAGGATTATTGAACTGGAAGAAATCTGAGAAGTTCTTTAGTCTAAACTAGACCTGAAAGAGAAACTCTCTTATCATTACTAGGACAAATAATGATCCAATCTCCCTTTAAAGACCTCCAGAGATAGGGAACTCATTTATCCCTTTGTAAGGAGTCATCACATTTGCACACATCAAAATCTGCCTCTCCATAATGTCGAGTTTCAGCCTTCTCTGACAGATACTTTGTCGAAGGTCTATCTTCACCTACAATAGCTTTCATTTCTAATATGAGAGCAGCTGCTTGGATGAAAAATGGGAATGTAGGACAGAACATGGACCCAGAGTATCCAGACTCAGTTCCTGGTTATATGTAGCATGTGAATCATCCCTTGGAATGTAAAAGTCACCCATCTCCTTAGTGATTCTGGGGTGGTTTCCTTCAAGAACACTTAGTAAGGTGCCATATGCCCAAAGTGTACTTGATGGACAACCATTTGGCGGCAATATTGACTATGAGGGCGGGCACTCCCTTCCTCGAGCTTGGCGTGGCTCACCGTGGCCTGCAACAACTCTGGGTCTTGATTCCAAACAGCTGTCTGGGGCCTCACAGAAGCCTTAGTGACTCAGGTCAGGGAATAAAGTTCTGGAATTATGTTTTTCCCCAAATCATTCTCAATTTGCTTGATTACCTACAAATGAATTTTTTTAGTCAGCTTCTAAACTTTGGTCATTTTTAGGAAGAGCAAACATTTTTCCAGATGGTCTCCAGAAACTTAGTGCAAGTATCTCTCACACTTCTAGGGGTTACTATCACAGCCTCCTAACTCCCATACATTAGCTTCTGGTCTCATCAATCTCCTCCCTCCTCCACAACAATGTCTTTTTAATTTACCTGGAATAGATCTCTAAATTGGGAGCTACACCATTTAAAAATTTTCACCAAGTCAAGTGAACAAGCATTTATTAAGTGCTTCCTATATAAGCCCTCGGCTCACAAAGAAAAAAAACCCCACCAATCTCGTCTTTCAAGGAACTCATCATCTAATGGAAGCAACAATGTATAAACAATTTGGTGCACACAAGACATATATAGACATATAACCAATAGAAGGAAAGCGCCAGCATTAGGAGGACTGGAAAGGTTTCTTGTAGAAGGTAAAGTTTTAGATGGAACTTGATGGAAGCCTGGAAAACTAGGAGGCAAAGATGAAAAAGAGTTGGAGATATGGTGGATGGCCAGTGAAAATTCCAGGACAGAGGGGACAGAGTTATGTAAGGATCAGCAAGTTGGCCCAAGTTACTAGATCACAGATTATGTGAAAGGAAGTAAGGAAGAAGAAAACTGGAAGGCTATAAAGATTTAAAAGCTAACCAAGGATTTTATATTTGATGCTGGAGGTAATAGGGAGCCACAGTTGATCGAACAGAAGATGAGAGGGTCAAATAGTTGAACAAAGGCTGAACCAGAGGTGGAAGACATGTGAATTAAGGAGATCAGAGAGAAATCTACTGTAATAGGAGTAAGTGATCACGGGCTACCCAGGGAGATGGCCATTTCAGAAGAGACGGAGGTATATATATATATGAGTGATGCTATGAAGGTAGAATTCAAAGGATTTATCATGAGTTGACAGGGGGGATGAGTGAAGAATTGAGGACAGTATCTAGGTTATGAGGCAGGATAATGGCACTCTTGACATTAACAGGAAAATTTTAAAAAGGGAGAACTTGGGGTGAAATGTGTTTAATTTTGAACTGGAAGTCTCACATCTTAGAGTTAGACAAGTACATCTGAGTATCACTAGAAACAGATAATAATAACTGTATCCATTTGGGGGGATGATATCACCAATGAAGGAGTAGAGATGAAGAGAGGTACAGAACCCTGGGGGACACCTGACTCAGATGAAGATACAACAAAGGATTCAGTAGAGAAGAATCAAGAAAGCTGTATCACAAAAACCTAAGGAAAGCATCAAAGAAAAAAGAGTATTTTACAATGTCAAGCGCAACAAAGTGGTGAAGAAGGATGAACAGTTCTGCTTTTCTCTTGCCTGCAAAAGAAAATCAAATGTCTTTATCCTGGCATTCAAGACCTGTAATCTGGTCCCAAGTTGTCTTTCCAGACTTATCTCTCTGTTTCCAGATTCAATGTACCTTGTGCTCAAGGGAAACTAGAAAACAGTCCAGCTCCAACTCTGGGGTGTCAAGAGTGGGGCAATGGGAGTGGTCCCCTCCCCTCCATAGGGGTACAGGCAAGAAGGAGATCTGTTGTCTGTAGAGAATTTAAAGACAATAACCTGACTAAAAATTTGTTATTGTTTTTTAAATTATTACTATGCATAGGTAATTTTAAATAATGCCAGTGGTAAAATAGTCCTTCCCCCAAAAATCTTTAGAGAATTTAAAAACAATAACCTGATTAAAAATTAATTGTTGTTGTTTTTTAATTATTTCTGTATATAAGTAATTCTAAACAATGTCAGTGGTAAAAATAGTCCTCCCCCAAAAAATCTTTTGTTGGTCTAATTTCTAAACAATTGCATTGTTAGCAGTTAGCTTCGTACACAAGAGGACTCAGGTATAGAAATTTGTTTTAAGAATAAGTTCATAAACATTAAAAATGGTTGGAGTTCCCTCATTGCCACCCTCTATGGTATTATATATTAATGAATTAAAACATTTAAAATAAACAATGAAGGCATAATTATTGTGGAGATGAAGCAGTTAGGACAGCAAGGTTAGGACAGCAAGGTTGTGCCATAGTATTCACAGCTCTGGGTCTGAAGTCATAAGACTCCTCTTCTGAAGTTCAAATCCAGTCTCAGAGGCTCACTAGTTGTGTGATCCCAGGTAAGTCATTTCATTCTGTTTGCCTCAGTTTCTTCATGTATAAAATAGATTAGGGGAAAAAATGGCAAATCACTTCTGTATCTTTGCCAAGAAAATATCAGATGGGGTCATAAAGAGTCAGAACTTAGAGGTATGCTAATTTTTCTTGGCAAGTACAAATCTTACTACATTCATGAACTACTCTACTGAATTTAAATAACATCTTTAATACAAAAATTTATTCTTTTAAAATTGCTCATTTTAAAATTAATGACTCAATTCCAGATAATAAAATGTTACATCAGTGGTAGGACTTAATTGTCTAAATTATACCTTTTGTAGATATTATGGCTTTAGTAACATGAATCTCTGCCAAATTTATCTTATGCTTAAGACATCTTCTGATTACTGGTATATCTATTGCTTCATGAGGAAGAAACTTTTTGAAATTAAAAAGATTAAAAAGTTTTTCAATCTCTTGTGAACAAGGTTCTGATGAAGTCCTCAATAAATTTGCAGATGTTAAGGCTTAAAAACAAAATTATTTCAATTGTTTCTGATACTTTATGATCCCATTTGGGCTTTTCTTGGCAAAGATACTGGAATGATTTGCCAGTTCCTTCCCCTGCTCATTTTACTGATAAGGAAACTGAAGCAAACAGGGTAAATGACATACTCAGGGTCACAGTCTGAGGTCACATTTGAACTTAGTTCCTCCTGATTCCAGGCTGGCACTCTATGCACTATGACACTACCTACTTGCCCTGAAAACAGAAACCGTAATGTTATCATTCATTATTGTGACAGACCAATATGTAAAATGTGAGGTGGGGTTTTCTTCCATTTCAAAAATTTATTTAATATCATTTAAATAAATGTGGTGATATTCAGTCATGTTCAACTTTTTATAACCTCATGGACCATAGTGCATCAAGACTTCAGTTTATCCATCTCATCTTCTGCCAACCTTTTCTCCTTTTGCTTTTAATCTTCTACAACATCAGGATCTTTTCTAATGAGTCCCGTCTTCTCATTATGTGACCAATATATTTAAGCTTCAATTTCAGAGTTTGATATTCCAAAGAATAGTCTGAATTAATTTCTTTAAGTATTGGCTGATTTGACCTCCTAAAGTATCCATCCATTATCTTTTTGGTACTATAATATTTACTTTAAAATATATTTATTTTATATAATTTATTGCCCAAGTGAATTAATTTTAAAAATATATGTGCAAGAAGAATAAATTATATATGAATCAAGTTCAATAAAAGGAAATTTTTCCCTTTTTCTGGATATTGTTATTATTTTACATTTCATTCCACAATTATTGATGAAAATAATCTTGTCATGTCTTTCATAGGAGGAAGATGAGAAAATTAAAAAAAAATATCTAATCAGTTTATCAAATTCATTAGGCATGACACTGATTTCCAGTCAAGTTTTCCAAACTTGGTTTCTTTCTGGAATATAAATCTTTGTGCTAAAATTTGTCACCCTCTTCCCCCCAGGGAAGTATTGCTGTGTTGATAAATGTTTAACAACCAGTACTAGATGGAATGAGTAGGGATAGAAATGCATACAAAAAAAACCCTATTTTCAAATTTAATGTGCATTTTAGCATCTCCATCAATTTCTTAAGTATATACAATCAACAAAAAATAAAGCCTTGATTTGTAAATATAATAACATAATAATAATTTGTAAATATAAATATAATTAACTTTGTACATTTAACATCAATAGATATTTGGATTTGTTTTTAGCATATTCCCATCCCCAAATCCTGCATTTCTCCCTATCAAAATCCTACCAGTGTTTGAAGATGGAGATCAAATAATCATAGGATAGATTTGACATCAGAAGACCTGGGTTTGATTTTTGACTATGGTAGTTAAAAGATTTTGGCCAAGTTCTTTAAGCACTTTGGGACTCAGTTTCTTCATCTATAAAATGAAGATAATGAACTAAGTGATTTCAAAGGTTTTTTCCCATGTCTAGTTGTATGATCCAATCATCATCATCATCATCATAATCTATATTTTCTGCCATATTTTATGAAGCACTTTTCTTACCACAAACTTAAATAGTATAAAAATTACTATCTAATTTTTAGATAAGAAGATAGCTTCTAAGAGCCCAACCATTGTCTCACTGGTAAGCAGTATGTATAATAGAAAGGTCACTGAATTTGAATCTTATACATAGGCTTGAAATTTGACTCTGCTTCTCACTAACTGGGGGACTTTGGGAAACTGATTTAAAGTCTTAGGGGCTCAGTATGACCTTTCAGCTGAGTTTGTTGGATTAAACAAGCCTCAAGATATTTTCCACCTCAAAAGCCTATAATCCCATACTGTAGTAAGAGACAAATTAGAACTGAATATAGTAGGGTTAGTAAATTTTGAAGAGCAATGAATTCCAAGTTAAAGCATTGATTGATTCAATAGGCAACATTCCCTTCTTTGTTTACTCCATCCCTGTTTTGGGGGAAGAAAAAAACAGTTTAAAAGCAGTTACTTGGGCACAGGAGCAGCATGAGGTGTCAGAGTCCTCATTTTGGTCCCTTCCTCCCTCTCCCTCTCAAAAGCTTTCTGTATTCCCAAGGCAGAAGTAGATTTTACTTTCTGGGTCTTTTCTGGGTTTCTCTGCATTTGTGTTGGTTTATCAGAATACAGATAATGGTCATCTGGAGCTACCTTGGAAGATGGGGGCAGTACCATCTTGTCTTGTTCAGGTTTCTTGCTTCTTGGTAGGTGGGCTGATGAAAGGTTGGCTTTACCCTGGTGTCTCCCTGGATTCATGGTTTTGTACTTTGGGACCAGGAGAGTTGGGTATGATCTTAGCATCTTTCCTCCTCCTGGGCATCATTATTTAGGGTCCAAGTAAAGGAGGTCTCCCCTAAAGATGCATTTATATTATTTTCAACTGTGCCCCCAAAATCACTAAACTGTATATATTCTTTAAATTACCAATACCACTACTAGGCTTATATCTCAAAGAGACCAAAAACAGAGAAAAAGGAACTGCAACTCTTCATAACAGCAAAAAAACTGGAAACTAAAGGGGTATCCAACTTTTGGGGAGTGGATAAACAAATTGTAATATATGGATGTAATAGAGCATTCTTGCAACATAATATATGACAAAATGGACAGCTCCCGCAGAATCTGGGAAGACCTCTTATGAACTGACACTGGGCAAAGATAGTGAAATTAAGACAATTTATACGACAACCACATTATAAAGAAAAACATCATTGAAAGACATAAAATCTTTGACAGATGAAATGACAAGCCATTATTCCGGAAGACTGAAGATGGACCCCATTCACCTCCTGCCAGAAACATGATAAACCCACAGCCAAGAAAGAGACATATATTCTTGGACTGGGGCAATGTGGGAATGCATCCATGTCCCAGATGTTTTCTGGTTTTTTTTTTCTTTTTTTTTCTAATTGTTCAAGTGAGAAAGGAATGGGAGGGAGAAAAATAAATGCTTGCTAATTAGAAAAAAATAATAAAATTTAAACTTTACCAAAAAAAAGATGCAATTGTTTTCCAAAAAACAAAAAACAAATACAGGGCAATATATTTAGCCAATGGGTGTTAATTTGCTAATGGGATATGATGCCTAACCTCCAATGGAGATGATTCCACTTAGGGCATCTCTAAAATTATTAGGACTGATTTCTTTATAGTAGCTTTAATGCCATCCATTTCTCCTAATTCTGTCTTCCAGGACAAAGTAGAAAAATTCTCATCCTTTGTCCCCCAAACAACCCTTAAAATATTTGCATGCAATTGTCACTGTTCCCCCAGATCTTTTCTCCATGCAAAATATCCTCCATTCCTTCAACTGATTTTAGCATTACAGGGTCTCTAATCCTCTTAAGTGTCAGGCTAAATGGTGCAATAGATAGAGCATGAAACCTGGAGTTAGAAAGACTCATCTTTCTGAGTTCAAATGTGGCCTCAGATTCTGACCAGTTGTGTGATCTTGGATAAGCAATTTTATCTTATTTGCCTCAATTCCTCATTAGCAAAATTTGCTGGACAAGTAAATGATAAATTATTCCAGCATCTTTGCCAAAAAAACCCAAATGGGGTCACAAAGAGTTGGACATGACTAAAAAATGACTGAACTATAGAAAACTTCAAACATTGTAGGATCTCCAGTTTCCAGTTTCTGATGCTCTAAACATTATCTTTCCCCTTAAATGCATGTTTCCTCCTAACTGCCTTCTATTTGTCAAGGATACTACTGTTCCAATAGGCCCTCTGGTCTTGAGGATCCCTTGACTGTTATGCTCCTGGAAGAACCAAGCAGTTGCCAAGTCTTCCCAATGGCACCTCCACAGTAATCTTTTCCTTTGTCTACAGCCACACCTTAGCTCAGACCCTCATCTTCTCTTATCTTATCTCTCTCAATAGCCTCCCTACAATAATCTTTCCCCTTCCCAAACTGTCAAGGAGCCCTCATTAAGTGTTTACTGTATACCAGGCACTGTGATAGGTCGTGAGGCCACAAACATGAGCAAAAAAGATCATTCCCTTCCTCAGGGAGCTTACATTTCAAATGGAGAAGAGATTATTTAAAAGGGAATTAAAAACGGTGAGGTATGAAGGTAGGGGAGGGTCATGGTGGTGAATTCTGGAGAGTTAGAAGCAGAAATGGGAAAAAATGAAGTCTGATCTACACCCGCTCCCCAAAATGGAGACCTAGAGCAAAACTCACCAATGGGAGATGGGAATACCAGGGTGGAGGGATATTCCAGGTTGCTGTATCCAAAACATTCCTAAGACCATGACACTCTCCTTTTCAGGAAGCCCCAATGGCTCCCTACTACCTCATGTCCTCTGTCTGGCATTTAAAAGCCTTCACTATCTGATTCCAGACTATCTTTCCAGGTTAATTGCTATTATTTCCCTTCAAGCCTTCTAATTCCAACCAAGTGCTTGCATGGGCTTTCCCTCAGTTCCACCTTTTAGAACTTCTAGTTAAAGATTTTGAGTCTCCTACAAGGAGCCTTCCCTGATTTCTCAAACTGTTAGTGCTTGTAACCTAACCCCAAAATTACTTTTTTGGGTATATCCTTTGTACTCATTTATCTGTGTCTTTATCTTATCCTCTGCTCCCCAAAGGGGGAAAGTAACTCCTTGAGGCCAGGAACTTTTTCCTTTTTGTCTGTGTATCCTCAGCACTCTGCAGCACAATGCTTGGCATAAGCATGGTGATTATTTAATAATAATAATAATAGCTAGTATTTATATAGCACTTACTATGTGATGTACACTATCTTAATTATCTAAAATTATTATCTCATCTGACCCTCACAGCAATGCTAGAAATAGGTACTATTTAATACTATTAAACTATTTAATAGTACTATCTTTTTCACAGATGAGGAAACTGAGGCAGATAGCACTTAAGTGACTTGCCCAGTTGTCATACAACTAGTAAGGCTGGATTTGAACTCAGGTCTTTCTGACTCCAAACTCTTCACTCTATTCATAGCACCACATGACTGCCATAATTTCATAAATACTTGTTGAAATTAATTGAGTTTAATTTAGTCCAGTGCTCAATGAATCAATAATCTAACAGAGTAAATCTAAATAATAAATATATCTTTTCTGGCAAAAAATGATATGGTGCATTCTGTTCCCAAGATTAGAGCACTTGGGAGAATATCTTTGGCTACTCTTGGAGGTGTTTAGCCTTTCCTCTGTAGTTAGGGCACCCTGACACAATGGCAGTAAGTTATTCCTCCTCCTCCTCCCAGAGGCCTCCCCAAACCGCTCCAGCCACCACTGACCTCCCTGCTTCCCTGAATTCTTCTAATCACTCAGGAAACAATCGGGAAACGTTGCAAAGTAGATGAAATAGGCCAATGTCAGTGAGTTTAATTTTCTTAATAAACCCATAAACTCCCAGAAGGTTGGATCATGGGATCTGGAGCCAGAAGCACCCTTGGAGATCATCTGGTCCCTATATAGAATTTTACAGTAGAAAGAAGTGACCTTCCCAAGATCTCATGATGAATAAGTAGGAAATCCAGGGAGAGGGTATCTTATATGTGCTTCTGACTCTTCTGCTTTGTAGCCTTGTAGCTACTAAACAAGCAGAATACTAAAACATTTAAGGCAGAATGTCCTGAATACGGGCAATAAGTGTGAAGGTTTATCAGTGAATGCTTCCTGAAGTTTTCTATTTTCCTAAATCCTCAAGAAAGAAAGGATTAGGAAGTTTTTTTTTGTTTTTGACTCTTAGATTATGTAATTCTCTGTGATCCTATTTGGGATTTTCTTGGCAGAAATCACTAAAGTGGTTTGTAATTTTCTTCTCCAACTAATTTTACAAATGAGGAAACTGAGGCAAAGAGGGTGAAATGATTTGTCCACAGTTACGCAGCTAATGTCTGAGACCAAATTGTGAACTTAAGTCCTCCTGACTCCAGGGTCAGCATTCTATAGCCTGTATCATGTAGAAAAGAGTCACCTGGAGATACTATTGGCCATTTATTGTAAAGGTAATAGGTAGCATGTAGCATCTGGAAAGGAGGTACAAGGAAAATATCCAGACATGGTTGGGGTGAGATACAAGAATGGAAGGGTGGCTAAAATGGTAAACAAAGATAAATCCCAGCAGTCAGTTACTTTTTCCCCAATAGGAAGAACACAGGGAACTGAGTTAAATAGACTTTTGTTCTTATTGGTTTTGCCCTTTTCATAGAAGATTTTTCTTGACTCAGAGTTTCTAACCCCCTTCCGATATAGCCCAAGAAAGCAATATTGACTGCTCAATTTGGGCCTTTCTTTCCTACTTTTTTCCTTCCTTCCTTTATTTCTCCCTTCACCTCCCCTCTCCTCTCTCTCCCTCCCTCCCTTTCTTCTCTCTCTCTCTCTCTCTCTCTCTCTCTCTCTCTCTCTCTCTCTCTCTCTCTCTCTCTCTCTGTCTCCCTCAGCACACATGTATTTGTCTCTGTCAGTCTGTCTGTCTTTCCCTCTTTTCCTTCTTTCTTTTTTCCCTCTTTCTTTTTCCCTCTTCTCTTCTCTCTTCTCTTTTCTTCTCTTTCTTCCTCCTCCTCCTCTCTTTCTTCCTCCCTCATAAACTTAGCCTGGGAAACTTGGAGACTAGCAGACTGGAAGGTCTTACTCACCATCCTGCATCTCCACCAATGCAAGAAAAAGAGAAGTGAGTTTTTCTTCCACATCCCACTAATGGGCAATAAATCTACCCTAATGAGTTCAGCTGACATTGGCCCCCATCCTCCTATGGTGCTGAACATGGAACTTCTTCTAACAATCTAGGACACCCTCCTTAACTGGAAGAACTTCATTCTCAGGACAGCTCTGGGGCTGGAGTGACTTGAGAGAATAGAGGATAGGGTTGATTCAATTCAATTCAACAAACATGTACAGCTTGACCCAAAGGGTCCAATTGGGCTAGATTCTAGGGATGCATGTATATATGTATGTATGTGTACAATAAAATTTCCTGTAGACACATATGCATATATATATACATGCACACAAATTGTATTTATGTATGTGTATATAAAATATGTGTTTATATAGATTATATATCATATACTATACTATATGCATATGGTATAGTGTATAGTATATACATAGCATATATATTATATAATATGCTATATACATATATATTTAATAATATATGTAGTATGTAGTATATAATGTACACAAACATACATATTTATATATATACATACACATATACATATAATTTATATATATGTGTGTATATTATATATATATATATATATATATATATATATATATATATATATATACATATATTCACATCCATAGAATAAATGTGAAGACACCAGGGTGAAAAATGGAGGGGAAGGAGAAACAGGAAAGATCTATTGCAAAAGGTGATACTTGAAATGAGTCTGAAAGAAGCTAGGGAAGATGACATAAAGAAAATGAGCATCCTAGTCCTGGGGACAGCTAGTAAGAAATTACCACTTTTAAAGCATAGAAGTAGAGACTTTATTGGATTTCATCTTTGTAAACTCAGACTCTAGCATACTAATATATTACATAGAAGACATCTAATCTATATTTGTGGGATTCATTGTTGGAAGTTTTGTATCATATGTTAATCAAAGTCAATGTGGAAAAGGCTGGATTGCTTCATGGATGGAAGGACCTATATCTATCCATTCTTCCATGGGAGAAAGCTAGAAAGGATATAAAGATGGCCTACCATATTTCTATATTCTGTGTAGTGGCTCAGGACCAATGAACATTTCCTCAGTCTGGTTTGCAAAGGGAGGTCTTGCCATTGGGGCACAAGGCCAGTATGGAAGTTACATTTTCCCTGACACTTTCTGAATGTTGGCAGCAGCAAGATTGAAGACTCCATATTCTTATGCAAAAAAAAAATCTAAGAGAAGAAAATGCCCAAGTAAAATGAAAAACTGCAAATCTTCCACATTCATCCTTATTCCTTTCCCCTACTCCCGTACCTACTTCCCAGAAAAGAGGTAGAGATTGGCCAATTTTTGAAACAAAGTTGGAAAGAAGTGACATCCTTGAAGTTAGGGTGAATAATAAAAGAACTAGTCAATATTTGTCAAATAATAAAGATTTCTTTCAGGGTCCCACCTTTTCTAGAGGCAGCTTAGGGATCGCGTAGGGGGGTAGGGAGACTAGAAGGAGACAAAGGCTGGACCTGAAATCAAGAGAGACATTGAGTTCAAATCTAATCTCAGAAACAGTATAGGACCCTGGTCAAGTCAATTAGCTTATTTTAATCCCAGTTACCTTATCTATAAGATGGAGATCAATAGTATCCAACTCATAGAGATGCTATTAAGATCAAATGAGATAATATTTGTTGTTTAGTTATGTGTTAAAAAGCTATTTAAAATTAGTTATTCTTATTCTAGCAGGATTTCTCCATCACATTTTTGAACTATAGCCAGCTCTCACTGTACTGTTCATTTGGGCATTTAATCAATCATTTTTGTCATATTGCTAGGCATTTCAAGTGCTCTTACATGCTTTGTCTTGTCAATTTGAATAAATCTGACTCAATCAATAAATGTTAGACACCTACTGTATGTGCTACCAGAAATGTTTGCAACAGCACTTTCCTCACAAAAACTTTATGAGGTAGGTAGTACAAGTATTATTATCTCCAGTTTACAGATAAGAAAACTGAATCTATGAACAGTTAAGTGATCTGCTAGCTGTCAGACAGTGAGTAAATATTTAAGGCAGGATTTAAATTTAGATGCTGATTGATAACAGCACATTGTGAGGACAGCTCAGCTGTGGAGTCTTTCTTTTCCTCCTTTTAACTTTTTGAGCTCTATAACACAAAACAAACCCCTTGCTAAGCTATACTATTTTGTGTTTGACAAGTCCAAAGACAGTCTTTCTTGAGGATTATCACTGATCCTTCCTTTCCTCTTCCTGTTTTAGCCCCAAAACTCAGACAACTGACCTTTCTAAAGCTCCTATCCTTTCTTCTTCCTATCCTCAATCTCAGGTGACCGAAACCTGGCATCCATTGTCTTGAATTTCCTTGCTGCAGATTCCTCATGTCCATGCCTTGTTTTAGACTTTGGATCTTCCGTGGTGTGAGCTTAAGTTACACAGGTAGCAAGTTTTAGAACTAAGAATGGAACCCAGCTCCTCCAACCCTAAACCCAGCCAAGAGATATGCAGTCTTATTCATTTAACCAACACCAATTTATTGAATATTCACTAATTTGAATAAAACTGTATATGGTCTTATCCTTCCTTTTCTTTCCAGGGTCAGATGATACCTAGAGTACCTACTCAGTTCTGGGAAGTATATTTTAGCAGTGACACTGACAAGATCAAGTGACTCCACAGAAGGACAGTTATAAAGTTAGGGGACTAGAGAACAAGTTATCCAAGAAGTTATTAAAGAAACAGGGATTTGTAGCCTGGGGAAGAGAAGATTTATCAGTTATCTATAAATAGCTGAGGGAGTATCATGGGAATTAGAGCCATTATGCTTGGTCCCAGAGGCCAGAATGAGAGGCCAATGGTAAAAGTTGTAAAGAATTATATTTCAACTTGATATAAGGAAAAGCTTCCTAATAAATAGAGCTGAACCCAAATTAAGATGGCAACATTTTTGACCTTGTGTACAAATGCACAACCTCCATATTTAAGAATTTTGAAATCTACTTAACTGACCATAATCTGTTGGTTTTCTACCTCTCCCTCTGCCTTCCTTCACCAAGTCTTACAATCACTCAAGTCTCTATTAGACTATCACTCCAACAATAAGCACTCTCTTCTCTTTTTACCATCTTGATCTACTGGTGAACCTCTTGCTTCAATTCTATACTATCTTCTTCTTTTGAGTGCCTGGAATGATAATCATATCATTGATTGTTTTCTTCCAAGTTTTATCTTTGTATCATTTTTTCTATCTACCATATTTACTCCTACATTTGTACTACTGAATGAAAATGGAGAAAATCATGTGACCATTCTGAGTGGATCCACTACAAATTTATGTTATAAAATCTGAACTGGGCCCTCAATACTGTCAGGCAATCCTTCTTCACCCTCTTTCATCAACTCACTATCCCATTCTTCACAATGGTCCTTCTAAGACTTTATATCCCATCTCAAACCTCCTATGGCACCCTTTTCTCCTCCCCTCTCAGTTGACAACCTTAGCATATAGTTCACTGAAGAAAAATGAAGTTATTTGCTGAGATCTGTCTTTTTAACCTTCTCATCTCATATCACTCACATATATCTTTGGTCACCATCATCTCTTCCATCCCTGTCTCCCATGAAGAGATGTTGTTGTTATTGTTTTTCAGTCATATCTGACTCTACATGACCCCACAGTGGAGTCATTTTGTCATTTTCTTCTCCAGGGGGTTGACTTATCCTGCATCACACAATTAGCATATACTTGAAGTCACATTTGAACTCAGATCTTCCTGATTTCAAGCTTGGTGTTCAGATAGCCTTCTTCTTAATCCAAGATTAACTCTTTTATTCACACAAATGATTCTCTTCCACCCTATCTCCTCCAACAGAATATCCCCTCTGTCATCTCCATTCTGTCACTTAAGCTCTCTCTGTCTACTGATTCCTCCCCTACTGCCTACAAACCTGCCATCTCTCCTACATCTTCAAAAAACTTTCCCTTTACCCTTCCATCCCATCTATCATCTAGCTTCAATAGGTGCATCTACTTTTTCTCTTCCCATTTTCTTCTTCTTAAAAAAATTGTATTTCTTATTTTCTTCTTAACCCTTTACATTTCAACTTCTGACTTCACCATTCCACTAAAAACATTATCTCCAAAGTTACTGATGATCTCTCAGTTGCCAAATCCAACAGCCTTTTCTTAACCCTCATTCTTCTTGACTCCTCTGCAGCCTTTGATATTATTTATTGATCACTCTCTTCTCTTTAGGTTTTCAGAACATCCCTCTCTCCCAGTTCTCCTTCTGCCTCTACCTCCTCAGACTTCTTTGTTAAATCTTTATCTAGGTCACATTTTTTCTTGGGTTTGGTCCCGGGTCCTCTTTTCTTCTCCCTCTAGACTACTTCACTGGTGATTTCATCACCTTCTGTGGATTTAATTATCACCTCTACAGGTAGATTTTCAAACCTATCTAACCAATCCAAACCTTTCTGGTGATCTTTAGTCTCACATCTCCAATCGCCTTTCAGAATCCAGAAGTAGATATTCAGTAGACATCTGAAATTTCACATGTCCAAATTTGGAAGGCATTGCTATCCTCCCAGCCCCTAGGATCAAAACCTCCTCGCTATCTTTCACCCTCCATACATGCTCTTACAAAGGACAGTTGATCTCACCTTTGAAACATCTATCAAATATGCTTTATTTTCTCCTCTACACTGCCATGATTCTGATGCAGATTCTCATCACCTTCAGCCTTGATTATTGCAATAGATAGTATGTCTGTTTGCCTCAAGTCTCTCCCCACTCCAATCTGTCCTCCATTAAGCCACCGAGTGATTTTCCTAAAGCACAGGTCTGACCATGTCACTTCCCTGCTCAATAGTTCAGTGATTTCCTATGACTTCTGGGATAAATTATAAAATATTCTTTTTTTAGCAATAAAAAACCTTCATAATTCACCTATTGACCTCCTCACCTTTCTATTCTTCTTATACTTTTCTCCCTGGCATGTACTCTTCTATCAAATGACAATGGTCTCTGGTTGTTACATGTGGCAGATACTCTATCTTTTGGATTTAGATTTTCTTTTTAGTTGTCATCCATACCTGAAACCCTCTCTTCTACTCTGATTACTGACCTCCTGGATTTTTTTAAAGTCCCGATTCAGATCTCAGGGAAGCCTTTCCTGGCCCTCTTACTTCTAGTGCCCTCTTTCATTTATTCCCTATTCATTTGGATATATTTGTTTGCATTTGTCTTCCCTATTAGAATGAGAATTCTTCAAAGAGGGGGGCTGTATTTTGCCCTTTTTTGTATCCCTAATGCTTAGCAGTGTTTCTCACAAATGTCTCTCACACAATAAATGCTTATCAACTGACTGACTAACCCATCTCTTAATAATCTGGGACATGATGTTTTTTCAAAAAGTGGTTATGGGCCGATTCACCAGGATGAGCAATAAGAGAGGGGGGAGAAATGGATTGACTCACAAAGTTCATACTTCTCAAGCATTCCAGAGACTCTGAATATGACCATTCCGCCCTCCAAAGTTCTGACAGAGCACGAGCTGCTCCAGTGGGGTCAAATCTTACAGCTGTGTCCACTCCAAGCCAAAAAAAAAAGTATAACCAAAGCCCCATGCCATGCCACTGGCAGAGAGTCTAGAGGAGAACAGCTCAGCTTCCCTATTTTCTGAACTACAAGGAATATCAGCCATGGTAAATAAGAGTCATTGGGATAAGGGGACATTAAGTGCTCTCACATGCTCAGTAGAATAACATCCAGACTGTTCCAGGATAATCCCATTTCCTGTCCCTTTGTTCTTGGGGTTTCAGCAGCAGCAAAGTTTAGAGACAAACAATGGCAGGATAGTATTCTAAGAAAGGGGACAACAGAGAGAAATAACAGGGCCCATTTGGTCCCAGAGTTAGATTTCAACTGCAGCTACAAAGTATTAAAATAATAGTTCACCTTGCTACAGTACTTTGTACTTAGCAAGAATTCCCCTTTTCTTTTGAAATGTTTTGCAATGGAGTTCTGTTGTTTGTGAAGACCCTATCAGTTTCTTTGTCTCCTGAAATCTCTGCAGGGAGGACTGGCTTTTTAACAATTCTGAAACTTCTCTATGACTTGCCTACCCTCTCTCCCATGGATACAAAGAAACAAAGAAATATATTTTTGTTTCTTTTTATATATCTATATCTATATGTAGCAAATGTAACAAAGAAATAAGAGCAAAACCAACCAACTTGCCAGGGCTATATGTAACAGTGTATGCCTCATTCTATACCAAAAGTCCATCTCTTCTCTGCTGATAGACAGGAAGTATTGTTCAACATCAGTCCTCTGAAATTTTGGTTCTGGTGCTAATGATAATTATCTCCTATATCTCAGGGGTTAGGGGAGCAGAGACCCTCTGATCTGGAAAATCTACATAAAATTTTTGACCCTCTCTTCATACCAAAGAAGAAGTCTGATTTTTTTTCTTTTTTATGAGGTTTATAGTAATTGTATATACTTATAGTATATAGTATATACTATATATATACTTATACTATATACCATATACCATATATACACAAACACACACAATATACATATATACATACATACATATACATACATACATACATATATATACATACACATATATACATATATATATATATATACATACATAACTTATAGTAACCTCCTGTAAAATTTGGGCTAAGTATTTGTTCATAGGCTCTGTGTATCTGCTAGCCTTCTTATGTCATTTTTGGCTTCTGAAAAACTCTCCTCAACTCCTCATTTAATTTCTCTTGCCAACTCATGACACATCACCGCTCTGGGAAAAGTTGCAATGTGGAAGGGATAATGGTAGTGTTCTAGCCCTCATACTGCTTACTACTTCTGCTGCTGCTATTGCCAGTGCTGTTACTGTTACTGCTACTACCAGTACTACTGCTGCTGCTGCTGCTGCTACTACTACAATTACTACTACTTACTACTACTGCTGCTGCTGCTGCTACAATTACTACTACTTACTACTACTACTGTTATTAGTGCTGCTGCTACTACAATTACTATTACTTACTACTACTACTACCAGTACTACTACTACAATTACTACTACTACTACTACTACTATTACTACTGCTGCTGCTGCTACTAATACTACTACTGCTGCTGCTGCTGCTGCTGCTGCTGCTAATACTATTATTAGTGCTGCTGCTACTACAATTACTACTACTGCTGCTGCTGCTGCTGCTACTATTACTACTATTATTAGTGCTGCTGCTGCTACAATTACTACTATTTACTACTACTACTACTACTATTACTACTACTACTTCTGTTGCTGCTATTGCCAGTGCTGTTACTGTTACTGCTAGTACTAGTACTATTTTACTACTATTATTAGAGCTGCTGCTACTACAATTTCTACTACTTACTACTTACTACTACTACCACTGCTACCACTACTAGTTTTACTACTACTATTACTACTACTACTACTTCAGCTGCTGCTGCTTCTACTGCTGCTTTTAGTGCAATGATTGCTACTAGTGCTAATGCTACTACTACTGCTAATGCTACTATTGTTACTGCTGTTACTATTGTTACTGCTGTTACTGCTGCTGCCGCTACCACCACTACTACTACCACTACCTTCACTACCACTACTTCTACTACTCCAACCGTACCCCCATCATTACCCCCACCACTACCACCATCACCACCACCATCACTATTAATATTGTTACTATTTACTACTACTACTACTACTACTACTACTACTACTACTACTACTACTGCTGCTGCTGCTGCTGCTGCTGCTGCTGCTGCTGCTGCTGCTGCT
>JAJPUD010000946.1:451468-475624 GCA_023553655.1 Myrmecobius fasciatus
CTGCTGCTGCTGCTGCTGCTGCTGCTGCTGCTGCTGCTGCTGCTGCTGCATATAGATAAGTATTTGCCAGGGAGTAGAGTATATAGGATGGTAAATTGATTAATATGACAGTAAACTGACACCCACCCTTCTGGAACATTCTTGCCAAATGGTCCTCTGGTCTCTGCTTCTCAGGTAAAATCCTCTAGAGGTAATGATCTCTAGCTACAGTTCACTCCCCATTGTCCTGGATCTAATTTCTAAGAAGTTTTTCTTAACCTCATGACTAAATGTACAATCCCTCAAGCTCCTTTGCTACTAGTTCTGACCTCTATGACCAGACAAAATAAATCTAATTCTTCAAATATTTGAAAATGGCCACCACCCCTTATCTGTTCCAAACCTTCTTCTCTGGAAGCAAAATATCACAAGTTCTTGAAGCCAAAACTTCCAGTCCCATCAACCTCTGGTCAGTCTCCTCTGGATATCTAGTTCCTAGATGATACTTTGCAAATCAGAGTTTTTTAGTTTCCATTAAGTTTTGAAAATGTCCCACACTCATTTACTTGCTATTTCTAGTCCCATGTTGCCTAGTAGGCAAAACACTCACATCTTATATGCTGGTGCACACAGACACAGACACAGACACAGACACACACACACACACACACACACACACAAAACACACAGGACTTACTCCCATGGTCACTATTGCTATAGCTTCTCATTTGTAGGAAGTAATTACTTTCCAATGAGGAAGTAGGGAGCTGTAAATGAAGGAAGATTCTTGAATAGCCTGTTCTTTGACAAGTCCTTTATTCTCTCTCCATGTGACAACGCCAAGTATTACATTTAACCTTATGTCAAATCAAGTCAATAGAATTTATTAAGAGTTTTCTATGTTCCAGGAATTATGCTAGTCCCTGATCTCAAGAAGTTCACATTCTAATGAGGAAAGACAATATATAAAAAGGAACCTAATAGGTTGGGGCAAAAAAGAAAAAGTCCAGAGAATCAGGAATAAAGTCTGGAGAGAATGGAGACATACAGGGTTCGAGCATTTTCCTTAAAATATAACTAACTTACCTTTGAACAAGGCAGCACATACTACCCACCACCCACCCTAGTGCTGTGGATGGGGGAGTAGAAGGAACATTTGGAAGAAGCAAGGGTTACCCAGCTCCATGGCTTAATTCACAATTAGTCATTTCAATCGCCCCATTAGTGAAGACACCAGTCCACCCCCTCTTTCCCTGTCTTGGCTGTGATCCTCAATCATTTCATGATCTGCCCTTCTGTTTATTATCTGCTGAGAACCTGAGCATGCAATTATGACTTCATAGCTTCAGAACAGGGAATGGATTCTGGAAAGGTCATCTAGCCCAATTATCTGCTTCAGGCAGAGCTACCTAAACTATCAAAGAGAGAAGAAAACATCCTTTGTTTTTAAGGCTCCCAGAAAATATTATATAATCCTCCCCATAAAAAGTTCTTCATGATACCCAACTGAACCCCAAACATTGCAACTTAAGTCTAGTTCCTCTTGACCTGTCAAAAGTAAAGATGGAAAACAGCTGGCCTTCCCCTCTGTACATTATAATAATGTCTTATAAACTCATAAGAGGTCAGGTCACCCTGGAGTCTTCTCTTCTCTGGCCTAAATGATCACAGTTACTTGGTAACCTCATCTCCTCATATTCCTGTTTTTCAAACATTAAATTGTTTTGATGGGTCTCTAAAATTTCTCTAAGTTCTCTCAGGCTCATTCAAACCCCTCTTCTCAAACTGATCCAACTATCCCATCAAAGGGTCCAAACAGTGACAAGTATGATAAATGAGAGGTTTTATGCAATTTTGTTTACCAAGGGCTTCCAAGCTCCAAAATTCTAGGCTTGGTATTATGATCTTAGACACAGTAGGTGACTGAGCCATACCAGCATGGAAGAGGAGGTGGGCGGCTGGGGGCACATCAGCTGTGGGGCTGAACCATCCCTGGTGGGAATGGGAATAATTTTAGCCTGGGAATTCAGGCCACAAGACTGCTAATCATTTGCAGGTTGTTCAATGTCTTGCATACTGGTATGGAGCCAGAGAGTCCCAGAATGGCATTCCTAAAACTACCCCACTCACATTCCCAGCCCTGAAATGACTTTCTTCTTCTTCAGGGCTATATTTTTGCCCCTTGTCCTGAACTATTTTCCCCCTTACTCCATTTGAATGTCTTCTACAGTCTAAAAGCACCCCAAGGAAGAAGCATCAACTTCCAGCCTAGCCTTGCTACTTCTTGAGAACCAAGTATCATTGGCATCCCATCCCAACCCCACTGACAGAGGTTTAAGAAAACAAAGTCTGGGTCTCATTATTCCAGGCCATCACATGTCCCAAATAAATAATTTCCTTGTGAAACAAATGAGAGTGCTTTCAACCCAAGCCATGTCTTTTTTATGAATATTAATCACCTAAGATTGGTGGATGCTCTTCACTCTGACATTATCCCACCAGCATCTGCTGTGGGTGTAGCTGCAGATGTTCCTGCCCAGGGCACAAATTTTGGGCAATACTGCAAAGTTCACAGCATGAGACAGTTTGACTCAGTTCCCCACATACTGTTATTTGATTTTTATCTCCAATTGCTTTCGCCTACGCTTATACTATTGAGAAAGATTCTGGCAGTGGCTGTCTAGGTATACATAACTACACACACACACACACACACACACACACACACACACACACACAATCTATAAAAATATGCACACACACAAATATAAATATGTACAAATACACATATACATGCAAGACAGACAGGTGAGTTCAGACACAATAGCTATGTGACTATAGGCAAGTCACTTCACCCTATTTGCTTCAGTTTCCTCATCTGCAAAATGAGCTGGAGAAGGAAATGGCAAACCATCTCAGTATCTTTTCCAAAAAAACCCAAATAGGGTCATGGAGAATGAGACAAAGCTGAAATAACTAAATAGTAACAACAAATACATATATTATATGTGTGTCTGTCTATACATTATATATAATATATAATATGATATATTATATTGAAATCATATATATGCTTTCAATGTAATACATATTTATCTATCTACATGTATTTTATATTCAATATTATATACTACATTCAATGCTATATTGAATACTGTATTCAATATTATATGTGCCCATGTACAAATTTGGTAGTTCAAAGGAAGGGGATGCTATGTCATCATGCCTTCCCCAGTGCATCTTGTCTGGGATCCAAGGCAGAATGCAAGCCCTCAGTCCTCAGAAATACTATGAGCTGTTGTGTCCAGAGCTAATTTTCACTGGTGTCTTTGAACATATCTTGTCTTGTCGTTGGAAGACACAGTCCTTTCTACACACTCTACAATTCAATTGTAGATTGTCTCATAAAAGACACTCCATCTCCCAATTTATGCATTTGCACTGGATGTGGCCCATGCCTGGAATGCCCTACATTCTCACCTTTGCTTCCTGGCATTTCTCACCATTCAGTTCAAATCCCCCCTTCTTCAGCAGGTCTTTCCTTCTCCCCACCTCTGCCCAGTTCCTTCTCCACTACCTTCCATTTACTTTCTTTACATCTTATATTATCTACTATATATATATATATATATGTAGATACTGATATTATCTACTAATTTACATATTGTTTCCCCACGAGAATGGGAGCTCCTTGAGAGTAACAATTATTCTCATCTTTTCTTCTATCCCCAGAACTTAGCACAAAGTCTGGTACATAAAAAGTGGCTAATATATGCTTGTTGACATCCCACATTTTTCACATTCCCACTTAACCTTAGCTGCTATTGCACACATTTAGTAAGGAGTTAAGATATATCTCTAGATGTACATCATCTTGAGTCCTCCAATAGCATGTAAACTTCTTCAGGGCAAGAGTTGGCTAACTGTTTTTATT
This sequence comes from Myrmecobius fasciatus, assembly GCA_023553655.1. Classification (NCBI taxonomy): domain Eukaryota; kingdom Metazoa; phylum Chordata; class Mammalia; order Dasyuromorphia; family Myrmecobiidae; genus Myrmecobius; species Myrmecobius fasciatus. Next base: position 455,382 of record JAJPUD010000946.1, read on the forward strand.
GTCCCTGTAGTATCTAGCATAGTGTCTGGCACTTAGTAGGTGTTTAGCTAATGCTTATTGATTGATTCAAATCCTTGGATAGAATTGACCTGGTTTGCCACTGTTTGTGTTCCATTGGTATAATCAATGGTTTTCAACTCAGGTTATCAAGTTCTCACAATGAAGCATTAGAAGAAGGCCTTGGTGGAGGATATTGATAAATTAACCTCAACGTTTGTTCCTCATCTTCTTTTCTTTCAAGTCTAAGAACCTAGTGAAACAGGCACAGTAGGTATGTTTTTCCTCATTTGAAAGATGGAAACTGAGGCCCAGGGAGGGGAAAAGATTTGGCCAAGTCTGGTGGTGGTAGGGTTAAAGTAAGAATCCAAGGCTATTCAATTCCCAGGGCATAGAAATACTTCAACAAAAGGTGGCTTCCTGGTAGGTGGGATTGACAGAATAGGTATTTCCTGAAATCATTCACAAGTACATGGGCCAAAGAGCAAACCAGAGGTTCTGTGCCCTTTACAAAAGAAAATGGGTCATGAGCTTCCATGAATGGTCCCTAAGTGGGTGTAATGAATGCAAACCCAACCAGCTACTAAAAAGGTGTCTCCCCTGCTCCCAATTTCCATCCTACAGTAGCAGGAAAAATGCTCTCAGATTGTATCTAAATGGTTTTAAATGGCTTCATGTTAACCATCTCTGCTTTTTTCCATTCTGTTTTAGTACAATTTATTATTAGGTATGTACTGTTTAAAAAGAAGTAAAGCCTGAAGCTATTAGAAACCCCCAATCTTTTAATCCTAGGATCAAAGAGCAAATGTTCTAATAAATGGGATATTCAGCTCAGTGGATGCTTTTGTACCTTGGAACAGTGAGAGATGGCCAGAAGCAGAACCATTGTCGTTCTCATTTGCAGGGTGGCTTTGCCACAGACTTTCCTGCCAATCACCTGCAGAGGAAGGCAGTTACCATGTTGTAGCCATTTCAGAGAAGAATATCCTGAGATTTCTTCATCTCTAATCCTTACTTGATCCTACTGCCTGACTGATGTTCCTTGCATACAAATAAGATTGTGTACCTTCTCTGAGAAGCAGTCTTCAGAAGCTCCCTATTGTCTGCCAAGAAAAGTTCAGATTTATTCAGGCACTTAAGACCATTTGTGATTGATGGGCTTCCCTACTTTTCCAACCTAAGCACACACCATTCCGTTCTGTGTACTTTTTGTAAAGTTCAGTCATTTTTTCAGTCATGTCTGACTCTTTGTGACCCCATTTAGAGTTTTCTTGCCAAAGATACCACAGTAGTTTGTCATTTTCTTCTCTAGTTCATCTTACAGAGGAGGAAACTGAGGCAAACAGAGTCCTGACTCCAGATCTGGCACTCTGGACACTCTGGGGCAGCATCCATATAACACTTTAAGGTTGACAGAGTATTTAAATGCATTTAGGGTTAGGGTTAGCAGGGAAGGGGAAGGAAGGGGCAAATATTTATTAAGTGGATACTTTGTGCACTTTAAAAACATTTTCTCCTTTAATCCTCACAATAACCCTGGAAGGTAGATGTTATTATTATTCCCAATTTACATTTGAGGAAATTAAGGCAGACAGGCTAAGTGACACAGTTGAGTCACATAGTAAGGGTCTCAGATTGCATTTGAACTCAGGCTTTCCAGACTCCAGGCCTGTTATTATCCTCACTTTTACAATTGAGGAAATTGAGGCAGAGAGGGTTAAATAACTTGCCTAGGATCACACAATTAGTAACAGTGTCAGACTAGATTTAAGCTCACAGTCTTTTCTTTTCAACTCCAGACATATTATTATCCCTATTTTACAGTTGAGGAAACTCAGGCAGGAAGGGCTAATTGACTTGTTTAGGATCATATAACTTTTAAGCATCTGCAGCCTGTGGAAAGGATCTAGAGTTCTTAGTGGACTCACCAGCTCAAAATGAATCAACTGTGTTATGTAGACCAAAAATGATGCTTTCTCAAACTGCATTATGAGGAGAATGGACTCTATAATAAAGGTGATTATCTGACTGTACTATTACTTGGCCATGCAGCACCTAGAGTATTATGTTCAGTCCTGGGTGTCCCATTTTAGAAATTAAATTGAGAAGTTGAATTGAATCTAAATAAGGGTTGTGAGCGTGGCAAGAAAATGGGTGATATTCCTTTATTGATCAATTGATGTAACTGGGGATATTGAACTTGGCAAAGAGGAAGCTTGGGGCAACTGGATTAATCAAGAGCTCTCTTCACAGAGGTGAAGGGCTACCTCTATGAGACAGATTGCATTTGTTCTGCTTAGTCCCCGAGGACAGAACAAGGATGAAGGCAGGGAAATTGAAAAGAGGCAGATTTCAGCTTTCTGAAAGATAAGCCTTTATGACCATTAGGTTTGTCCCAGAGTGAACAGATGCCTTCAGTCTTGGTTTCCCCTTCAGGGAAAAGTTTTGAGGTGGAAGCTGGATGATTTTGGTGGAGATATAAAGTGAGAGGCTGACTGTTCAACTACAGATGAGACACTCCTGGGGAGTCCCTGAAATTCTGGTTCATCTGTGAATAACTTGTAAGTTTAGGGCAGTCATTGATACTTCTATGGACTTCTAGTTCTTAAACTATAAGTTCCTAAGCCATTTATATATATATATATATATATATATAATATACACATATATATGTATGTATATATATGTATATATATGTATGTATATATATGTATGTATATATGTATATGTTATAAGCTATAAAAGGCTTATACTTAAGAATTTTTAAACTGGGGTTTATAAACTTAAAAATAAATTAATATGATTGGTTTCCTTGGAAATTCTATATATTTTATTTTATTCATTTAAAAACATAATTCTAACAGAATTCAAGGCTTTACCAGACTGCCAAAGGGAGCATAGTTTAACGATCTATTGGCTTGCCCCAGATTAGACAATTAATGGCCTTTGAGAATGAAGGACAAACAAGGACTATGTACCAGTACTTTACAAATAGTACCTTATTTTATCTTCACAACAACTTTAGAAGAAGTGCTATTATTAGTCTCATTTTACAGTTCAAGAACTGTAGGCAAATATAAGATAAGTGATTTGAGCAGGGTCACACAACTAATGAGAGTATGGGTTCTCAGGATTAGCACCCAGATCTTCCCATTTACACCTCCTCCCCTTTCTCTTGCAAAGACCCAGTAGGATCCTATTGTAAGCAAACACTTCATGTTTAACACAGAAGAAAGAGAATGAATGTTGGATGCCCCTCAGGGAAAATCAGTCTCAGAACTGGAGATTTCACAGGAGCATCTTGTGTTTTTTGCAAGCTCCTCCTTGGTTGTACATGTCTGATCCATCCAGACCCAGGAGCTGCCAAGAAAAGAAGTGTTACAACTTCTCAGCATAAATTCTTGCTTTTATACCTTCCTTGTTTGTCAAGCCAATATAAATCTGCACTCCATCCTAATCATTTCTGCCTTTATCTGATTGGAATAAAGATTTACTTACAGCCTTAAGGGGCTTGTGATGGCTTCAGATCATATGAAATGTAAACATCAGCGTTGATTATTGCCACAACTTTCTGTCGAGGAGAGGGCTGCACTTCCTCAGAGGATAACAACAGCTAAACAATCTCCATCTGCAAGGAAAACACTTTCATCCAGTCCCTCCCCCTTTCCTTCACCAGCCCCCAGTAGGGAGACCTCTTTAATCCCGTTAGCTTCCAATAGAGAATTTAATAACCCAGAGTGTGTTATGGTCATCCCTTGGAAAAACAGGGGAGTCTGCTTCTGTATCTCTTCTGGTTTCTTTTTCTTTGGAGCATAATAGACAGACCACTGAGGTTAGAGATAAAAGGAATTGTAGACCCTTGTAGATAATTCTGAGCCCTTTCTCTTCTTTCCCAACCTTTCCAAAAATCCAGTCTTCAGTCCCTTTCTTGTAGGGCTAGGTAGCCATAAAATGATAAAGTAAGGTGAAGTGTGAAGGGTTGAATGGATTAACTTTTACCTCTCTTGAATCAAATAAGGATTTTAAGGAGTCCTCAGTTCTTTAAGGACCCCCCAAGGCATGTAGGGTCTGCAGACTTCTTGTCATTGAGAACAGAGGCTCTGAATGGGAGAAGAAAGGAAAAAAAGAGGGCAAGGAAATGGGACATTGGGACCAAAAAGGATCATTGGAAGAACATTGAATTTGGCTTCAATGTTTCTTGCTTAGGAAAAGGGCTATGGGTACCTACTGCCAAACTGAAAACTTTGCAAATGATGCTAGGGACCAAAAAGGGAGCAAATCCCCTTAGAAAACAAACCAAAAGGCTGAAAGCCTTCATTCCTATTCTCAGATGAATGATACTGTAGAACTTTCTCTCCCCTGTCTCAAGAGCTAAAATTCTCCCTCTGAAATGGGCCTTCCTTTGTATATGAGAGACAGATGGAGTGTCCATTCTTCAGTAAGCCTAGTAAGGGCTTCTAGCCCCTCTGACACCTCTGGTATCTTTGCTGAATTTTGTGCTATTACCAATTCAGTCTCCTAAGTGAAAATTATTTCCCAAGAGTCTATTACATGTAAAACTGTGAAATCAACTCATGTGTGTAATATCTGGCCTTGGTAGGACTCAAACTTGGCATAGACAAAGTAAAAATGATAGATTAGAAAGAAGGGAAAGTCAATTCAATTCAACAAGCATCAATTGAGCACCTACTATGAGCATAAATCCTGAGGACAAAAGAGTAAAAAAGCAAATCATTTCTGCTTTCACTTTATACTGTGCTATAAAAATAGCTCAGGGTGTTCTAAAGATAGAGATCCTTCAAGGGTGAAAGTTTCAAACTTCAGTTGGTCTGGCCAAGAGAAAGACAGCTGCAGATAAAGATCTAGAACCAGTCTAGAAGAAGACAAGGGTCAAGTCCAACCTTGACATCCACAGACCACATGACCAAAGGTGAATCATTGTTTCTCAGTGCCCCAAGCAATTCAAATCAAGAATTGCAAAGTACAGAATAGTAGACACTAATTTATTTCTGTAAAGAGAATTTCTTCACAGAAAGCTCCCTCTACTATTTAAAGCAGAGGATTAGATTAGTCTTCACTTAGAGTCCATATTTATCTTCTCACCTAATTTGCCTCAGAAAATTTCTTTTTTGGCAATCCATTCTCTCCCTTTCCTTCCCTAGAGTTTTTTTGAATCTTCCCTCTCCCATCATCACCAACTAGAATCCTAGACATAGCTAGTATCTGAGGAGCCATACATTCTAATTGGTTGCCAGAGTTAGCAAACTGATGAATGAATACCCATTAAATTATTAGCTGATTATAGTTTAAATAGTAGCCCACACTGGAACATTTGCAGTTAACGGTTCACTAACACAAAAAGTCTATGGAATGATTTTTTGTTGGTAGAATATCAGGCCCCATAATGGATCAGTAAAAGGCAAAGATCTAGGAAGTTCTAGCTCTACCTAGAATTTCTCATGCTTTCCAAATTACCCCTTGAAGACAAATGTTTCCTTTTTTATGAGGTAACTGTGCTTCATATATCACTTAGACTTTTAAATCTTAAAGTTAATTATTTGGGGACCGTTTGGTTCATGGAATAGAACTACTTTAAGAGGGAAACAGTAAAATTGAATGGGCAGGATTTTAGACTGTTTTATCAGAAAAATTTCCAAAAGAAATCCCGCACCATTTCAGAAGATATCTGGGGAGCTTATGCTTTACTGATAATCGTGTGTTACTTCTTTTTAAGATCCAACAGTGTGTGTGTTGGGGGGAGGCGGGAGAGAGTGTAGCATGTCATGCAACATTTCATTCTAATGGGTTCACATACCGCAGTTTGAAATCATCTGAATCAACCAAGAGATCTTAACTCAAACTTCTGCATTTTACAGATGAAGAATCATATATGAAATGTATCAAAATCACTACATCAAATCTTTCTCTCCAAACCACCCTCTGGCCCTTATATTTGAAAACTTCAATATATATGTTAATGCCCCCTCAACTACCCTGGTCTCACAGCCCTAAGCTTTCTCAAATTCTGAGACCTCTACCTTCCATTCCTTCTCAGTCTCATGGGCACAGGAGTAACAATAGCCTTCATTGCTCCTAAATGTTCAAGTTCCACAGGCTTTTCTTTAATTAAGGTTAATTGCTAGCCTTCTACCTATCTCTGGTCTCATTTCTCTTAAACTTATGCAACCATCTCTGCTTCACTTAAATCCAATTCACACACAAGTCAAGACATCAATTTTGTGATGTCATTGATCCTCTTCTAGAACAAAGGATGAACAAGAAGAACAACAAATCTTTCACCCTTCATTATGAAGTCATTACTTCTTCTATGGCCTCACTTTTCAACCTTCCCAATCTTAACCCAATTCAACTATAAAGTGGGTTTTGGGGGGAGAGATTGAGTTCTTTTTGAGGGGTTTATGGGAACATCCAGTTGAAAGTATCCATTATGAAACTGGACCAGAGTCCAGGTGAGAAGCTGGGGCTGAAAATGTGTATGTGTGTGTGTGGTGTGTGTGTGTGTGTGTGTGTGTGTGTGTGTGTGTGTCTTGAAGAGAGAGGTAGGTCTTAGTAGAACATCTATTATTTTATGATCCCTATTCTCCTTCATCTTCAATCTTATCTGATCTCCTGGCTCCTTTCCCCCAACCTACAAAAATATTCAGCTCATTTTACAATTGAGGAAACTCGGACAAATGGGGTTATGTGATTTGCTCAAGGTCACACAGCTAGTATCTGAGGTCACATTTTAATTCAGGCCTTCCTGACTCTAAGCATAGTGCTCTATCCACTGTGCTATCTTCCTGTCACTATGTACATAATGACCTATATATTTCTTAGATACTCTTTCCCTTCCCAGTCTCCCACAATAGAATATAAACTCTTTGAGGACAGAAACCATTTTTTCATTTTTTTCTATCACTAATAGATGCTTAGTGACTGCTCACTGAATTAAATAGAATCCTGTTAGTGTAGTAAAGTGAATTTTATAAAAGTTACTTACATAGTCCCTTACATATCCCTAAAATCACTGTTTTCAAAGGATCCTTAAGAGGAGTACTGACACTGAGAAAAGCAGCAGAAGCCCAGGAGAAAACATCCAAAAGAAGCAGAGGAGGACTGTGTCAGCTTTCTGAGCCTCTCATTCAACATTTATCCCACCAATGGTGGGATAAATTCCCAACATCGGACCCGTTCTGTGGTTTGAGTTAAAAGATACCCATTTCTTCAGAAGCTGTGGCCAGAATCTCAGTACTCACATCCTAGCCAAGATCTACTATGAGGAACACACCAAAATGGGATGCCCTTTCTCTTGGTCTGAAAATAGTTGAGGATCAAGAGACTAACATTTACCATTTCTATTTCATTCTTAAGTGAATGGAATTTTTGCAAAAGTGAATCAAACTCTTGTCAAAACAAAACTCTTTTAAACCTAAATGCTATCTGTATTTAACATGAAAAAATATGGACTTTTCAGTTGATCAAGTACTTTTTATATCTAGTCTAAAACCTTGATACAATAATTGATTGATATAATGGATACTTTTAAATCTTACCCCCCATAATAAATAATACCTAAGTGTATGTGATTGACTGATTCAGTAGATGTGTCCACCTGATTAAAATATCAGGGCTAGAGTATTTTATTAGTTATTTTGAATGTGGAGGAGTCATTTGATTGTCTCAATAATCCCCCATCCTTATATGTACATATGTACACATATATGTCGAATCCTCCCCATAACACTCTTAGCTATAGTAAGTAAACTAAAGTATGGTCAGCTGGCCTAGTATAATGAAGAGAAAAGGAGTTTTGAAGTTGGAGAACCAAAGTTTGAAAACTTGCTCAGCTGCTTATGATGTGTGATTTTTTCATGAATCACTCCCCCCCTCTGTTGGCCTCAGTTTTCCTAAATGTAAAAGCATGAGTTTGGCTTAGAAAAAAAGGATTGTTAAACTTTTTTATATCATGGACCTCTTTGGCTCAATCCTATGGACCTATTCTCATAATAATGTTTTCAAATGCATATAAGATAAAATGAGTAGGATTATACAGGAAATTAGTTGTAATGAAATACAATTATTGATATTTAAAAAGGACCCCTGATTAAGAAACACCCAGACCAGATGATCTCTAATTTATAATCTCTAATCTCTAAATTATTCCTTGGACCCAATGGAGCAGCTCTAGAGTGGGACTAAGGGGGAAGTGATTCAAGGACAATTAGGTGGTGAAGTAGCTAGAGTGCTGTCTGGTGTCAGGAAGACTCATATTCCTGAGTCCAAATCTGGCCTCAGATACTTACTAGCTGTGTGACCTAGGCAAGTCATCCTATTTGCCTCAATTTCCTCATCTGTAAAATGAACTGGAAAAGGAAAAGGCAAACCACTCCTATATTTTTGCCAAGAGATTTTTCTTGGCCTACCTACTATGTGTTAGGCACTAGGTTTGATATTGAGGATATAAAGAAAAAAAAAAAAACAATCAGTCCTTGCTTTCAAAAAGCTTACATTCTACTGGACATTTCTGAACTACTCAAAAGGATATCCATTTTCAATTGGTTTCTTAAATAAAATGGTCCCCAAATGTGGGCTTCAAAGATAGCGTTACAATGAATACTCAAAGATCTTCCAGGACATTATAAATATTGACTGATTTCCCCATGATTCCATGGTGGGATTGGTGACTGAAATAGAGAAGAAAAATCAAACTGATCTACTTGCTTTTTCTTATACGTGACAGTTCACTTGCCTTCTCTACACTTTTGTAAAGCTTGTTTCAAACTCCCTCCTCCCACCCTTTTAGAATCCCATATATTCAAGGCTCAGCTCAATTGCTTCCTATAGGTTAAATCTTCCTGAAGTTACCCTGGTGCTAGGAGGAGGGGCTGGGGAGAGGCACTAATTATTTTGTATTTATTTTATTTATCATTTGTATTTAATTATTTGTACAAAATCTTTAGGGGAGCCTGCATTGTTTCTGTTTTTAAATGCCTGACCTAGCACAGTCATTGGCTTATATTAGTTCTACTTAATAAATGTTTATTGAATAAATGAAAGAAGGAAAAACATTTCTATTTAATTTTTAGAGGAGCTGAGGATTTGGAAGCCCACGTGTCACATCCTTGGCCACAGCAAGGAAATTAGAGACAGAAACTAAATAGAACCAGGATCTTGAAAGACCAAATCAAAAAGTCTGCTGGTGACTAGAACCAGGATCTTGGATTCCTAGATCTGAGTTTTCCAGTGCATTCTCCAGGGTTTCAGAGATTCCCATTCATTAAGTCCAAGTTGCACAGATTCTAGCACCTCTGAGTCAGAGAAATCTAAAAAGCAAGTGCCAGCTGATCAGTCATTTCAAATTATAGGAGGTCAAGGTTAGAGGAAAGGATGTAACAAGATGTCCAGACATGGATCCCCCTGGGTCAGGGTTAGTGACTCATAAAGTCTGTGTCTTGATCATTTGCAAAAGGAAAGCCAAAGACTCATCCAAGATGGTGGGGTGAAAAGGAGCAAGAGCTTAAGCCTCCACTCACAGACAGAAAATGGATTCTAGGACACACAATGCCACAGGAAGTCTTTGTCCTGCCAAGAGGATTAGCTCCATTCCTCTTCATCCTCCTGGCTGTCAGAGTTCTAGGAATGGGATGGTGCATGGGCCCTGTCCCCAAAGCTGTAAGAAACAGCTTCATGATGCCAAATGATTATGGGACTCTGGACCAGAGGGATTGATTGATGTTCTTGGGGATAAGTAGTCTAAGTTCTGGAACTTGTCAGTTGCTGAACAGCTGCTTTTTTCAGAGTCTGGACTTTAACAGCTGTGCTTAAATCAACCAACTCCAAGAATCTTACTCTCCAATCCAGCTTGGACCACCAAGTACCCAGGAAATCAAAGAACCAATCAGTTGTTATTGTTGTTAGCATTACTCCTACTAATGATAATTTACATTTCCATAATTCTTTAATGTTTTTAAAATGTTTTCCACAGGATAGGACTATCACTAAAAATATATTTACTAGATGGGGAAGAAGGACAGAGATCCCAAGACCATTGCTGGGGAGGCTAGTAAATGTTACCCATAATTTCTGATGAGCATCCCATCCCTGGAATTAAAGACACAACAGAAACACACCACAACTGTAGGCAGTTGTGAAAGCACAATGATAGGAGAGACAGGAATTGACACAAGGTCCTAATGGATATGGAACCCCTGGGGGAGGTAGATAGAGCAGTCTAGGATTGGGGTGGAGCTACTCATAAAATGAGATACTTGATATGAGGATACATTTCCTACTACTTCGTCTGGGTACAAATATTGGTAGTTAAAACTTTGGGCAATGGACTTCAAGACCAAGATCAGGCTACAACCAGATTGAGAACCCAGCAAGATCAGAAAGCCTGGAAAGGGAGAAGAGATAGCAGATACCCTTTATATTCAAGAAGATGAACTATAAATTACTACCCAAAGACAAAGGGGAGAAGGAAACTCAAACATAAATATTATCCCTGGAATTTTTTTTTACCATTACAACTGCTAGCCCATACAAAATACCATCAATTTTCAGGGTAACAGATTTGAGATAAAAGTATCCCATTGACAGTGGAGAAACTGAAAAGGAAAGACACAATACAGTCCTAAATCATATTCTTCCTTTGGGGAGAAAATGATCTTCAGTATCCTGAAGTGAGTCATCTTATGGAACTCATTATTCTCCTAGCTTCAAGATTTAATTCTATATCATGAAACATCTGGCTACTAGAAGACAAAAATTCTGTATCTTTTTAAAGAGATCATCATTTTCAAATCTGCTCAGCTGATTGGCATATGATAGTAGAAGGCCATGGTCAAAAGCTTTATTTCTAAATGTGTAAGCTCATTTTGAATGTGGAGGAGTCATTTGATTGTCTCAATAATCCCCCATCCTTATATGTACATATGTACACATATATGTCGAATCCTCCCCATAACACTCTTAGCTATAGTAAGTAAACTAAAGTATGGTCAGCTGGCCTAGTATAATGAAGAGAAAAGGAGTTTTGAAGTTGAAGTTCAAGCTATGGTAACAAACTGTACCCCCTAAACACAGCAGTATTGTGAATGCATACCACTGATCAAAGACAGGACTTGAGAGAGACTTCTGAATGTCTGAAAACGAAGCCTCCACTTCTATTAGAAAAAAAAAAAAAAGAACACATCCTACTAATGGTGGGTCAATAGATATCGTCTTCACAAAAAAAAAAAAACAAAACAGAGTAATCAGTTTTAAAGGGACTCTAGGAAAAGAGGTGCATGAATAAATTGGCAAATCTGTGAACTGGCCCAATTGTTCTGGGAAATAATTTGGACCTATTGTAGGAAAGTGACATAAATGATCTTATCTTTTGATATATCATTATTGCTGTGCATTTATCTTGAGAAAATCAAAGGCAAAAGGAAAGAAACCTTACAAACCAAAATATTTCCAGGAGCATTTTCTGTCATATCAAATAACTGGGGAAATAATGAATGACTATCAATTAGGAAATAGCTAAACATATTGTGGAGATGCATGCAATGGCATATATTGCATGCACCTGGGTAGCCCAGTGGATAGAGTCAGAAAAAAAAACAAAATCAAATCTAGCCTCAGATACTTATTAGCTGCTGGGCAAGGAACTTCCTTTTTCTGCCTCAGTTTCCTCTTCTGTAAAATAGGATAATAGCAACCATTTCTCAGGGTTTCTGTGAGGATCACATGAACAACTATTTGTAATGTGCTTAGCTCAGTGTTTGGCACCTAGCAAACACTCTAAATATTATCTATTATTACTACATTACTGTACCATAAGAAATGATCATAGTGAAGACTTCACAAAAATATGGGAAGAATTACTTGAACTGTGCATAGGTGAAGTAAACAAAGCCAAAGAAACAATATATGTGATCTAATAAAAAACAATGCTGAAAGCATTTGGGGGCTCTGATACATTGGTCAGGCTTGACTCCCAAGATCTGATGATCTTCTCCCTCATTTTAATATATAGATGACAGATTCTGGACATGGGATGAATGAATGAATGCAAAAACATATAATAAGTTCTTACTTTGTGCCAAGTACTAAGCTAAACACTAGATATATAATTTAAAGACAGTCTCGGGACTCAAGAAGATTAAATTTTAATGAGGGAAAAGCACATATAGGAGAACGGTAGGCAGAGAAGTACATTGATCTGGGAAATCACATTGGGTTAGGATACTTGTCCAAGAATGGTAGAGTTGATTTGATTACTACTACCAGAGTAGGAGGTGAAAGTTGGGAAGGAAAGGGAATCACATAATAGGAAGATGGCCAGATTGAATGGGGCTGAGACTCACTAGATACCATGAGTTCTCACCAATCAGGGAGCAACAAACCAGGGCATGAACACAGGATGGGTGGAAGGTAGAGTTAGTATCAGGAATATGCTTTCAGACATGATCAAAGTGTCGTGGATGGGTTTTTTGTTTGTTTGTTTGATTTATTTTGTACAACTCAATTTCTTTGTTATAAGAAAGGGTTCGATGGTATGGTTATTGAGGAATGAAAGCGATATTCTCAAAAAGCACAAATAAAATATTTTTAAATTTTAAAAACTAGATATAGCATACAGATATCCCCAAAGTCTTAGAAAGAGGGGAAAAACACCACTTAGATCAAATAAGAGGAAATTCAATAGTTCATTACTTGAGCTATAGAATAATAATCTAAACCTGAAAGAGACCTCTAAAAAAGTCATCTATTCTGTCTTTTTGTATTCTTGAGGAAATGGATATTTAGGAAGCCTAAGTAACTTGCCAAGTAGTATCAGTGATGAAAGCTTAACCAAAGACCTCAAGCCCCAGATAAATGCTTGGACAACATTGTCCCTCTGGTCCTCTTCCAAAAAAGTGTGGATGTTTTGGTTATCTCTTGAATGACCCTAAGTGACTCTTTGGGGCACAGTGGATAATGCACCAGACTTAGAATTAGAAAGACTCATTTTCAAGAATAATACTTCACTAGCTGTGTAACCCTGGGCAAGTCATTTAACCCTCTTTGCCTCAATTTCCTTTCTGTAAAACAAGCTGAAAGAGGAAATGGCCAACAATTCCAATATCTTTGCCAAGAAAACCTGAAATGGAGTTGTGAAGAATCAGTGACTGAACACCAAAAAATTTAGAACTAAAGAAAGATGGCAGGATATTATACCAAATAATGTCTGAACTGGGAGTATCTGAAAACAAAGAACATTACAGCTGGAAGGGGACCTTAGAACATGGAATGTCAGAGCAAGATGAGATCTTAGAGACCAGCCCTTCCATTTGGCAAATGGCATAGGGTCATCATAGATTAAAGAAATATAAAAAGTGAAGACCAATGGTATGGTCATTATGTGGTGAGCAAATGGATTGTTTTATAGTGTGATGATGAGCCTGAAATTTGGCTCAGCTACACTGAACATGAAACTTTATTTTTCTCAAATGGACATCAGTTTAATTTAACATAAAATGCCCTAAACCACAAAGCTGGATATCTTTTAACCCAGATTCCTGTTTTTTCAAGTCTTTAGCTCTTTCTAAGCAGTTCTATCTCAAGACATTCCATGGAAGCAGGCGAGTTCCTGCTGAAACTCTCCAGATCAAAGGTTCATTTGTTCCAAATATGATTTATTCCTAACATCTGCCAGGATGTTGTTCTTCGATGATGCTGGAGAATTCAATATAAACATATTTAGTAGAATTCAACAGTAGAATTTCTCTGCTTAGTTCTTTCCAGGATTCAGTTTCTTTTCTCCACACCTTCCCCCCTTTCCCCTTTCTCCCCCCCTCCCTGCTTTAAGGGAAGACAAAGTAAAGTAAAATATATTGATCTCTCCATGCCCAGTTTCTCCCCCTCCCCTAGCTCCTGAAAAGTCATTTGGGGTCAAGTTTCTTATAAAGAGACAAAAATACCTTGGAGAAATCATTGTGAAACGTCTGCTCAAATTCTTAGACCCAAGAAAAGTTCAATTTCTCACCTTAAGATACTCACTAGACTTAAGCTTCAAGAGGTCAGGCTCTGCATCTTTTAAAAACTTTTTCAGCCTAGCATGAAACTGCAGATACAACAAACACTTGAATAAATGAATGAATGAGTGAGTGAATGGTTAGTGAAAAGTGTACTTCCCAAGAATTACATCATAATGGGACCTGGAGGGTGATTCCAAGAAAAGCTCTGGACTTGGAGTTAAAAATTTGACTTTAATTTTTCTGTTCTATTACTTATCATGAGATGAGAGGATATTGTTTTAGGGTTTGGATGGAGTGCAGAGATTATCTAGTCTAGTCCCTTCACTTTACTTTTACCTGTATGGTTTGGAGTAAATAATTTAATTAGACACTTAAACTTGAATCAGGATGGCCTGAATCTGAATTTGCCTCAGTCACTAGTTGTGTGACCCTGGGTGATTAAACTCTCAGCTTCAGTTTCCTCAGCTGTAAAATGGGGATAGAAATAGCACTTTCGTTATGAAGATACACACACACGTGTGTGTGTGTGTGTGTGTGTGTATACATATGTTAATATTAATTTGGATCCCAGATTTCTCAACTATAATAAGGAAGAGAGTTGGACTAAATGAGAACTAAGGTCCCTTGAGACTGTAATTTCTATTATCTTGTGCCTCCTATCTTTGGGAAGCTAAGGACATCTTTTTTGCATTTAAAAATATTTTATTTATTTTTTATTAAAGCTTTTTATTTTCATAGATACTTTTCAACATTTACCCCTGCAAAACCTGCATTTCAAACGTCCTTTTCCTCCTTTTTTCTTACTCCCTCCCTTAGACAGAAAACAATTCAAATTATGTTAAACAAGTACAGTTCTTCTACATAATCATCATGCTGCACAAGAAAAATCATATCAAAAAGAGCAAAAACAAAATGCAAGCAAGCAACAAAAAAAGTGAAAATACAATGTTGAGATCCACTCTCAGTCCCCACAAGTCCCTCTCTGGGTGCAGAAGACTCTCTCCATCACAAGTCTATTGGAATTGGTCTGAATCACGTCACCACTGAAAAGAGCCATGTCTGTCAGAATTGCTCATCATAAAATCTTTTTGTTGCTGTGTACAGTGGTCTCTTGCTTCAACTCATTTTTACTTAGCATCAGTTCATATAAGTCTCTCCAGGCTTCTCTGAAATCATCCTGCTGATTGTTTCTTATAGAGCAATAATATTCCATAACATTCATATACCATATAAAACCATTCTCCAACTAATGAGCATCCATTCAGTTTCTAGTTTCTTGCCACGACAAAATGACTGCTACAAACATTTTTGCACATGTGAGTCACTAAGACATCTTCAAGCAAACCAAAGTTGTATTAATACAATGCCTTAAAGCCAGTGGATATTGGGTATAACATAGGTCAGTCTTTGTGTTGAGTCTGTTTTCAACAACTAATGGAAAACCAAATCATTTGGTTAGAACCGTACAATGTTGAGAAACTAGATCAACTGGTTGTACTCTTTACAAAAGCACTGGAACCCAAATCTGGCCACCTAGCTTAAAAAAGCATTTAAGACTCTGGTCACAAGGCATTCTATGTCCTGATTTACTACTACTACTTACTTACTAGTCTACTTACTGTTCCCCATACAACACTCTACCAACTACATGCCTTTGTATTTTGCCATCCCCCCTCACAACACAGAAGGAATGCTCTCACTCCTCACCTCCAACTCCCAAAGTTTCTCTGGTTTCCTTCAAAATTCAGCTCAAATTCTACTTTCTAAAGGAAAAATATTCAATTTTCTCTCTCCTCCCATTGCCAATCACTTCTTTCAAGTTGAACTTGAATTCAAACAATATATAACTTGCAGAAATGTAATTATTTGTAGATTGCCTTCCCATCCCATCCTCACTCCTATTAGAAGAAGCTTCTTGAGGGCAGGGACCATATTTTTACTTTTCAGTTTTTGTATCTCCAATATTTAGCACAATGCCTGACACAGAATAGCATTTGATAAATTATTGTCGACTCACCAATATGTAAAGAATTCAAATTTCTGTCTGGAATGCAAATATTTGATGTCCAATGAAATTAAACAAACATTTATTAAGCATTCCTGAAATGCCTGAAAAAGCCCCTGCTATGTATTAAAAACACTTGAGATACAAAAATAAAAACTGAATAGTCTTGCCCTTAAGGAACTTGTAGTCTTCTAAAGGGGAAGACAGAGATGATGTGGATGTAAATGATGTGGTTTGAGGTTAAAAAAAAAAGAGTGCAAGGAAAAACCCTGATAAATTGCTCTTAGAAAAGTTGAGGAAGGAGAGACCACTTTCTTCTGAGAGCAATCAGGGGAAATTTTAAGGAAATGGGTACCTGAGCTAAGCCTTGAAGGGGGATAATAATGCTGAAAGGCAGGGAGAATTATCCAGAGCTATGCCCAAGGGCTAGAACACTGAGCATATCTTTTGATCCCACAATACCAGTATGAGGTCTATATCCCAAAGACATCATAAAAAAGAAAGGACCCACATGTACAAAAATAATTGTAGCAGCTCTTTTTGTGGTGGCAAAGAATAGGAAATTAAAAGGATGCCCATCAATTGGGATATGACTGAAGAGATTATGGTATATGATTGTAATAGAATATTGTGCTGTAAGAAATGATGACCAGGGATTTCCACCCAAAAAAAACAAAAAAACAAAAAAACCTGGAACGACTTAAATGAGCTAATGCTGAGTTAAGTGAGCAGAACCAGGAGAAGACTGAACATAGTAACAGCAGTATTCTATTATGAAGAATTGGGAATGACTTAGCTATTCTCAGCAAAATCATGATCCAAGATTTCAGAAAAAAAACCTGGAAAGACTTACATGAGCTGATGCTGAGTGAAGTGAGCAGAACCAGAACACTGTATAGAGTAACAGCAATATTATATGATGAAGAATTGGGAATGACTTAGCTGTTCTCAGCAAAAAAAAAAAAATGATCTAAGATTTCAGAAAAAAAGCCTGGAAAGACTTACATGAGCTGTTGCTGAGTGTAGTGAACAGAACCAGGAGAATATTGTACACAGCAACAGCAATATTATATTATGAAGAATTGGAAATGACTTAACTGTTCTCAACAAAACAATGATCTAAGACAATTCCAAAGAATTAATCATAAAGCAAAGTATCTGCCTCCAGAGAGAGAGCACTGATACTATCTGAATATGGACTGAAGCATTTGATTTTTCTGTCTCTGTGTCTGTGTCTGTCTCTCTTTCTGTCTCTCATTCTTTTGTTATTCAAATTTTCTTGTACAAAATGATTAATATGGAAACATTTTACTTGATTGCATATGTATAAACTGTATCAGATTGCTCACTGTCTCAGGGAGGGGAGAAGGAAGCATAGGAGAGAGAGAGGGGATTCAGAACTCAACATTTAAAAAAATGTTTTTAAATTGTTTTAACACATAATAGGGGGTAATAAAATATCACCTATGTGAAAGGCATGGAGAAAGAGGGAATATATCCTAGGGGTGGAGGACAAATGTGCATTATACACAGTGAGATGACACCTTCAGTTCAGCAAATAATTAATAGTCCAGATTGGGAGGGGGATACTATATGTGGGAAGGGGAGTAATGTGAAAGGGAGGTTTTGGGGGCCTTAAATGTTAAGCTGAGGTGTTTGTATTTCATCCTGGAGACAACTGTGAACCATAAAAGATTTTTTTAAGCAAGGAAGTGACTTAGGCTTGTGCCTTTATAAATTTGATTTGATAATTAAGATATCACTCAACTTTGAAAGGCCTCAGAACTGTAATCAAAATGGCAACATAATACATAACACATACAACTAGGATACAAAATGGGGTAAAAGTCCCCCTAGGGAGATAAATGGCTTAGTGGATAGAGTGCTGGACCTGCTAGAAGACACTTCTTCCTGAGTTCAAATCTGGCTTCAGACACTTATTAGTTATGTTATCCTGGGCAAGTCATTTAATCCTATTTGCCTCAGTTTCCTTATCTGTAGAACAAGGTGGAGAAAGAAAAGCCAAACCACTTCAGTATCTTTGCCAAGAAAACCCCAGATGAGTTTGTGTCCAAAGAGTTGGACAGAACTGAAAAATGACAACAAAAGGCAAAAAATTGAGATGAAGGGCTACATACAGGCAAAGGTTAGGTCCCCCTGAAGGGAATCTTCCTCCTGAGAACCATATCAGCTTACCCAAGATTAAGGAAGGAAATGATAGGAAGGCAGAAACTTGAAATAAGTAGAGATTTCTCAGACAGGTCTCTTAGACCAAATAAGAAGTCTGGAATAACAGTCCTAACCTGACTTAAGAATAAGTAACGTCATTATGTAGAAGAACAACCAGTATCATTCTCTGGTATTGTGAGTCATGTTGATTGTGTAGGTCTGAGGAAGGATAGAACTTTAGAAACTCTGAATTATTTTCCCACTTGTTTGGGGTTGGTGAGGAGGAGGGAAGTTCATCCATTATAACATTATAAGTCTGGAAAACTTTATAGCTTTCTGAAGATGGTGAAGACTCACAAGATGGGTGGGCTGCTTGACCTCTGGTGGAAGTACTCTAGGGCAGTACATAGTCTGGAAGCAGTACTATCAGTCTGGAGGACTATGCAGCCCCCTAGGGAAGAGACTTTTGGAGAAAGAAGATAAGTTTTCTGGACTGTTTATAAACTGGAAGGAAGGAACAGTCTCCAGGGTCCATGACAGTGTGTTTCTTGGCACTCTGGGCACTGGAGTTGGTGGATACTAGAGATTCTTTGCAAAGTTTTGCTTGGGGTCTAGAATTTAAACTTGCAACCCTGCAGTATATTGTTTTAAAATCCTAATTACTTGGCAATTCACATTTTAAAGATTATTAGGTGAAATGAGTAGGTGGGGTGGGGTGGGAAAAGAGGGAGGGAGAAGAGAGGGAGAAAGGGAGAAATGGAGAGAAACAGAGAGACAAAGATAGAAACAGCTGGGACTGAGGGAGAAAAATGTAAATATCTACCAAAAAGTCAGTATCTAATTATCTTGAAATAGTCGCAGAATATTTGCAAACTCTTACAACAATTAAAAAGACAGGTTGGAACACTTTTAAAAAATTATAAAGTTTCTTTTCTTACCCCAAATTTCTTTTAAAAGCAAAGACCCCCCCTTTTTAAATATGAACATTCTACCCATGTTGTATGACAAAGAATATTATAATACTCTAGTTTCCAAAGCTTTATTCTCATAATTTTTAATAAGTATTACATAGAAGGCAAGAAAGAAATGCATGGTAAATATAAATCACGTTGTGATACATAATAATTAAGGAACTATACAAGACATGGAGTAAAGGATGTAAAAGTAATAGAATAAAAGATCAACAGAAATGGATGTTGGAAACAACAACAACAACAACAAAAAACACAATGAGCTTAGTCATGTGGTAATTGTGAAACAAAATTGATGAGCAATCCCTGAATTTCACTAGCATCTTTATTTTACTAGGAGAAAGCTAAATATATTCCTAGAGTGTTACCTAGTTCTCCTGTATTGAACTTTTGGGAGGTCACAGGCAGGAGTCTCAAAAGAAGGTCAGATATAGTTGGATTTGTTGTACGCAAAGTTAAAGGGACACCAATGAAATCACATGTCCACTCTATTTGTTAGTATGCATATGGTTGGGCCACCTATATCTATTGGCTTATCAATTAATTAGTAAGCAGTTCTTCTTTGAAATAATGTCTTTTTATATAAAATCAGACTGATGCCACAGAGAAGAAGCCAGAATTTTAACATGGAGAAAAGTTTGGGAAATTTTGTCCTATACAGAAAAATTATAACCATAAAGAGTTTCATATTACTTATTAATTGTCCATGTAACTGCAGTTAATAGGAAAAGTTTTGCAATCTTACTAATTGGTGAGAAAACAGATATATTTCCTTTGTTTTAGAAACCAAGAAGAAAATAAATAATGGAAATTAATCAGTCGCAGGTAGAGAAAGGGTTTATCCCTGTATATAGGCTACATACTGGATAGTTGACTAAAATCTGTTACATAACTATTTAGTCCAGGTCTATGATTTCAATTACTGTAACAGCTGTTAAACTAAAACTACTAAGGTTCATTACATTGTGTCTGGTTTGTGATTTCTATGACCTTTCCTACAATGTGTATAAAGATATATTTGTTTCTTAAAAATTTATAAATTTCGGGAGCCAAGATGGCGGAGTGAAAAGGTGACTTTCTGCCTCTCCTCCG
>JAJPUD010000946.1:480624-527525 GCA_023553655.1 Myrmecobius fasciatus
CTGCGATGAAGATAGTCATATACATCCAGAGAGAGGCCTGTGGGAACTGAGAGTGAACCACAACACAGCATTTTAACGCTTTCTGTGAATATTTCCATGCATTCTGTTTTCCTTCTTAGGTTGTTTTTTTCTTCTTCTCTTTCTAGATCTGATGTTTCTTGTGCAGTAAGATAACTGTATAGATATGTATACATGTATTGTATTTGTCATATAATTTATCCTATTTAGCATGTATTAGATTACCTGTCATCTAGGGGTGGGGGGAGGGGGGAGGGAAAGGAAAAGCTTGGGAAAAAAAAGTTTTTTTGCAAAGGTCAATGTTGAAAAGTCACTCATATGTTTTGCAAATAAAAAGCTTTATTAAAAAAAATTATAATTTCAAGTGCCATCCTTCCTTTGGGAAATGTAAATGAGATAATATTGCTTGCTAGAAAATATATACCATTTGTTAGGTTCTCTGTATTAGAACTCCCTGAGAAGACTTATTCCCATATTAGCTGTCTACTATACTATATTCTTTATCTATTTGATCTTCCTTGCATTTTGATTACTTTTGACTTCCCCTCTGAAAGGAGTCAATCTCCCTCTCTCTCTGATTTTAACATCAAGGATAAGCATCCATCTGGATTCGTATAGTTCTAAAGCAACAAAAATCATAGATAAGATCCTCCATCTCATCTTTGTTAGCCAACTTTCAACAAATAGAAAACTTTCTCATTCCTCCAAAGGAAAGTATATCCCTAATATGTGTCAAAGATTTTTTGTACAAAAGGTGAAAGATGAAATATCAAACCACCACCCCAACTTGGACTCAGATTTAGATGATTACATTATTCCCCCCACCCCACTCCATCCCTACCCTCCTGCTATGTATAGCCAGATGCAAAGAATATCCTTTAATCAATCACCTCTGAATATGTAAGCCTCCTGTGGAGACTTCTTCCTCTTCCTCAGTGCAGGTGCTAATTTAGTATGTAATCATTCACTTGGAGAAGCCTTTGCTGCCAAAGGGAGGAACTCCAACAGAAAACCCTCAGCTGCAGCAAATGAGCAATCCTATCTGAAAATCCCAGTGTGAGAACATTTTCTTCTGATACAAATGAGTATCTCTTCTGTTACTTAGAAACATAAAGAGTCACCTATAGCAATGAAGGTTCAGTAAATTGCCCATGTTTACATACCTATATCTTCTTGACTCTAAGGGTATATTAGTGAACTCCATATAGTAGACTCCCCCCCCCAATTGCCAAATGGCTATATAGAGCATAATTGAACTGGGAAGCATAAGCAAAGGCATTAATAATTCCTTTAGATTTATGTGGTTCTTGTAATGTCTCACTTAAGTACCAGGTCC
Source organism: Myrmecobius fasciatus (assembly GCA_023553655.1). NCBI lineage: Eukaryota > Metazoa > Chordata > Mammalia > Dasyuromorphia > Myrmecobiidae > Myrmecobius > Myrmecobius fasciatus. The sequence goes on from JAJPUD010000946.1 coordinate 481,979, forward strand.
CACCTGCTGCATTAGAGAGAGATATATGATCTTCCCTCTAGGAAGCCAAGCCCATTACCCTAATGACAGAGCTGGTCATTAGAAGTGTTTAGAGAGGTTGGGAAGGGGCCTTCATTTCTTTTCCCACTTTATTCTTCCAACCCTGTGAATTGCCAAAAAAGTCTATGTTATCACAGAGGCTATTAGGCAAATGACTGATAGCCAGCCTCTGGTTTACTCAACTTGTAGTCCCTGGGATTACTAACCTCATAGCCTCTGGTTATACCCAATTTATATTACCTGGGTTACTCAACCTGATAAAGGTTTACTCTCCCATAGCTCCCATAGTTTACTAACCCTGTTGCAACCCTATATTACCTGAGTTGCCCACTCTGATATCCCTTGAGGTTGCTTAACCTATAGCACCTGGGATTACTAACCTCATGGCCTCTGATTATACCCACCCTATATCACATGGGTTATCTATCCTGATGACCCCTGGGTTATTCACACTATTTCTGAAATTAACAATTCATACCCACGTGCTAATGAGTCCCTCCCAAAAAATCTCTGACTAAAAATGAACTATTAATTTTCCAATGAAATGCAATATGATTTTTGGAATAAGAAGAAAAGAATATATATCAGGTATTTAGCTGCAGGGAAACATAGGTGGAGTAAATGCATGCTTTTAGCTAGAATTTATCTGGGAGAAGGGAATTCACAACCAAAGTATACCAGAAAAATTGGTTTTAATAGCATATTTGAGCAAAGTCCATAACTTTGACTTTGTGGTTGGCACAAGGATAGGGATTAGCTGAAATGATAATGAAATCAAGAACCATTCAGCATCAGGGAAATTCAAGCTTGTCAAAGATTTCTAGGTATCTAAGAGACATTGATAGCATGTGGGATAATCTGAGTTCAAACCCTTACTTCCTAATTGGGAAAAGTCATTAATCTTGCTTGACCTCAATTTTCACATCTGTAAAATGGAGATTATAATATCTACCTCCCCATATTGTGAATGAGATGACATATGGAAAGGTTTTGCAAACCTTAGAGTACCATATAAATGTTAGCAATTATTATTATTAATCACCAATATAGAGCTTACAACAGTCATGGAAATCTTTTCCCCCTAAACTCTCCCTTACTCGTAGTGATGCACTATGAGGAATGAAACAAGAGGTCCAGCAAAGCCTTTGGAAGCCCAAAAGATGATGGAGGGGACTGACATAGCATCAACATTGACTAAACTGTATTACAAAGGTATCTGAGTGACTCAATAGATAGAACAGTGGGTCTGGAATAAGAAGATTGAGTTTAAATCTGGCCTCAGACACTAGATGTTTAACCCCAGGCTTAACCTCTGTCTGCCTCAGTTTCTCCATCTATAAAATGGGGATAATCATAGCATCTACTTCCCAGGGTTATTATGAAGATAAAATAAGATAATATTTGTAAACTGCTTAGCACAGTGCCTGGCACATAGTAAGCATTATGTAATTGTTAATTATTAAGAATTATTATGCTTTATTTTCACTGTTGAGGATACTGAGGCAAAGAGAAGTTAAATAATTTGTCCAGGATCACAAAGCTAATAAGTATCTGAGGCCACATTTGAACTCAGGTCTTTATGATGCTAGGTCCAGCACTCTTTCCATACTGCACTACCAGCTCCCTCAGCACAGCTGCAAAAATTTGGGACCACCAGGAAGCAGAAGATGCATCCATAGGGAAGAGATGAAGTATTCCTTTTTGAGCCAAAGAACCAGGCCAACTCTAAGGGGAACATCTGTGGTAACAGCACCAGGACATTTGCAAAACCAAAATGATCATTATATGTATATTCTTGGTCACATCTGCACACTCTAGGCAGATCCCTCTCATGGTTCTTGAAGACTGGTTGTGAAAATTAATGGTGATTAACACGAAGAAGAGAAGTCTCAGGGGGCATGATAGCTCCATCCAAGTATCTGAAGGGTTGTTCTGAGAGAGGGAATAGACTTGTTCTATCTGGCTTTGAAGGACTAAATCAGAACAACAGCTGGAGATTGCAAAGAATGAATTTGTTCCTGATCACAGGCAAAGCTTAACAACATCATCCCAAAGTGAAATGGGCGGCCTCAGGAGATGGTGGTAGGCTCCTTTTGCTAGAGATCTTTGATGACCAGTTGTCAGCGATGAGTTAATGAATATTCCATTTCTCCCAGTCATTCATTCTAATAAGCATTTATTTCTTAAGCATTATCTATGTCAGGACTTCTTCAATTTTTTTTTCTACTTGAGACACCTTTTTGCCTAGGAAATTTTTTACAGGTCCCTGGGCATTTAGGCATATAAAATAGATGCACAAATCAAATATTTACTGATATTAAATCAAAATTTTATGAATTCAGTTATGAGATCCCCATATGAGGTCACGATCCACAGTTTTAAAAAGCTTTGATCTATGTGCCAGGCACCGTTAGGTGTTGAGGATAGAAAGACAAAAATTAATCAGTCTGTGCCCCATAATATAAGGAGCTTCCATTATTTTCCAGCTGGGATCATGGGGAGGATGATTTAAGGCAAAAGATGAGTTCAGTTCAGTTCAGTTCAAGATGTACCTCAGTAGTATCTTTTCTCAAATAAAAGGAAAGTTAAATCATACAACAGAGAATAAGCTATTTGGGGAGAAGGTCAAGGAGCTCTCCTAAATCCCCAGGTATATTTCTCAGCCTGTTTGACACAAGAAAGTCATGTGTGATTTCCTGGCTTATATTCTTTGAGGAACAAAGCATTTGGTCATAAATCTAAACTTTTAAGACTCTCCTCCCTATAGGCTAAAGTCCAAATGCTTCATTCAGCCCAGTTTTCACAGAGTCCATAATCTAGCCCTAGACAATTTTTACCAATTTATCTCCAATTACTCCCCCAAGGTGAACCTTCTGATTCAACACACAATCTGCTCAGTACATCTCAGTGCACTCCCATCTGCATGTTTGCATATGGGTTCCAAAGTGGAGCTCAGAAAGATGAGAAAGCAGAATTCCCTCTTAACAGCTCAAAGTCCAGTCTTCACCCTTCAAGTTTAGTTCAAATCTTTTCTCTGCTAGGAAATCTCCCCTGACCAGTACGGCAAAGTTTATGTTTTCCTCCTTTAAACTCCTTGGGCACATCGAGTACTGGTAATATTGTTCACAGGCCAGCTAGGTAATGCAGTGGATAGAGTGCTGGTCATAGAGTCACAAGACACATATTTCTGAGTTCAAAACTGGCCTCAGACTAGCTATATGACCATGGGCAAGTCACTTAACCTTGTTTGTCTCAGTTTCCTCATCTGTAAAATAAGCTGTAGAAGGAAATGACAGATTACTCTAATATCTTTGCCAAAAAAAACAAACAAAAAAAACCCAAAATGGGGTCATGAAGAGTCATACATGACTGAACAGCAATATTGTTCACATTTTTATGATGCTTTGTGTTTTAAAAAAAGTTTTCTCCAAAAATCCTGATGGGGGAGATTTTATTATTATTTCCCTTTTATTGATGAGGAAAATAGCATTCAGTGAAGTGAAACTACTATTATTTTATAGCATTATCTTTTGTTTGTTGTAGAGAACACTTACCAGCTAAAATGTAAACTGCCTTAAAATAGGAGTAATAATAATGATGATGACAATTAGCACTTTAAGGTTTGCATAGTGTTTTACATATCTTACTTGATTCTCACAACCCTATGAAGAAAGTGCTACATATTCCCCATTTTGCAGACAAAAAAACTGAGACTGAGAATCACAAATACCTTTTACCCCATGTTACACAGCTATCACCCAGAATCTGAGGTGGTATTTGAATAAGAATCTTCAAGTCTAATACTTGATATGCCTCCCCACCTAATTGCCTCACAAGAGCACTGAGTTGTGGGATGTTCATTCTAATCCTAGTTCTGCTGTTTATGTCAAGGTCAGGCTCTTAGACAAATCACTTCAACTTTCTCATCTGCAAAATGAAGGGAGAGATAGTTGAACTTAATGAGCTGTATAACTTCTTCCAGACCAAAATCCTATAGTCCCAAATCTACTTTTTCATACCCTCCAGGTACCTTCCTTGCTTTTGGCTCTAAAAATCATTCAATAAATAGAGGTTGATTAATTGCTTCCTTGACTTTCCCTGCTATATCCCCAGCCTCTTCCGACCACCTTAGTCTAGCCCTTGCTCTCATATATTTATTCAATCATTTCCGGTAAAGCTCTCGTAAATTTCTTTTTCTGGAGTCTATTTTTTCCCTTTAATCTTCTGGTAAACCAACAGACAAATACTGATACTGTAATAAAATCCAGTTTCATGATTGCAGAAGGTGAGTCTGTCTTAACAAACATTGAATTTCATGAGGAGTAATCCCTGGGCCCCTTAGAAGTTGCCATACCTTTTAGAGATCTCAGTTTTCTCATGAGTCTTCAAAGGCAGTCACCATCACACACTTCTAGGATGGGAGCTGTCGTCATCAATGTTATTTTGTTTGTTTCCTAGAGAAAGTGATAAATGCAGTTATATTGTAGTCATCTGTGCCCTATGAAAATCTACACATTCATCATTCCCTTCCCAAATTTGTACCTTTTTAGTAAACAACTAGATAGAATGTTATCTTTTCCAAAGGAGACATTGCTCAAGGGATCTACACAGAGTCCAAGCATCCCCCTCTAGTCTTCAATGAGCAGACCATTCTTTGGATGGATCTCTATCAGAGTCCTTAGAAGTCTCCACGAAGTAACCTTGGACCAAGTAGAGGGACACAACTCAAGCCCCATCTTCTGCATACAGTCTTTGCTGATCCTTCCCTCAATCCCAACTTCTAAAATTTCCCTCTATTTCCTTTATGAGCAGTCCCAAAAGAGGAAGGACTGCTCATGAATTCAGGATAAGGAGGATGCTAGTAATTGTAATAGTAAGAACAGTAATATAATACATATTCCCATATATATCTTTATTCACTTTATATTTATGCTATATACATTTTCATATGTACTTCTTATCCTTCCATTGATTTGTAAGCCTTTGAATACAGGGATTATTTTATTTTTCAGACTTGAATCCCCATAGTATAGTGCCCAGTGCATAATTGTTCTTGTTCAATTGCATCTGACTCTTCATGACTCCATATGGAGTTTTCTTGGCAAAGATACTGAAATGGTCTACCATTTCCTTCTCAAATTCATTTTTCAGATGAGGAAACTGAGGCAAATAGGATTGACTTCCCCAGCATCACACATCTAGTAAGTATCTAAGGTTGAATTTGAACTCTGACCTTTCTGATTCTAGGCCCATTCCCAGCTCATTTTACATATAAGGAAACTGAGGTAAATAAGACTAAGACGTCCAGGCTCATACAGATAGTAAGCATCTGAGGTCAGATTTGAATCCAGATCCTCCTGATTTTAAGTCCAAGACTTCCAGAGCCACCTAGCTGGCACATAGTCGATGCAACTAGTTTTATTTAATTGGTGAAGCTGCCTGTTGTCTTCAGAAATACCTGCTGAATCTCAAGTTAGCAGATTTGGGTTTTTTTCCTCCTGCCTTTGCAACTTTGGTCAAATCCAAATCTCTGAGTGTCTATTTTTCCCTTTGTAACATGAAGAGCTTGAACTAAGTGATCACTTAAGTCCCCTATAGCTTTAAACTCAACAATTACATAACCATCTCATTATCCTTCATTCTTATTTTATGGCTTTTACTTAGGAAACTCCATCTACAAATTAAACAACATGGATCTAAAATCTCTCAGCTAGTATACATCCCAAGCTCTTCCAACCCATCCTTGTGGGTTTAGTTAGGTATTAGAAGCAGTCTGGGAAGAGGAAGGACTGCTCAGGGTAGGGAGGATGCTAGTAATTGTATCAGTAAGAACAGTGATATAATATATTTGTGCGTAGAACATCACATTTGAGATGCAGAGTGGACAGAAACTTGACTTCAGAGATATGAAGACATGGGTCCATCTTGCCTCTGAAAAAGGCTGTGTGACCCTGGAAAAGCCATTAATCAATGCTTTAGGGGTTCTAGTGATTCCAATTCAAATAGAAGTGGGGGTCACTAATCTGTATATAAAGAACTCTGAGTTAAAGAGCAACTTAGTTTTAAATGCAGTGCTATATTTGTTTTATTATATTTTTATTTATTTTCAAAAATATTTCTCAATGAAATTTAATCTGTTTCAGTAACATTTAAGAAAGTTGTGAGCTGCATGCAGCCCTTGTATTTGATATTTCTGCTCTGGGCAAAAAATTCCCTACTCTCAGAGAGCCCTTTTTCTCTGGGGGTGATACAACATACACATATAAGTAAATAAGGTATACATAAAAAGTAACCCAATAAAAAACTAAAAAGTCAATATAAGATTACTTTGTAAAATTATTGGGTTCTCAGGAGATCATTGTACAAAGCAACAGCAAGATTATATGATGATCAATTCTGATGGACGTGGCTCTTTCTGACCTTGAGATGATTCAGATTAGTTCCAATAATCTTGTAATGAAGAGAGCCATTTATACCCAGAGAGAGGTCTGTGGGAACTGAGTGTGGACCACAACATAGCATTTTCATTCTTTCTGTTGTTGTTTGCTTGCATTTTATTTTCTTTCTCAGTTTTTTCCTTCTTGATCTGATTTTTCTTGTGCAGCAAAATAACTGTATAAATATGTATACATATATTGGACTTAACATATATTTTAACATATTTAACATGTATTGGATTACCTGCCACCTAAGGGAGAAGATGGGAGGGAAGGAGGAGAAAATTTGGAACACAAGATTTTGCAAGGGTCAGTATTGAAAAATAATCCCTGCATATGCTTTGTAAATAAAAAGCTTCAATTAAAAAAAAAGATTATTGGGTTCTTGGCCAGGGACATGGAGTTTGGATTAAGGAAAATAAAAAGTAATAACTAATTTCAAGACAGAGCATATACTAGAACTTGAGTATATCAGAAAGTTTCTCATGTTGGAGGCAGCAATAGAACTGTGGTTTGGAGGAAGCCAGGATTTTGAGAAACAGGGTTAGGGAGGGAATTCTAGACATGGAGAACTACTTGGGCAAAGACACAGGAGGTAGGAGCCAGATGATGGTGTATGTGGGCCAGCTAGTAGGCCAATTTGTTTGAATCAGAGAATATGACTAGAAAAAGGGAGGAACCAGACTGTGGAAGGTAGCCTTATAAATGTTTTATCCCAAAGGATATAAGGATCCAATGAAGATTTTTTAAGTGATGGTGGGAACATGGTATATTTTAGGAAGATGAATTTGGCAGCTGTGTGGAGGATGGATTTGAATGCATGGAAAATGCATACAAAATAAGTGATTTCACTGACCTACAAACATAAGTTGGATATATGCATCACTCTAGTCTTCAAGGATATAGAAAATTAAACCTTTTACTATTGGCTGCAAACTGTTATTTTGTGAGTCCAAGATTCACCTAGTTGTTGAGAAGACTGAATGAGATAACGAATGTGAGATGCATCCTAATTATCAACCTCATTTATATTTTTAATTCCATTTGTCTTTCTGGTGCCTTTTGGTGTTACTATCTTCATCAGTCAACTCTGACTTCATTATCGCTGGAGTCTCACAGAGACAGTTGTACTGATTACATCACTTCAAATAGGAGAGACTACTTCTCTATCATTACCCATAAGGAATTGGGAATGTTCCATGGGCAAATATGGTAGCAGGCTAGAAACCTGTTCTCTGACTTAGGGAAGGGAGACTTCTGCATTTTGATTAATGCAGAGCATCATCATATCCTTAGCTATGTATCTTTTACACACATGAGTTTTCACAATCCCAAACACGACCATAACATGTTTTTTAAAAGCCTCTCATCTTTAAGGAGTTGGAGTAGTTGACAACAAAGGGGCCTCCTTTCATGTTTCATCATGAAATGAGACAACTAGGTATTTTCAAAGGCTATGCCAGTGGACCATAATATTAGCACTTACATAGTGCTTTAAGATTCACAGAGTGCTCCATACATTATACATATACATACATCTCAATAAACAGGCATATATATTATATACTCACACATATATATTATACATGCTATTTATATATAAATATACTTATATTTAATTAGAAACTCTTAATGGAACCTCAAAACAATCTGGGAGGAAGATGCTATCACCATCCCTATTTTGTAGATGATGAAACTAAGGCAGACTGAAGTTCAATGACTTGCCCATAGCCAAGCAGCTAGAATGAGTCTGAGGCAGGATTTGAACAGCTGTTCCTGAGTTCCTTATTCCAGGTCTAATGATCCATCCTCTACATTACCTAGCTACCTAACTATAAGTCATTTCCAGCAGGTTGACAACTAGGTAAAGAATTTTTGACCATGATAACCCATTAATATTGAAATATGTATGTGTACATGTGTGTGTTTACACACATGTATACAAATTAGTGTGTACACATTATACACATTAGTGTATACACATTTGTATACACATTAGTGTACACAAATATATACACTAATATATATGTATATGTATCCATTAAGTCTCTCTCTCTGTGTGTTTCTGTGTGTATACCCATATGGATACATTAAGTATTGAACTAGATTGTGTGTGCATCCATGTGTATATATGTATCCATTAAGTAACAAACATATATGTGTACATATCTCAACTCATTAAGTATTGAACTATTCAAAAGTCTTTATGCAATTTTAATATATTTAAGCTTAAAACTACATTAGCATTTTGGGGATATCCTCTCTATAGCTGCAAGCATGACTAGAAATCAGGCTTTGGAAGAACAATATGAAAGATAATTTAATGGTTGGAATTAGGGTGGAGAAGAAACAAACTATAGTAGAGTGTTACTTCCATTACTGGAAGGATACCCGATGATCATTTATCAGGTTAGGGAATTAGATGGGATTCATTCTCAAACACAGGTTGGGTTTGACAGGCTCTGAGTTCCCTTTTAATTGAGAGTCTATAATTATGTAAACTAACTCCCCTTGACCTAAGTCAGATCTGTGAACTTATTCTCTTTTATCAAGAGAAAGTAAATTCCTCTGAAGGAATGTTTAAGGGAGTGGAGTGGGATTGACCAGTAGAATCTGTGACCCATTTGATGAATTTCCTGATCAACAGGATGAAATGATAGAGCACAGACTCTAACTTGGAGAGGGCTAGACATAAGCATGCCCATTGGCATTTTGCTGATAGCTCACAAGGAATTCAAGATGTTATTCTTCTGAGTGTTAGAAGAGCTACCCAGCTCTACAGTCTATAGAAACAAAAGTATTCTTATTTGCATTCTTTCTTTCTTCTCTCCTTCCCTCTCCCATTTCCTTCCTTCTTCCCCATTTCTCCCTCCATCTCCCATTCTTTCTCCTTCTTCTCTTCCTCCCAGTAGAATAGCTAGAGTATTGGATCTACCCACTAAATCAAAACCAGCATCTGAGAATTAACCTGCTGTGTGTTCTTAAGAGAGTTATGCATTCTTCCTGACTCTCAGTGTAAATGAGGATACAAACATTCATAGCACTTATCTCACGAGGTTAATGTAAAGATCAAATGAGATCATGGACATAGAACTTTGTCCAGTTGAAAGTACTATCTAAATATCAGTTATAATAATTATTTCTGGCTTGCTTTACTCCTCCTCATCACTGTGAAGTAATTCCAAAGACAAGAGTTGTTAACTGCTAGTGTCTCAAGACAGAATACTCATAAGGGATTTTTTATAGTATCAGGTGAACAAACAATCTTTGAAAGACTAATCTAAGAAATTCTGACAGTGCAAATAAATGTATCACATTCCCACCTTCTCCTAAGTCCAGGTTAGTCTAATTTACTAACAATAATCTAAAAGGGAGAGAAAAGAATATTCTGTTATTTCAATGAAAAAATGATAATGCTTTATAATTTCTCTTCACTCTGATCAAGAATAGAACCATTTTTTTAAAAAAAACATTGTATTCATACACTGTAGTAAATAACCATAGTAAATCTAGAATTTGATAAACCCAAAGATCCAAGTTTTGGGGACAAGAATTCGCTATTTGACAAAAATTTCTGAGAAATCTGGAAAGCAGAAACTAGGTATAAAACAACATCAAACACTGTATACCAAGTTAAGGTCAAAATGGGCGCATGATTTAGACATAAAAGGTTATCATAAACAAATTAGGGAAGCATGGAATAATTTGCCTGTCAGATGTGTGGATAAGGTAAGAATTTATGAGCAAACAAGAGATAGAGAATATCATGAAATATGAACTGGGATGATTTTGATTATTTTAAATTTAAAAGGTTTTGCACAAACAAAATCAATGTAGCCAAGATGAAAAAGAAAGTAGAAATCTAAAGGAAAAAAAAATTTACAGCAAATATCTCTGCCAAAGGCCTCATTTCTTGAATATATAGAGAACTAAGTCAAATTTATAAGAATGCAAGTAATTAGCCAAATGATAAGTGGTCAAAGAATATGGATAGGCAGTTTTCATATAGCTACATATAGTTACATGAAAAAGTACTCTCACTATTGATTGGAGAAATGCAAATTAAAGCAACTATGAGGTGCCATCTTACACCTATCAAATTGACTAATAGGACAAAAAAGGAAAATGCTAAATATTGGAGAGGATATGGGAAAATAGGAACATTAATGGTAGAAACGTGAACTGATCCAATGATTCTGGAGAACGATTTGGAACTATTCCAAAAGGTCTGTTCATATCCTTTGACCCCAAATTTTATGACTAGGTTTATATCCCAAAGAGAGTTTTTAAAAAGGAAAAGGACCTTTATGTACAAAAATAATTACAGCAATTCTTTTTGTAGTGGCCAAGATTTGGAAACTGAGGGGATGCCCATGGAAAATGGGAAAAGTGGTGTATATGATGGTGATGGAATTCTACTATGCTATAAAAAATGAGAAGCAGGATGGTTTTAGAAAAATCTGGAAAGACTAACATGATGCCAAATGAAGTGAGCAGAACTAGGAGAACATTGTGCATAGTAACAGCAATATTGTATGATGATCAGTTGTAAATTTTCAGCAGGATGATGATTGAAGACAATTTTGAAGGACTCATGATGAAAAATTTTATTTACCTGAAGAGAAGGAACTGATGGAATATGAATGCAGATTGAAGCACACTTTTATTTTATTTTATTTTTCTTGGGTATTTTAGCCTATGTTTTCTTTCACAACATGACCAAATGAAAATACATTTTACATGACTGCACATGGCCTATATCAAATACCTTATATCAAATTGCTTATTATCTCAGGGGGGTAACAGGGAAAGAGAGAGGGGAAAATTTGGAACTCAAAATTGTTTTTTAAAATGAATGTTAAATTTGGTTTTACATGTAATTGGAGGGAAATGAACTTATTCAAAAATTATTGCACCATATCTTAATGGAAAGAACATTAGGTTTGGCGTTAGAGGACCTGAATTCAAATGCCAAATATGATGCTTAATGTGCAAATGCCATGATCTCAATTTCTTCATGTTTAAAATGAGGGACTTGGATGAGATGGTTTCTATAATCCCTTCTAACTTCAAATCTCTGATCCTAAGCAAGATAAATAATTCTTGTCAGATTTGGGGGCTTGGATATCCATTCATCTACTTATGAGACTACCTAAATGTAATATTGACTAACCTATCTTTCCAATATTTTTTCCTTAAGATTGTCAAGACTTGTAAAACTAAAATTGAGGCTTAAAAAAGACTAATTGAATCATTCAGGATTTAAAGTCTGAAGCTAGTGGGACCCATAGGATTTAGACCAGAAGAGACTGATCTTGTTGTTGAGTCGTTTTAGTCGTGTCTGACTCTTTGTGGTCCTATTTGTGGTTTTCCTGGCAAAGATAATGGAGTAGCTTGCTGTTTCCTTATTTAACTCATTTTACAGATGAGAAACTGAGGCAAACTGAATTAAGTGATTTGTCTAGGGTCTCACAGCTAGCAAGTGTCTGAGGTCAGATTTGCGTTTGGGAAGATGAGTCTTTTGACTCCAGATTTGGTACTGTATCCACTGTGCCACCTAAGATTTATCTAGCCTGACCTTTTTGTTTTATTCACGATAAAACGGAGGCCCAGAAAATTAAATGTGACTTTTCAGGTCACATACTGAGTAAGAAGCAAAGCTAAAAACCAAACCCCGGTCCACTGACTTCAAACTCATGTTCTTGCTCCTGCTAACCCAAATTGCTACCTTATAATTTATTCAAAAATGGTTTCTTAATGCAATTTGAGCTCAATTATGTCAAATAATAATCTATCCACCAATGTTTTTCTTATCTCCTTTGCCATGAAATCCCATGATAAAGGTAATCTATACACAAACATACAAAATTATTAGGCATTGGAAGTCAGATACCACCTTATCCTGAAATCTCTGTTTCTGTATAAGTTTGAAGACAATCAATCTTACCTAATTATAAGCACTTACACAATGAATGTATGTACTATATTCATTCAATATTCATTTTCTAATATAGAATTGGAATTTTTTTCTAGGTTCCTTTTTTCTTTTCCAGATCATCAAATTCACTTACTTCCTTCTCCCTCAGATGCATATTCTTTCTTGAAGCCTATGGGCCAATCTGATTTGGGTTTTTCTTTTTTTTGCCTTATTTGCTCCAGTTCCCTTGTCCATCTTTCCCATGATCCATTTATAACTATGACTCATTATTTTCTTTTTTCTCTACCTTGACTTTGAGTCAATGCACCAAATTCCCATTTTGTTTCTCTTAATAAAAAGTATTAAAGGGGTTTTCCCCCCAAAGCCTCTAGCACTTAATTCATGCTGAATGATGCTTCAAAATTCTCCAGTTCTGGTGACAGGTTAATCACACATACTTTCTATTTTGCTCATGTTATTTTTTTGGACTGGCTCTTGGTGTTTCCTTTGCTTCAGCATATTTTTATAGAGAATTCTAGAGTCATTCCAAGGTCCTTGATTCCAGACTTCAGGATTGTCATGTCAAAACTCAGTACATTAAAGTAAATGTAAAGGAAATGGTTATAAGATAGGTATTCTATTTTTTTGCAATGTTTGTAGATAGTTATGATTTTTAAAAATCCATCCTTCACCCAAAATGGAAGAGGTGGGGAACTCTGTGCCTAGAATCACATTTCAGGGTACAGAGCACTACTCACCTCCTCTGTAGTTTTGTTCCATCTCATTATCCCTTGCTAAAAACAATCTTGCCAAGTCCCCAGGGGGCCCGTGAAACCCTAAAGTAAGCAAGAAAATAACCAGGTGGTCATGAGACACTGAATTTCTTTCAGGAAACTTCTCCATTGTGGTTTGAGGTTATGTATTTTGGTAGGATGTTCCTCTATCACCATTTATTTTCTTAAAAATAATAAGTTCCCTTGAATTCTTGTGGCAAAGGGCTTCCAGTAACTTGGAGAATGTAATCTGGGTGGTGGAGTGGTTGTCTACATTTGGTAAGGACACCTCACTTAGGAAGGGCTCGTAACATTAAAATAATATATGGTGGGTCTTTGCTCCCTCAATAATACCTTTTAATGTACTCAACTTATTTTTACATTATAAATAAAAGAATTGGCATATCCTTCAGTTTCCTTTGGACATTACTCTCATCATCCTCTCCAACTTCCTAGACACTTGGACTCTGCGCTGCCAATACCAAAACGGGAATTCCAACTCACTGTAATAGGCAAAATACTCTATGTTCCATGTACTGCTGGACTTAATGATGGATCCAGTTTTCAGGAGGGATACTGAGAGCTGCAGACTTTTCAAAGCAAAACAACAAAACAGCTCTCACTCTCCTAAAATGCTTCACTATTCAAAAGAATCTTGAACTTTAAGGTAAAGTCTGGTTGGGAAGAGGGGCTAGAGCAGCTCTCCCATTCCCAAATACTTGAATCAGATTCATAATCCCACAAAGAAAATCAGAATCACAGACTTGGAGTTGGGAAATAAGAATCAGAAGTCTCAGTGAAAATCTAGTCCATCTACACCCCAAGAGGAATCCACATTATAAGATACTGAACATTTGGTCACCTAGAATTTGCTTGAAGACCTTCGGTGAGAAAGAATCTACTACATCCACAGGCAGCCCATTGCACTTTTGGACAGATCTAATTGTTCGGAAATTGGAGTTTTGTTTTGTTTTCCTGACAACAAGCCCAAATTTTTTCTTTTACAACTTCCACCCATTACTCCTGGTTCTTCTGGAGCCAAAGAGAACAAGTCCAATCTGTCTTCCACCATTTGACAGCCCTTCAAATTCTTAGACAAAGCCAATATATCTCCCCTGAGACTCTCCAAGTTAAACACTACCCTCTCTTCCTTGGTTCTTTTAACCAATTCTTATATGCTATAAATTTAATGTCCTTCAGTATCTTGGTTCCTCTGGATGCTCTCCAGCTTATCAATGGCTTATTACAAACACTCAGACCGACTAACAATATTGGAGAGGAGGTCTGACTGAGGAATCGAGCAGAGGTATTTTATCATTCTTGCCTTTTCTAATTCAGATGAAGATTTTATTTTGTCCTTCCATTGTTATCACTGAATCAGATTGAACTTGATTTTAATGCTCCCTGACCTCGTATCCTAATGTAGTTTTTTCAGATAAATAGCTATCTAATCACAACTCCCTCCATCTTGTGTTTATAAAGATGAATTTTTTGAACCCAAAATGTAAAACTTTACATCTATTCCTCTTGAATTTCATCTTATTGGGTCTAGTCCAAAGGTCTAGCCAGTCAAATCTTTTTGATTCTGACTGTCATCCAGTACACTATCTTCCCACTTTTGTGTCAGATATAAATTTAATGAATATGTAATCTATACTTTTATCCTAGTCATTGATAAAAATTTAAAACGGCAACAGGCCAACCAAACATGAATCCTGATGATATTCTATTCCTCCTTCTGCCCTGGTGATAGCAAACCATTAATGGCAGCTCTTTGGATTTAGCCATTCAAGTAGTTATATGTCCATCTAGTTGTATTATTTAGTTCACATCTTGCAATTTTTTCCACCTTAATAGGATGTGATACTATTTCTAATACTAATATCAAATGCTTGTCTAAAATCTAGGTAAACTAGATTCACAACATACACATTTCCTTCCTTGATCTAATTACTTAATAATATCATCAAAATATGAAGTGAATATAATCTGCTATGATCTTTTCTTCAGAGGCCTTGTGACTTTTTGAAACCATTCTTTTTTCTTCTAGATGTTTACCAAGCATTTCTTTGTGGAACATTATAGAATTTCCCCAGAAATTAAAGTCAAATCCACTGTTCTATAGCTTTTCATATTGCCCTGCTTCTCCATTCAAGTACCTGGGTTTTATTCTATGAGTAAAACATGTAAACATATAATATTACTCATACCATTTTTCCCTTTACCTATTCTAGATCTTTTGACAAGGTTATAGCCATCCAGAGTTATATTCCAGCCATGGGTATCACTTCATCAAGTCCCAATCATACCTAGAAGTAAAGTTTGCTTGTCTCTGTTAGCATCTCTAGTCCTTCTTAATTATTGTTTTGTTGTTTATTGTTTATGTTTATTGTCTTAATTTTTGTGAGCATTTTTGTATAAACATTTGTCAGTCAATATGCATTTATTAAGCACCTTTTGTGTAAATTGGGGAATCATCAACATAGAATATATAATTATATCTATGGGGTCGGTTAAGATTACTAAGAGAAATTGTTGATGGAATTGTAAACTGATCCAACCTTCTAGAGAGCAATTTGGAACTATGCCCTTTGGGTATATCATAGTATTTTCACCTTTTTTATTGTTGTTGTTTGCTTGCTTGTTTTTTTTTCTTTCTCATTTTTCCCCCTTTGATCTGAGTTTTCTTGCACAGCATGATAAATGTGGAAATATGTTTAGAAGAACTGCACATGTTCAAACTATATTGGATTATTTACTGTTTAGGAGAGGGGGCAGAGAGGAGGGAGGGAAGGAGATTGATCAGTAGTGTCAAAGGTTGAAGAGAAGTCAAGAAAACTAGAAATTGAGAAAAGAAGCTTTATATTTCTCCCTCATTGTAGCAATTTTGAATGGTTATCTAACTTGGTGGATATATATAGGCTCTTTCCCTTCTCTCTCCAATTCTTTTTTCAAATCTCTTTTAATTACAGGCATACCTTGAGGGTGTTGTGGGTTTGATTCCAACAACAACACCACAACAAAGCAAATATTGCAATAAAACAAGTCAGGTGATTTTTTTGTTTCCCAGTGCATATAGAAGTTATATGTACTATATTGCATTCTATTAAATGTGTCATAATTTTATGTTTAAAAAACCCACTCTACATACTTAACTAAGTAGCGGTTCTTTGCCCTCCAGAAGATTATGTCATGTTCTTTTGTAAGGCACAAAGGGCAGCATAATATTACAGTTTGGGAGCTAGAAAGATGTGGTTTTTTTAATAATAGCTTTTTATTTTCAAAATACATGCAAGGATAATTTTAATCATTCACCCTTGAAAAACCCTGTGTTCCAAGTTTTTCTCCCTTCCTCCCTTCTCTTTTCCCCACTCCCCTAGACAGCAATAATCAAATATAAATTAAACATGCAATTCTTCTATACATATTTCCACATTTATCATGGCACAAGAAAAATCAGATCAAAAAGGAAAAAAATTAGAAAAAAAGCAAGCAAATAACCACAAAAAGGTGAAAATACTATGTTGTGATCCACATTCAGTTGGCTCTCTCATCACAAGACTATTGAAATTGCCCTGAATCACCACATTGTTGAAAAGAGCCAAGTCCATCAGAGCCAATCACATATTCTCTTGGTGTACATTGTTCTCTTGGTTCTCCTTGCTTTACTCAGTATCAGTTCATATAAGTCTTTCCAGGCTTTTTTGAAATCAGCCTATTCATCATTTCTTTTTCTTTGTAAATTTTGCTAATAACTTTTTTCCAAAATACATGCAAAGATAGTTTTCAATATTTACCCTTGTAAACCTTGTATTCCAAGTTTTTCTCCCTCTCTTTCCCCCAACCTTCTTTGCTTAGATATCAAGTAATCCAATATAGGTTAAACATGTGCAATTTTTCTAAACATATTTGCACATTTGTCATGCTGCACAAGAAAAAGAAGATCAAAAAGAACAAAAAAATTAGAGGAAAAAAACAAGCAAAAACAATATGAAAGGTGAAAATATGTTATGATCCACATGTAGTCTCCATAATCTTTTCTGTGTATCTCTCCATCAGAAGTCTATTGGAATTGGCCTGAAACACTACATTGTTGAAAACAACCAAGTCCATCACAGTTGATCACATAATCTTCTTGTTGCTGTGTACAATGTTCTCTTGGTTCTACTCACTTCACTTATCATCAGATCATGTAAGTCTCTCCAGGCCTCTCTGAAATCATCCTACTGGTTATTTCTTACAAAACAATAATATTCCATAACATTCATAAACCATAACCTATTCAGCCATTTCCCAATTGATGGGCATCCATTCAGTTTCCAGTTCCTTGCCACTACAAAAAGGGCTGCTACAAACATTTTTGTGCATGTGAAGGCCTAGATTTTAATCCCTGCCTCCTGCTCATATTAATTGTGTGATCCTAGCAAAGTCATTTTGATTTTGAATGCCTCAGGTAATTCCCAATAATTCTGAGTTACAAATATGCTTCAGAAAAAAAAAAAAGGAGTTTCCAACCTGGAAGTTCCCTCCATTGATTACACTTATGTGCTGTTGAAATACAATGAATTTGTATAGTATTTGAATGACTTAGGATTGGTAGAAGGTAGCTAGAAAATCAGTTCATGCAACTGATTTTGTAAAGCTACCACCTGGCATTTTCTTTTTCTCAAGCATCATTATTTCCAATTATGTGTGAGTGTCAACATCCTTCCTCCCTAATCTCCCAAGCACCTGCTTCTGGCTATTGGTATTCAGCTGCTAAGCAACTTAAATAACAATGACCCACAGGTCTGGCATCTCTACTGCACAGATGATGATCTGTTCTCCTGGACTGACATCTTACTAGTTCCAAAAAGATGGTGCTAATTCCAAGACAGTTGCGTGATGGAAAGGTGAAGAAGACTAGTCTCACACGACTAGGCTGAAACTTGTCTTCCTTTTGGGAAGGAGAACCCCCCAGTCTTAAAAAGCCAGAAATTTCTAATAACAATTTCTAATAATAGAAAGCTTTTTCAGCATCACCCTTTCCTCACCTGCTAATGTCTTTGCAACAGCCACAGCCGAGGCCCTAGAAAGAACCTGTGTTGGCCATGTGTAGCACAGAGATAATAAAAGAAACATAAACCATCTTTTTCCTCTTTACTTCTGTCCACTGAATAAACATGAAGCTGATTTGGGCAATGCACTTTACTGCAGTTGGGAAGTGGCCGAATCATATGAAATGAAAAATAGGAGGTGGGACCCAAGGCATGTACTGGATACTTTGAAGGGCTGTGTTTTATCCTCTGCCTTCTTCTCACTCCCAAAGACTAAATGCTCCAAGTTTGGGATGGGGATGGTGGAGGGAGAAGGCAAAGATGTTGGATAGAACACTTCTATTCAAAACTGTGTGATGGAAGGCACCAGGCAATGGCAAAGCTAAGACATTCAGATTTTCCAAACGACCAGTTCTTCCCAACCACAAAACCTATTCTCATAAAATCTGCAAACTCTAAAACATAACATGAACCTGGAAGAAAGGCTTTCTCTTTTTCCTCACCCCGCCAAAAGAAAACATCTGCCAGTGGCTTTGGGTCAGCTGGGGCTGAGGGTGATAGAAGAATGCTACTGTAAAGAGAATGTCAAGACAGACATCTGCCCACAGAAGGGTTTATGGAATTGTGGATGGGGTGGGAGGAGAACAAGCTCCCGATGTGTGTACCAAGATTATGTTTTTTAGGGAGGGGTACTACCCACCTAAGATACTGTGGCTTAAAATGTCTGACAACTCATAGAGAGTTAGGCAATACAGAAGGCAGCATTAAGCAGAAGAGAAAGGACCAGCTTTGGAGGTAGGAAGGTCTGTGTTCAAGTCTTATCTCTGACATATATGAACTATGTAAGCCAGAGGGGTCATTTCACCTGCAGGAAAAGGCTCTACATGTGCAAAAATGTTTGCAGCAGCCCTTTTTGTAGTGTCAAAGAACTGGAAACTGAGTGTATGCCCATCAGATGGGGAATGGCTGAATAACTTGTGGTATATGAATGTCATGGAATGTTATTGTTCTATAAGAAATGATCAGCCCACAGATTCCAGCTCTAGGTACTACCACATGCTTTGGTGTAGCCTTGGGGTGGTAAGGCATCCTCCAGCAGCCAGACCTTTAGCAGGACCTCAGGAAAACACAAACACCACAGTGGACCTCAGCCATGCCATTCACCACCAAGGACCCCAGCTTAGCATCAAGTAAACAGCCAGACCCCAATAGCCTCCAGCAGGGTCAGCCACTCCCTCCCACTACATCCCTTCAGCTTAGCACCAGACACAAGGGTCCCCTGTGAACCTCAAGGCAACATCAAAGAAGCATCAAGTAAATAATCAGTGCCTGCAGCCACTGGCACAAGAAGTCTGAGACAGTACTCCTTCCACCCTGGGAGCAGAGCTTAAATTTAAAAGAAAGGAATAAGGTCAAAAATAATGAGAAAAAAAAGGAAAAAGAAATCTGACTGTAGAAAATGATTATGATGATAGGGAAGACCAAGAAACAAACACTGAAGAGAACAACAATAAAAACACCTGTGGGCAAAACCTCAGTGAAAAAGGTTAAGTAGTCTCAAGCCCAGAAAGAACTCATGAAAGAGTTCAAAAAGGAATTCAAAAGACACAAAGAGAGATGGAAGAAAAAAACTGGAAAATTAAATTAGAGTGATATGAGAGAATTATGGAGGGGGAGAAGTCAACAATTTGGACAACTGCTTAAAAAGTAGAATTGACCAAATGGAAAAAGAGATACAAAAATCCATGAAGAAAATAATTCCTTAAAGAGTATAATTATACAAGTGGAAAAAAAGTTAATTGAGGAAAACAACATCTTAAAAATTAGAATTGGGCATGTGGAAGCTGATATCAAAAATCAATTAAACAAATTCAGAAGAATAAAAGAATGGAAGAAAATTTAAAATACCTTATGGGAAAAACAACTGACTTGGAAAATAGTTCCAGGAGAAAAAATATCAGAATTACTGGACTATCTGAAAGCCATAATCAAGGGGAGGACATCATCTTTCAAGAAATTATCAAGAAAAACTGACCTGATGTCCTGGAACCAAAAGGCAAAATTTAAAAAAAAAAAAAAAGCAGTCTACTGATCACTACAGGAAAAAGATCTCAAAATAAAAACCCAACAAACACAATACCCAAATTTCAGATCTATCACGCCAAGGAAAAAACACTACAAGTGGTCAGAAAGGAACTATTCAAATACAAGGGAGTCTCATTCAGAATTGCACAGGACTTAGCAATTGTAATATTAAAGAATCAGAGGTCACAGAATATGATATTTTGGAAGACAAAGCAGTGAGGACTACAATCAAAAATCACTTACCCTGCAGAATTAAGCATAATACATCAAGGGGAAAAGTGGTCATTCAGTGAAAAGAATAGCATTTGGGTTTTGTAGTTAGCACATAGTAGGTATGTTATAAATATTTATTGACTGGGTGATTGATCATTTAATTGAAGAGATTGTCAGAGAACCTGAATTTGAATCCTGAATATTCTGCTTCCTATCTGTGTGAACCTGTACAAGTTACTTTCCCTTTTTTGCTCTAAATCTATTGACCACCAGATGGAAGTTCAATAGGCAGATTATAGTCAGTCACATTTTATTAAATAAAATGCATGTTATGTTTTAGGCAATGTGCTAAGAAATGGGGTTTCAAAGAAAGAAAGAAATGAGTCTTGTCCCATTCTAATGGAAGAGACAATAGCAAGAAACTCCATACATATAAGATATAAACAATATAAAAATTGTACATACAAGATATATACAGTACAAAGTTGCACACACAAGATAATGTAATAAAAAGCTGAATATAAGATATATACTGTATAAAATTGTACATACAAGATATGTAGTATAAGAAATTATATATATTTATGTATATGTATATTTATGTATATACAGTATATGTTATAAATATAAGATATATACAGTATAAAATTATACATATATATAAAGCATAAAAATTGTACATGCAAGATATATACAATATAAAAGGAAGTTGAACTCAAAGAGAAGGTACTACTTTGGAGAAAGGAGAGATGGAAGGAGGAAAGAAAAAACTGGGAAAGGCCTTTTGCAGAAGATAAAATTTGAGCTGAGTCTGGAAGTCAGGGAGGCCAGGAGGTAACCATGAAGTTATATTTCAGGTATGAGAACAATCAGTGAGAATGCCCCAAGTCAGAATATGGAGTGAAGAAATAGCAAGAAGCTCAAAGTTCCTGAATCATAAGAAACATGGGGGAAGATATATTGCAAGAAAATTGGAAAGATAGGGAAGGGACACATAAAGGGCTTTAAATGCCAAACAAGAGGTTTCATGTCAAACATTTGAATAGGGAGTCATTATAAAGACACAGAATTCAGAGAGGTACTGAGAATGGGGAAGGGAAAATGTACCTGATATGTACTATTGTGTTTAAGAATATCAAGATAATTCAATGGAAAACTTCAAGCTTTCATAACTGTCCATGCTGAAAAATTCCTCTTAAATCACTTGGTCTAATATCTTCAATTAAGTAGCCATCGCTCTATATTTTTGTCTCTCCATCATCACCACAGTTCTTCCATGAGCCAAATTGTTCATGAAATCAATTATTCATGAAATCAATTATATCTGAATTCTGACCCAAGCAGGGATGTTCTCAAAGGGGAAGACTCAGATGTATGAAAGCCTCTGATGTCTAGGTCTTTCTATGCCTCAATCACCCAGAGCCCTAATATGCCTCTCCACTGTTAGTGTGAATCCAAAAATAGCATATCAGGCTTTTAAGCATCCTCTACTCACTTAGCCGAAATAAGCAGGAAATTGTCTTCTACCAGGGATCATATTCAAATTGTAGATTCCAAGAATAAGGATGGAGTAGATTTCTCAAGAAGGCAATAAAGAGGTTATAGTTGTTTTCACACACTTTATTAAGAGCCTCAAATGTCTCTTAGAAAAGTTGGAAATACAACATGATTAATGTGGAAATACATTCACGTGATTGCACATGTATAACCTATATCAGATTGCTTGCTATCTTAGAGGGGAGAAGAGAAGAGAAAGAAAAAAATTGAAACTAAAAATTTCATTAAAAATGAATGTTGAAAACTATCTTTACATGTAATTGGGAAAAATAAAATAAATTCTCCCCTCCCAAATAAAAAAATTAAAGTTGGAAATATAGCTTACTTGGTCAAATTCTTCTCTAAAGTTACATTTTATGTACTTCCTTTTCTAACTACTTTAAAGATGAGAGCAGGCTGAAAAAAATTAAGTGTAAATCTGTTGCCCATGCCCAGTCCTTACCTAAACAACAATATGTGTTGAACAAGAGATTATGGCCATCGCTGCCAGAGGCCTCATGCCAGCATAAAGTAACAAGAGCCTTCCTTTAGAAGCTAATATTATGTTTTCTTTTGAACACTTCCTCCAGCAATAATTCCATAGTAAGTCCTCATAGTCCTATAGCAGTTCCAATCCAAGCACTTCTGAGCATTTTATAAATAAATGAGTCCATAGGTCTGTGAAATTGTGTCCATTTGCTGGATAAGCCAGAGCTCAGGATGCAAAAAGTCTCAAACTAGACATGGTGGCACATAATCATAATCCTTGCTATTAGGAGAGATTAAAGCTGGTGGATCAATGAAATTCAGGAGTTCTGAGATGCAATAGGACATAAGCAAATCAGGGGCCCTCACTAAATCTGGTACTAAGATGATGAGCCTCTAAGACTGGCCAGCCTAAAGGGAGAAAAATAGTTCAAGTCAGAACTGGAGCTATGGGATGAAGTCTGTGAGCAACCATTATACTTTCAGCCAGGGAAAGGAACCAATCTCAAAACAACCAGCACTACCACAAAAACCATCTCAAACAACAACCCAAGAACAAAACTATGATCTTGTGGACTGGGAAATGGAAAAAACTTATCTTCTCTCTCCACTTAGGAAACCTGCTAAATTTTAAAGATCCTTCTCATATTTGGCAAAGCACATCATTCTCTTCCTTATGGTATCCCCAACTACAAACTAGAGACTGGGCCATGCAATTAAGAATGCCTTGAATTATCACCCCTTCAACCATGGTCAAGTAATAACATCACCATTTATATGGCATTTATGTGACTCTTAATAATTTGCAAAGCACTTGAGATACGATTTTCTTGGACCCAACAACAACTCTGTGGTAAGTGCTATTATTCTCCCCCATTTTATAGATAAGGAAACTGAAGGAGAGAGAATTGAAGTGACTTGCTCTGGAGTTACAGCTAGTAAGTGTCTGAAGCAGGATTTGAACTGTTTTAGGCACTGTACTGACTAACTGGCTACTTGAATTTTCCGAGTCTCATTTTCTTCTTTTTTAAAATGATGAAGTTGACCTAGATGCCCTTTACAATTCTTTCTGATATTTAAGTCAATCATCCTTCGATAAGCCTGATCATTTTACAGGTGAAGAAATTGGAGTCCAGAGAAGGAAATGATGGAACATAACAGAGATGGTAAATAGCAGAATTGGGCATTGGATTTCAAGGCTTCCTCCTAAGAGGACATGAATCCAGATGCTCAGCATTTTTTATTCTAAATTCCTGAGGACTCTGCTCAAAGCAAGTAAGTTTCAAGGTCAGAAATAGAGTTATAAGACTGAGCTTCACAAGGGTAGAGACTGCACAAAGGATCCCCGCCTTCAAGAAACAGAAAATCTAATAGGAGAGACAATAAGCAAGCAAATTGGGACAAATAAACTGTATTCAGATCAACTAGGAAATAATCAACAGAGGGAAAACACTAAAATTAAATGCTTTCTTACATAATAAATAAGAAGAATCAGAATCTCTTTATTATACTATGTTATTAAAATGCTTGTTATTTATTCTATAAATTAAAAAGAAAATATAAAAGAAAGATCAGAAGTTTTTCTTAATAACATGACAGGAAGGAAGGAAGGAAAGAAGGAAGGAAGGAAAGGGAAAAGGAAGCAAGGAAGGAAGGGAAGAAGGAAGGGAGGGAAGAAGGGAGAAAAAAGGAAGGAAGGAAGGAAGGGAGGAAGGGAGGAAGAAGGGAGGGAAGGAAGAAGGAAAGAAGGGAGGAAGAGAGGAAGGGAAAAGGGAGGAAGAGAGGAAGGGAAAAAGGGAGGGAGGCAGGGAGGAAGAAAAGGAGGAAGGAAGGGAGGGAGGAAGGAAGGAAGGAAGGAAGGAAGGGAAGGAGGAAGGGAGGGAGGAAGCGACGAAGGAAGAGAGGAAGGGAAGGAGGGAGGGAGGAAGAGAGGAAGGGAGGAAGAGATGAAGGAAAGAAGGAAGGAAGGAAGGAAGGAAGGAAGGAAGGAAGGAAGGAAGGAAGGAAGCAAGGAAGGAAAGAAGCAAGGAAGGAAGGAAAAGCTTTCTGTGGTAGATGGGATTTTAACTGAAACTTGAAAGAGGCCAGAAAAGCAAGCAAGCAGATGAGGTATGAAAGCATTCTGGGCATGAGGGGCAACAAGAGAAAATGCTCAGAACCAAAAGTTGGAGCATTTTGTTCAAACCAATATCATCAGACCCAAGTGAATGTGGTAAGGAGTAAAGTATAAGAAGACTGGAAAGGTGGGGGGTAGGGAGTCGGTTATCGTGGACTTTGTAAAGGACACTAAAAGGATTTTATATTTGATCCTGGAAGTAATAGGGAACTGCTGGAATTTTTAAGTAGGAAGAACATGGTCAGACCTGTTCTTTAGGGAAATCATTTTGGAGGTCTCATAAAGGTTGGATTGGAGTGGGGAGAGACTTGAGAGTGCAGGCAGACCTACTGGCAGCTAGTGCCATAGTTAAAGCATGAGGTGATGAGCGTCTGCATTAGTGTAGGGATAGTGTCAGAGGAAAGAAAAGGGCTGTATTCAAGAGATGTAACAAAGGTGAGATAGGCTTGGATAAGAGGGTGGATGGGGAGGTAAGAGATAGTGAGGGATGCAGGATGATTCCTAAATTGTGTCTGAGGAACTAGAAGCATGATGGTACCCTCAACAATAACAGATTAGTTTGGAACCAGGAGAAAACATAATGAGTTCAGTTTGGGGTATGTTGAGTTTAAGATGTTTACTAGTCTCACCCCTGAAGTATAGCATATAATTCTAGACACCACATTTTAGTAAAGGTTCAGAAGGACACACTGGGATGATTAGTTTGCAGGAAAAGAAAATCAAGAGGGGGTACAAGAGCAGCTGTTAGTAGGATGCTTTCATGGAAGTGTGATATTAAACATATTTTATTTGGTATGTTTATTTAAACATATTTATTTAGAGGCTACAACCAAGAACAATGGATGAAAGTTGCCAAGAGACTAATTTAAGCTTGAGGAGGAACAATCCTAACCATTGGTGCTATCCAATTCTGAGACTGGGCTGCTTTGGGAGGCCATGGGATTCCCCTCATGTGAGGTCTTCGCTGAGTGCTGGAGCACTACTTTTAGCCATGTGGTAGAGAGGACCGTTGTCAAGATATAAGTTAAACCAGCCAGAGATCCCTCCCAGCTTCTGTGATAGGAACTAATGTTTTTAAGAGTCTGAGTGAGTCCTCTCATTTATCAGCTTCCCCTAAGAGCAAAACAGAGAAAATGCAGGAAACATTATCAGTGGTACAGTGTCTGAAGTATGTGTTCCTCTGGATCCCATGAGCTCATTCTATCCATCTTGCCTGTTTGGAAGGTCTAGACATCAAGTCCCTTTCACAGCAACACCAACAGCAGATTGCCATTTCTTGGATACTTCTGCCCTGAGATTTGTTGTTATTTTGTCAAATTCAGGGTGAAAATGCATGGGTGGTCTGGCCCAGCCATTCCAAAGGAAAGAAATGGAACAGTCACTGAGAGTAATGTATAAATACAACTTTGGCCAAGTGACAAAGGCCCAGTGGGCTGGGAGATCACACCAAATGCCCATATCCCTCAGCTGGCCTTGTGAAGCTTGAGATTAAACATAAATATTTTCAAACAGCATCTCACCTCCCCCACAACCTGCCTTTTCCCTTCTCAGAAAGAGAAGGAAGCCCTGAGAAAACAGAATCTACTTTGGGACTGTATCTGGTGGATCCTGATTTATTACAGATTTGTATTCTCTATCAATTAATCAATAAGAATTTATTTAAATGTTTGCCATGTTCTAGGCATTCTGGTGGGTTATTGGATTTAATTGATTTAAAATTATTTTTTGATTTATTGATTTAAAAAATAAAATAGTTTTTGCCCTTGATGAGTTTATATTCTATTGAGACAATATATAAATATAGATAAAAATATGTGTGTGAGAGTGTGTGTATATGTGTTTATATTCAGTACACATTGCATATACATATTTATACATATATACACATGCAAGTACATATATACATATAAACACATATCAGTATATGTAAAATATATATTCAAAATAAAAGTAGTTTTTTTTTCTTTTCTTTGATCAGTGCTAGCATATAGCAGGCATTTAATATTTGCTTTTTTGCTGCTATTGATGATAATGAGAAATACAAAATAAAACAAGGCAGCTGGAGAGAAAGAGGACCTTAGTCACTGAAGGGATCAGGGAAAGCTCTATCAGTCAGTTTCTTCCCCCCTAAAAATACTCCTTTTATAATTAAATGGTATCCTCTTTCTCTGGCAGCCTCAAGTGTTTGCTTTAACTTATTTTCTTCATCCTGGATCTGCCTGTTGCCAGGAATCTGGGGGGAAAACCATTAGGGACACACACACTCATGCAGCACTCAGCAGCCATACATACATACCAGACCTC
This sequence comes from Myrmecobius fasciatus, assembly GCA_023553655.1. Taxonomy (NCBI): domain Eukaryota; kingdom Metazoa; phylum Chordata; class Mammalia; order Dasyuromorphia; family Myrmecobiidae; genus Myrmecobius; species Myrmecobius fasciatus. The sequence continues at coordinate 508,921 of JAJPUD010000946.1, forward strand.
TGCTGATTTGTGAAGTTATGAGTCTTTGCCTATCTGTTCTTTCCCAGACCAACTAAGCCACAGGGGTTTTGAATGTGCCAGTGACAGTGGTGCTGGGAGATAAGCCTAGAATAGATGGTTTTTTGAGGGGGAATTAAGCCGCAATGGGCTCCAAGCAGCTATTAGAGCATCCGTCCTATGTTATTCTCCCATAGGCAAACTGTCTGTATAACTACTAGGTGCATAGCAGTATAAAACTGTTGACAGACTGCCTTTGGAAAATCAGAGAAATTCAGTGCACTTTCCCTCCACTGTGGTCTGGAATCTAGAACCAGATGGAACTGAGATGGAAATCCAAGTTACTTTCAAGTGGGATTTTGAGCCAAAGCTGTGAAAATTAGGCAGGTTATCATCCACCCCCCACCAAACCAGAGGTCCTATTCAGTCCTAAATTGAACAAACCAAGAACAAGGCTCTTGACCAACCCCTTGGCTAGGTCAACTCCTTTCCTTCAATTTGACCAAATTAAATAGTAGAGAGAACACTAGGAGGCAGCATCCTCCTTGGAAATCAACAGAGAGGTTGGTGGAATGGGAATTGAAGTCTTAGCCCCTCATCTTGGAATCAAAGGTTTGGAGCTGGAATGGATCTTAGAGACATTCCAAATTCCTTCTTATTGACTAATTGAGGAAGTTAAGTGGTTTATAAGTATTGGAGGTGAGATTTGAACCCAAGTCTCTTCAGGGAGGAAGCTCTAAATCTTGTGCTCCTATTTTTGCCTTTCCCTCCTTACCTCTATCTCAAAGAATCCCCTACTACTTTCATGATATTATTCAAGCTTGGATGGCAACCAACCTGAAGCACTTTCTGTCTTCCCACCTCCATCCCCCAATGCTAGTGACCTTCCTTTCAAAGTACCTTACATTTAATTTCTTTGAATTTATTGGTATTCATATTTAACATATACTGGATTATTCGCCATCTAGAGGAGAAGGTGGGGGAAGGGGGGAAATTGGAACACAAGGTTTTTCTTTTCTTTTTTTTTTTTTTGTTATAAAGCTTTTTATTTACAAAACATGAGTGACCTTTCGACATTGACCTTTGCAAAAAAACTTTTTTTTTCCCCAAGCTTTTCCTTTCCTTTCCCCCACCCCCCACCCCTAGATGACAGGTAATCTAATACATGCTAGATAGGATAAATTATATGACAAATACAATACATGTATACCTATCTATACAGTTATCTTACTGCACAAGAAACAACAGATCTAGAAAGAGAAGAAGAAAAAAACAACCTAAGAAGGAAAACAAAATGCATGGAAATATTCACAGAAAGTGTTAAAATGCTGTGTTGTGGTTCACTCTCAGGAACACAAGGTTTTTCAAGGGTCATTGTTGAAAAAATTATCCTTGCATATGTTTTAAAAATAAAAAAATTCAATTAAAAAAAGAATTTATTGGTATTTATATTTAACATATATTTGATTGCTTGCCATCTAAAGGAGGAGGTAGGGGAAGGGGGGGAAATTTGGAACACAAGGTTTTTCAAAGGTCATTGTTGAAAAAATTGTCCTTGCATATGTTTTAAAAAGAAAAAAACTTCAATTAAAAAAAGAATTTATAGGTATTAATTCTTTTACATTTATTCTGTATTTCTGTTTATATGAACTTGTGACTCCCATAAGAATGTAAGGCCTTTGAGAATAGAGTTTACTTCATCCTTTGTTTTTACATAACTAGCTCTTAGCACAATGTTCATTACATGTTAGGCACTTAATAAATGCCTGTGGATTGGTTGTGCCTAACCTAGGATCATTTGCACATCATTTAGGGAATGAAAAGGGCACCATGATGTGATGGAAGGAGCACTGACTTTGTACTAAAGAGAGACTTAGAAATAAATTCTGGCTCTGACACTTATTGCCCATGGAACCTCCATTTCTTCATGTATAAAAGGGGGATGATTGCATGTGTTATCTTTGTTGCAATCCAAGTTCTGGCCATTGGCGTGATAGACCTTTGTACAGTTTGGGATGGATCTGTCACAAAATCTGATTCAGGTCTCCACTCAGAAAAACCCTGGCAATGTCTGTTCTGACTCATTTTGCTTCCCCATAAAGGTTCATGAGCTCCTCCGTAAGCATCCAAGATAACACAATATCACATATTGGACAGATTTTATCTAATCATTAAAAACCACAAAATGGTCTTGTATCTGTAGTCCCTATAAACCCTTTTTTCTCCTTTCTGGAGAGCATCAGAGAGTCTTTTCCTGTCACAAGCCATAATGATACCCTATTTCTGGTCTACTATACTTTCTACCTATACAGAATCCTTTTATCTTCTCTAGGCAAAGTAATTATAATTATCTTCATCAATCCTCATAAGTTATATCATCCAGCTTTTAAAAATAATTTCTACTTTTTCTTCTGAATTCTCTCCATCTTTCTAGATTCACTAAGGATGAGATCACCTCAGGATTTGCACAATTTAATAGCTCAATTTCAGAAACCAATAAAGCAATCACTCTGGGTTATTACCCCTCTTTTTCCATTTTAAGGATATTAGTTTATTCATATCTCAGTGGCATGACAAGATATCTTGGCACTCAGGAGGTTGCTTGTAGATAACCTATTTCTTCCCTTCATTCCCTAATCCCTGATCCCTGATTTCTTCCTCCTCGGACTTTCTAGAATGTCTTATCTGATTTAAACATCAGACTTTCACAATGTGGGCTCATGAGGAGAGAAACTATCTTTCATCTAAACCCTGTTGTCTTTCTCAGGCTCTACCTTCTTTCTTTCCCAGTACTCTCTACTTTATTTCTGGAACCAAACTTAATATTTAATTGATGTAAAGAACTCCTAGTGAGGAAGCTTCTTTAAACAACACAAAGCAATTATTCTTTTCATAAAAAAATTAATGCTAACTTTTGGCTTTATATCACCTTCATTTTCAAAATTATTCTTCGAATATTCAGTCAGCAATTTGACATAATAAAAAAAACCAGATGGGGTGAGGGAAGAGATATTAGGCAAAATTAACCAGCTAACAACTGGATCTTATAGTATGGACAGTGTTTCTTCCATTCCCATGGTCTTCCACCTCTGAAAAAAAAAAAAAGGAAGGAGGCACACTGTCCTATTTCTTCTCCGGGAACAAACTTGGTCAATATAATGGCAGCATTGTTGCATGCATAATTCAGTTTCTCTGGTTTGTTTGCATTTAAAATTGTTGCAGATATTGCATGAAAGGTTTTCTTATTTCTGCTCACTTTACTCTGCATCAGCTCTTATAAAACTTCTAATACTTCTCTGAATTCCTCAGATTCATTCATTCTTACAGCACAATAGTTTTCATTACAATCACTTGTCACAACTTATCTCACTCTTCCAGCAAGCTATTGTTCTGCAACTTGTAATTGCCTGGAGACAAAGAAAGATTAAATGACTTTCCTAGAATCTCATATAACAGAAGTGGGATTTGAACCCCAGTCTTCTTGACTGTGAGTCTAACTCTGTCCATTGTATCAATAGTTCAGGATCCCTTAATAATCTTCATAATTGTTGAGGACTCCAAAGAGTTTTTGTTTGTATGGGTTATGGCTGATAATAATTGCACATTAGATACTAAAATTGATCATTTAAAATTTTTTCAGTCTCAGGATCCTTTTGTAATCTTAAAAATTATTGAGGATACCAAAGAGCTTTTATTTTTGTTGGCTATACCTGTCAATATTAGACATTAAAACTAATTGATTTTAAATGATCAAAGGATCTGAACAGACAATTTTCAAATGAAGAAATTGAAACCATTACTAGTCATATGAAAAGATGCTATAAATCACTATTGATCAGAGAAATGAAATTAAGATAACTCTGAGATACCACTACACACCTCTCAGATTGGCTAAGATGACAGGAAAAGATAATGATGAATGTTGGAAGGGATGTGGGAAAAGTGGGACACTGATACATTGTTGGTGGAACTGATCCAGCCATTCTGGAGAGCAATGTGGAACTATGCTCAAAAAGTTATCAAACTGTGCATAGCCTTTGACCCAGCAGTGTTTCTATTGGGCCTTATATCCCAAAGAGATCTTAAAAGAGGGAAAGGGCCCCACATGTGCAAGAATGTTTGTGGCAGCCCTTTTTGTAGTGGCAAGAAACTGGAAACTGAATGGATGCCCATCAATTGGAGAATGGCTGAATAAACTATGGTATATGAATATTATGGAATATTATTGTTCTGTAAGAAATGATTAGCAGGATGATTTCAGAAAGGCCTGGAGAGACCTACATGAACTGATGCTAAGTGAAATGAGCAGAACCCCGAGATCACTATACACGGCAACAACAAGATTATACAATGATAAATTCTGATGGATGTGACTCTTTCCAACAATGAGATGACTGATGTCAGTTCCAATGATCTTGTGATGATGATAGCCATCTATATCCAGAGAGAGGACTATGGGAAATGAATGTGGTTCACAACATAACGTTCTCACTCTTTTTGTTGTTGTTCACTTTCTTTTGTTTTCTTACTCATTTACTTTCCTTTTTGATCTGATTTTTCTTGTGCAGCAAGAAAATTACATAAATGTTTATACATATTGGATTTAACATATTTTAACATGTTTAACAAAAAACTAATTGTTTTTAAAATAATAATTTCATAATACTGGGTAAAATATTAAAAATTTTGAATGAAATTGAGATGAGTAGATGGTACAGTGGATAGAAGTCTGAACCTGGGGTTAGGAAGACCTGATTTTAAATTCCATCTCAGACACTTACTAGCTATATGATCCTGGATAAGTCACTTTACCTCTTCTTCCCTCAGTTTCCTTATTTGTAAAATGGGGATAATAATAGCAACTATATCTCAGAGTTACTGTGAAGATTATATGAATATAAATTATAAAGTGCTTTGCACAGACCTGGAACATAGTAAATACTATATAAATGTTACCTCTTATTGGCAGTAGAAGTAGTAATTTATTTAAAATAAAAATAATAAACCCATTCATGTTAACATAAAATGTATTTTTATGAATAATAGTTAAATTTTTCCCAACAAAAATTTAGTGAGAAGAATGGGGTTCTTTTGAATTTTTTTAAAAAAATCTTTTTGATGTCTGTCTGTCTTACTACAAGGCAGCAGGATTATTATATCTGCTTCTGCACTCAATCTGTTATGCTAGATTGTTTTAATTGAAGTATATGAGAAAAATACCCTGCCTCACAAGACTAGGTGGTTGAAATAGGGAGGATTATCTTAATAGGCAAATAATATCATAGTGCTATTATGAAAAGATTTGACCTGGCAATCTCTTGAAAGGATATCAGGAACCCCTCAGGGTTTGAAAACCCCTGCACCCATATCATACTACCTCTGGCCCTTTAAAAAAGGTTAATCAAATGAATGAATGTTGAAGAGAGTAATCTCTAGCATCCTTTCCAAAGTTAAGTTCACTAAAATCAACATTCAAACAATTTGGAAGTGTTCAGTCTTGATGAACTTAACTCTGAAAAGGATGCTAGAAATTCTTCAATATTCATTCATTCTATAAGCACTTACCAAGAGCCTATTATATGCAGAACACTATGCTAGAATAAGACAGTTCCTACCCTCAAGGTACTTAAAACCTGGTAAAAGTTAAGAAGTAAAAACAGATTATTATCATCTATAAACACATCAGGGAGATATAAAGTACTAAACTTTGAACTTCAAGGTAAAAGTATAACCTTATCTCTAATGAATCCATCACACCTAGAAGACAGCTGAGTGTTACAATAGCTATTCACTGGCCATGGAGTCATGAATATTTGGGTACAAATCCCATTTTAGACACAAGTCATCTAACCTCTTTGAGATTCAGTTTTACCATATGAGAGGTTGGACTCAGTAGCTTCTAAGGTCCATTCTGCAAATTTATGATCTTATGGGGCCTAGTCTTACAGTATAACCTACTAAGACCCAAACAGGAACTATAGTTAGTACCAAAGTACTGCATAGTGTCATGGGATAGAAGAGAGTTCACCATCTCTTGTTGGCTGTTCCCCACAAGTGGCTTTCCAAGCCTACCTATGTTGTTTGTACATGCTGCAAAAATTCACACTCTTCTAAAAATACCTTTGGTGGACTTAACTTATTGTTGAGTTATTCACACTATTTATTGTTGAGTCAGATGTATGATTAAAAAGAGAAAGATGGTAGATTAGGGACATCCCAAATGATCTCTCAATATTTCCCTCCAGACAACTCAAAAACAGTGCCTCAAATCAAATTTTGGAAAGGCAGAACCAACAAAATGTCAAGGTGAGACATTTTTTCAGCCTAAGAAAACTCAGGAGACAGTAAGGTGAAAGCCTGTTTGGAGTCCACACAAGTGTGGTAGCAACAGCAGTCACAGCAGGAACTGTTTTGAGAGCTCTTAGCTAAAAAACAGGAAGGGAAAAAGACAACTAGTTAGAAAGAGATTACAGGGGACCCTTTGCTGGTACAGCTCATACTGTTTGCAACTCTGGACCACAATTTCAGGGTTGGAGAGGGAGTCCTGGGGGTCAGTTACCAGGGAGTAGAGAGTATGGCTGTAGTTCCAAGACAAAGAGGAGCACTAGTGCTTGACATTGTTGGAAAGCAGAAGCCCTTCCTAGGTAAAAAAAAAAAAAAAAAAAAAAAACAGACTACACTTCTCCCAAGATCATTGTATCTTGGAAGTATCAAAAACTTGCAGGGCCACAGAACTAGCTCTGAAAACAGGAATATCAAAAAGCCTGAAACTTCGAACCAAATCATCCCACTCCCAACTTTAACATAAAGATCAGTCAAGAAGTAGGCTGGAAAAATTGAGCAAACAAGCACAATAGCAAAAAGAATTTGATCATGAAAAATATTATGATGGCAGAGAAGACCAAGGATAAATAAACTCAGAAAAACACAGTGTGAAAACAGCTACCAGCAAAGCCTCAAATAAATGGACTCAAGACAAACAAGAATTTCTGCAAGAGTTAAATAAGGAGATAAGAATGATAGAAGAAAAATCAGGAAACGTAATATAAAAGATTATGAAAAAGAATTAACAGCTTCATAAAAGAGGCACAGAAATAGTGTGGGGGAAGGGAATAACACCTTAAAAAACCAGATGTGGCATAATGGTAAAAGAGGTACAAAAATTCATTGAAGAAAAGAATTCCTTAAAAACAGAATTGGCCAAGCAAAAAAGGTAAACTATCCTATGTTCTTCTAATTTGTTAATAATATCATTCTTTATGTCTAGATCATGAACCCATTTTGACCTTACCTTGGTATAAGGTGTTAGGTATGGGTCAATGCCTAGTTTCTTCCATATTAGTTTCCAATTTTCCCAGCAGTTTTTGTCAGATAGTGAGTTTTTATCCCAAAAGCTGGCATCTTTGGGTTTGTCAAACATTAGATTACTATAGCCATTGACTATTTTGTCCTGTGAAGCTAACCTATTCCACTGATCCATTACTCTGTTTCTTAGTCAGTACCAAATAGTTTTAATGGCCACTGCTGTATCATAGAGTTTTAGATCTGGTACAGCTAGGCCATCCTCATTTGCCTTTTTTTTTTAATTCCCTTGAAATTCTTGACCTTTTGTTCTTCCAGTTGAATTTGGTTGTTATTTTTTCTAGGTCAGTAAAATAGTTTCTTGGGAGTTTAATTGATATAGCACTAAATAAACAGATTAGTATAGGTAGTATTGTCATCTTTATTATATTTCCTCGACCTATCCAAGAGCATTTGATATTTTTCCTTTTGTTTAGATCTGACTTTATTTGTATGGAAAGTGTTTTGTAGTTTTGATTATATAGTTTCTGACTTTCCCTTGCAGATAGATTCCCAAATAGTTTATACTATCGGCAGTTATTTTAAATGGAATTTCTCTTTGTATCTCTTACTGTTGAATTTTATTAGTGATGTATAAAAAGGCTGATGATTTATGTGGATTTATTTTGTATCCTGCAATTTTGCTAAAGTTGAACCTCACTCTCAAAGAAATGGGTTCAAAGAAGGAAGAATCTGTGGGTGTGGGTGTGTGAGGGAGTGTGTACTGAGTTATAAATAGAAATTTAATATGTTTAGAAATAATAATATGTATAGAAATATAGAAATAGGGAAATAGGAAGGAAAGTTTTAAGAAAAAGGAAGAGGGTGATAAAATAGAAGATAAGTTTTTAGAAGCAAAATAGACCATTAAAGATGCACACGATACAAAGAGAGAAAAAGGAACAGAAGAAAAATGTGATGGAGGAAAAATCACAGTTAGTAATAATAACTCTGCATATGAATGGGATGAGGTCACCCATAAAACAGAAGCAGAATGAATTAGAAACCAGAATCCAACAATAAGTTTTTTACAAGAGACATACTTGAAACAGAAACACACACACATAGAGCAAAAACTAAAGTACTGTAGAATTTAATATTCTTTAGCTAAACTTTAAAAAGGTTCATACCTTTCATAGCAATTATGACATCAGATAAAGAAAATGTGAAATTGTACCTAATTAAAATAAATAAATAAATTACACTTGGCTTTAAGGTAACAAAAATAATACAAAATATTTACAGCAAGTTTTTCTGATAAAGATCTTATTTCTCAAATATATAGAACTGAATCAAATTTATACAAATAAAAAATGAGCCACTTTCCAAGTCAAAGGATATGAACAGGACATTTTCAGGAAAAGGAATGAAAGCTATCTATAGAGATATGAAAAAAAAAAGGCTTTGAGTCACCATTGATTAGAGAAATGCAAATTAAAACAACTCTAAAAATGACAAATGCTGGAGGGAGTGAGGGAAAATTGGTACATTAATGAAAACTGTTGGTGGAGTAGTGAGCTGGTCCAACCATTCTGAAGAACAATCTCAAACTATGGCCAAAAGGCCATACAACTGTTCTTTTACCCAGAAATGCCACTACTAGGTCTGTTCCCCAAAGATATCAAGGAAAAGGAAAAGAACTTATATGTAGAAAATTGTTTATAGTAGCTCTTTTTTGTGGTGACAAAGAATTGGAAAGTGAGAGGATACTCATCAATTGGGGAATGGTTGAACAAGTTATGGTTTATGATTGTGATAGAATACTACTGTGCTGTGGGAAATGGCAAGAGAGAAGAGGGAAATTCAGAAAAACATGGCAAGACATTGTGCACAGTAACAGCAATGTTGTAATGATGATCAATTGTGAAAGACTTGGCTACTCGGATCAACACAGTGATCAAAAACAATTTCAAAAGATTCATGATGAAAAGAAATGCTATCTATCTCCAGAGAGAGAACTGATAAACTCTGAGTACAAATTGAAGTATAATTTTTTCACTTTCTTTATTTTTCTTGCTTGGGGTGTGGAACTGTGGTTAATATGGAAATATATTTCACATGAGTTCACATGTATAATTTATATACCATTGTTTGTCTTCTCAGTAGCAGATAGAGGGAGGAAGAAAGAACTCAAAAAGAGGAGAATGTTAAAAATAAGTAATGAATTTGAAAAATAAAGCAGAATGGGATTTTTAATAAAACCCAACTTTATTCTGAGAAAAATTTCACAAAAGTTGAAAAGCTACTTGCAACAATGAAAAAAGCCTCCCAACCTTTCTCCAATCAATTAATAATGAAACATTTATTAAAGACCTATTCTGTACTAGTCACTGTGCCAAGTCTAGGCATTCATTATTGCAAAAGATAAAGAGCTGGGAGAGACATTCAACTCTCTTATTTGACAGAAAAGAAAACTGAGATCTAGAGAGGGAAAGTAATTTTTGGTCAATATCACACAGGAAGGAAGAAGTAGATCCTGGATTTGAACCCAGGTTATTAGTTTAGTCTAATGCAGTTTCCCTTACACTACACTTTCCTCCCCAAGGACTGGCAAGAAACAAAGCTGACTTCAATCTGATTATCTCTTCCTACCCTTTGACAAAAAACTCCACAATTCAAAAATCTATTGAATTTCAGAACCATTCACTTGTCAACAAGCTTCCAAGGCTCAGAAGATGCTGAAGTTAAAGGGAAGATACTTTATTCAGAGACTCACATAAACTCTGCTTCATCAGGAACTTTTCTGTAAATATGTGATCAGTTACTAGTTTCATATAATTCATTTCACACTCTTTGCTTGGCTTCCTTCTGACACTTAAAAAAAGCCCCCAAACACTGTTGTCATTAGGATTTTTTTCTTTTTAATGGCAGAAGAATATGTAGAATTTCATCTTCTGCCAGTGAAGCCCTGGCACAAAAAAGGAAAGATTTATACATGTCATATAATATATCGATAAATCACTGGATCAAAACATTAGAAAGAAGGATCAATCAGCAATAAACCAATTACACCAGGAGGGAAGAAGAAAATGAAGCCATAAAAACATGGAGGCACAGGGGCTGCCATATCCAGACTGGCAACAGCTTTTCCAAAGCACTTGGTATCAGAGAGGAAGATGTAATGATCTAAAAAATGTGGCCAATCATGTGGCCCTATAGATGGGGAAGAGTTTATTCCTTCTAGGCTCTAGCACCTGCTGCTCAGAGCCTTGAGAACCAAGTTCTGTGAGATCCCATTGGAATAGCTGCCATAGGTTTGTCCAGGCCAGGCAATAAACATACCCAGAGAAAGGTAGAAAGATTAGATCTGGAGGGGGGGGAGAATTTCAATTTTTTGTCTCTGATCCTTGTTACTTTGTACAAGCTGTCTAATCTCTCTCAGCCTCAATTTTCTTATCTGTAAAATAAGCCAGTTGAATTAGATGACTTCTAAGATCCTTCCCAGTCCCATGTCTATAAACTTCTTTGACCTTAAGTTTCTTCATCTATAAAATAAGAGAATTTAGTCATGAAGATTTATAACATTATTATTTTTTTTAGTCTCTAATATTTGAAACAGATTCCCTCCCCTTGTGCCCTATTTGGCCAAAGTAAACTTAGTTGTTGTTCCTGTTGTTCAGTCATGTCCAACTCTCCATGACTCCATTTGGAGTTTTCTTGGCAAAGACAATGGAGGCATTTGCCATTTTTTTCTCAGGAAACTGAGACAAACAGGGTTAAGTGACTTGCCTAGCAGCACAAAGCCAGTAAGTGTCTGAGATCAGATTTGAATTCAGAGAGATGAGTCTTTCTGACTTCAGGTCTAACACTCCATTCGCTGTACCACCTAGCAAGTTTACAGATAGAAAAAATAAAAGTGGACTCTTACAAACACAACATTGACAAAGTAGCTTCAACCTCTGGATCTTAGTTCAGACAGATTAAAAAAATAACAAGATGGCCTCGAGTTTTGGTCTAGCTGTCCAGAAGAGCTGAGCCCTTAGATTCACCATTATAAAACCAGACATAATGCAAGAGGCTCAAACAAAGTTCTACAAGGTTCTGTGGAGAGAGAGACAACCTCTGGCAGGAGGGAGGCTTGAGTTCTCCAGAACTTAGTATATGACAGAGAGATACAGCTAAGCCAACATTCCCTTCCATGCATGAATCAACTGCCAAGTCCTCCTGATTCCACAGTTACATTTCTTACTTTTCTCCTCTAGTTTCCCCTCCCAGGGGCTTCTCAAACCCTTAGCAGGTCTCACCTGGACTATGATAGAAGCTTCCTAATTGGTTTCCTTCTTTCGGTTCTCTCTCCTTTCCAATTTCATCCTGGAGGATGTTCTCAGAATAATTTCCGCCAGATATATATGTGAGCGTGTCATCCCCCTTTAGAGGTTCCCTAATGCCTCTAGAATAAAATGCAAAGTCATCAGCTTGGCACTGACTGCCCTCCACAATCTGGCTCCAACCTACCTTCCCAGCCTCATTTCACATTACTCTCTTTAGCACATGCTACACGACAGCCAAAAGGGATTCTCTCCTCCAAATGCAACATTCTACTTCCTGCCTCCGTGAATTCACACACAAGCTGGAAGGTACACCCTCATCCAGCCTGCTGGAAGCTCTATTCCGGGCACGAGGGACAGCCTTCACGAGTGTACACAGGTGGGAGAGTACAGAATGAGGAGGGGTAACGACTAACAGTCCAGTTAGACACATACATTATTCAGAGGAATAAATATGTGAAGAAGAGCCATAAATGCCAGGCTAGGGAGTAAAAGATAAGATCCTTGGGGACAGGAAGAGGTTCTTCTGTTTTGTCTTTTATATATCCAGTATCTGGGATTTAATAAATGCTTCTCAAATCGAATTGTGTATTTCAACAGAAATAAGTCAACAAGCACTCATTAAATGCTTAGTATGTGTCTGGGCACCGTGCTATAAGAAAGAGTCAAAAGACCAATCATTAATGTGCCATTCACATAGGGGAATTTTTGAGCAGACAAGTGACATGGACAGACTTGTGCTTTGGTGGGATTTTCTTGACAACAAAGTAAAGAAATGGATGGGAGAAGGCAGGAATTTGGGAGTAGAAGACTAATTTAATGTGAGTGGAAGGAAGGAGATGGATGCCAACTTAAAAAGCAATTGTAATTCATTCTATTATCTGATGATCTCAAGAAATAAAGTAGCTCAGATGAATAGAATCTACTGATAATCCAATTTCTTTATGTTTATCTATTTAACCTCTTCCTCTCAACTCCTAAAATGAGAATCATAAAATTCTAGAGGTAGAAGGAACATTAAAGGTTAAATGATCTGTGGGATATATGTGTGTGTGTGTGTGTGTGTGTGTATTGCACAGAGAATGGGCATGGAGTCACTCATTTTCCTACATTTAAATGCAGTCTCAGACATTTACTAGTTGAGTGACACTAGACGAGTCACTTCACCCTGTTTGCCTCAGTTTCCTCATCTGTAAAATGAATTGGAAATGGAAATGGTAAACAGCTCCAGTATCTTTGCCAAGAAAACTTCAAATGGGGTCATAGAGAGTTGGACACAACTTAACAACAAAAAGTCATGGAATCGTAGATGAAGAGAAGAGACTTCAGGGGCACCAGCCCTGGAGTCAGGAGGACCTGGGTTCGAATCCAGCCTCAATCACTTAACAGTTACTGGTTACATGACCCTGGAAAAGGAAGGAAGGAAGGAAGGAAGGAAGGAAGGAAGGAAGGAAGGAAGGAAAAGAAAGAAAAAAGAGAGAAGAGCAGAAAGAGGAGAGGGAGGGAGGAAGAGAAGGAAGGAGGAAAAGGAAGAGAAAGAAGAAGAGAAGGAAGGAAGGAAGGAAGGAAGGAAGGAAGGAAGGAAGGAAGGAAGGAAGGAAGGAAGGAAGGAAGGAAGGAAGGAAGGAAGGGAAGGAAGGAAAAAAGGGAAGGAAGGAAAAGGACCTCAGAGTCTGGCTTATCCAATCCCTTATCCCCACATGTCATTTTATAGATGAAAAAACTGAGGCCCAAGTTGGTGATGACTTGTCAAAAACTAAGTTTATGAGACAAACAACCCAAGTGTTATTATTCCTACCTTATAGATAAAGAAACTGAGGCATAGTAAGAAAGTTACTTTCCCAAGGTGCCCTAGTAAATAAATATCAGAACTGGAATTTGAACAAATGTCACTTGCTTCAGTTCTAATATTCTTTCTGCCAAAGCAATACCATCTGTAGAGAAGACACTTTCTTCTGCTGCCATCCCTACTATGGATGTTCCCCTTAAGAAGGACAGAATATGACTTTGAAGTCATCCTGTGGTCCTGCAACAGAAGCTAAGTGTCTCAACTAAAATCAGAATTTTGATGAAAGGGGCCAGTAAAAATGGAGGAAGAAAAAGAAAAGCAAAAGTCCTAAGGATGGATCTCTACTGGGCAGCTAGGTGGTGAAGTGGATACAGCACTGGCCATGAGGTCAGAGAGACCTGGATTCAAATCCAACCTCAGATATTTCTTAGCAGTGTGATATTGAGCAAGTCATTCTATCTCTATTTACCTCAATTTCTTCATCTGTAAAATGGGGACAATAATAGACTCTCCCTCCGAGGGTTGTTGTGAAGATCAAATGAGATAAAATTTGTAAAGCATTTAACACAGTATGGCATATAGTAAGCACTACATAAAATGTTGTGGGTTTTTTTCATTGTTACATGAATAATTAGTCCCCAAATAACTATGTTGAATATACTTGATACCAAAACCATTAAGAAAGAATCATAAATATTTTACTTTGGGGTTAGTATTTGACTGGTGGCTGCTATCAATGAGTTGAGGGGAAGGAATTTAGTTAGAAGTCATTCATCAAAGATTAACTGAAAGGAAGGAGTCTTTATGTGGAATCATACTGGTGTACAGAGGATCAATCAATTAATCTTGGCGTTTAGCATTGTGTGAGAAGATGGCCAGTTTAGGTTCTGGGGAACAGTGAGAGCACCAGACCCTTCTGAGTGGTTTGGTGTTCCTTAATCCTCCTCTGCTCTGGGTGGCCCTGACTATTGACTATCGAGGATGAGCAATCAGGAGCTTTAGTGGAAGGGAAATGTTTTCTAAGTGTCTTCATGTAGGTCTATAGTTAGGCCTTGTGATGCTCTAGAGAACAGAAAGAACACAACAAACAGGGGATTTGAATGATAATGATGTCTATAAAACAGAGGTGGCCTAGGGCTCCCCATGATCCTCAGTGATCTCAGTATACAATGATGCCTCGAAAAGAAACATATGGCAAAGGACTGGAGGATTCCAAAACATGACCAACTCTAATTCCTTTGTTCCCATGATACAATCCCATTAACTTGGTAGGTAAGATCAGAGAACCCGTAAAATGCTATTTCTCCTTGATTAGAATGGATAGGGGAAGACCATTCTTCTTCAGTTTCCCGTATCCTGTAATCAGGAAAAGACATCCTTCTGAGATACGGACACCTGCATGTGGTTATGAAGCAAACGTGATTTTCATGCTAAAATGATTTTGTTGTTTTGATATGGTCTGGCATTGGGAATCTTCTTCCAATAACAAAAATATCCCCAGATGGGAAAAGCCAAACCTTTGTAAGTATAATTCCTAGGACTCCTATTTCCACGAGAAGTGAAAACTGATACTAAGCTCCCATTGAACATCAAATCAGCTAGAAGGACCTACTCAAGTCCCTTTCCCAATTTTTTGCTTTACTCCTACCTTTCATCCAACTTCTTGGCACAGGGAAATCTTCTATAGGTTTAAATGTTAGAACTATATAAAGTAAGTATTATGGTATAGGGAAAAGGTCACTGTGTGTGAAGCCAGAAGACCTGGCTTAAAATTCTGACTATTTCTTTATTACCTGTATCTCTACAGGTAAGTCACCTATCCACTCTGTTTCTTGATCTTCAGCAAGTTCAAGCTGAACTAGCCATGATCTTCAAGGAGTCCCTTCTAGCTCCAAATTTATGGCATTATGTACCATGTCATTCATTTGTTTTGTCATCTACACTATGCAAATGGTTATGGTTTGGGAATTGTATGAATCAATGTACACACTCACGCAAGTATACACCCACACATATTCTGTACTGGTTCCCCCCCCTCCCCATTGTCTTTCTCGGTGACCTCATTACTTCCCATGGACACAATTTTCATTTCTACACTGATAAATTATACATCTAGCCTCAGTGTTTCCCTGAAACTTCAGCTTCACATAGTCAATTGCCTTTTATTGGAATCTTGAAATGGATGTTTTTTAAGCATCTCAAACTCAGCAGGAGTAAAACTGAATTCATTATCTCTTCCCCCAAAACCCTCCCCTCTTCCAAACTTTCTTACAATTTGAAGCACCATTATCTTTCCAAAATTCCAGACTTGAAACACTGACATTATCCTCAACTTCTCATTGTACCCCCACTTTACATATTCAGTAATATTGCCACTTCTTCCTCAATTACATCTCTCACAACCTTTCAGTCCTAACATATGTTTAACGTAATTTCTCTGTTCCTTCAAGATCTAGATCAACCTTTGATGGGAAGTTTTTCCTGACCCCTACCAATGATAGTGCTTTCCCTTTCTAAATACCTGCCATTCAATTTCCTTCTATTGATTTTTGCATTTATAAGTTTTCTCCACCTACATATTTTATTTTCTTCTAACAAAATAGGAGTTTCTTGGGAATAGGTATTACTTCTTTTTTCTTCACTGGTAGATGGAGTTCCTTATTTATAATAACTTTCAATACTCATGAAATCATAGGTCTAATTTAAATGGGGGGGAGCAAGGAAGGAGATATGCACTCATGGAATAGATCTCCTCCCTCAAATTTTGCTTCAGACTTTTTCAATCTAGGTGATGCCAAAAAAAAATTTACCCCTTCTTAGCTTCAGTTTCCACCTCTAAATAAAAATAATAACACAAAAAGTTATTGTAAAGATAAAATCAGATAACATGCTATTATCATCATCATCATTATCATCATTATTATAACTGGGACAGCTCGGTGGCCCCATAGTATACAGAGCAGTGGACTTGGAAATATGAAGACATCTTCATGATTTTAAATCTGGCCTCAGACACTTACTAGCCTTGGGACTCTATGCAAGTCACTTACCCCTGTTTGCCTCAGTTTCCTCATCTGTAAAAATGAGCTTGAGAAGGAAATGGCAGTATCTTTGTCAAGAAAACTTCAAATGGCATCATGAAGTCAGACACAACTGCTCATCACCAGCCTTATTCTTAGTATTATCCTTCATATGTTCTTTTTAACCATGCTTTTAAAAGCTTCTCATAAAAACTTAGGAAAAACACTCTCATAGTACAATGTTTACTCCAATATCTTTGCACTGACTATGTATACTTGGTGAAATGCAAATACAGTGATCTTTTGTGTTATGTTTGGCTGGTGAGGGCTGAAGTGTTGAAGGATGTGTTAGAAAATAACAGCTTAGCCTACCGCCAAAACTCGTTAAACTTTACAAGAATGAGAAAGAGCCTGCCAGAGCAAACTCCCCCTACCAAATTCTCTAACTGCATCAGTTGCCAGTCTATTCTATTAATAAAGGAAAAGAGAGTTGTCTCAATAAGAAACAACACCTTGGATTTGCTCCCAATTAACCCTTTCAAGGACCGGAGGTGTGCTGGTAAGTGTTAACAACAGATTAGACAATCAACAAAACAATAAATCAATTTTTAATTTGTAGCAATTGCTGATTTCAAAGGTATAATGCTTGCTGAAAATTTGACAATTGACTCCAGCAAGCTAATGGGACTGTTTGATGCCCTGACAGATATTCGTTCCAATGTACCAGCCCTTTTCCTTAGCACTGGATTGCACGCTGAAGAGTCTAAGTCCCTCTAGACTCTTCATTTCATCTGATCCATGAAATAATGTTATAATGTAAGTAGTACAAAGATTGATTCCATGTTTTACAGAAGGGTAAATTGAAGCTTGAAGAGATGATATATTTTGCTTAAGCTCATGCTGCTAATAAAGTCATATGATCAGGATTAGAAATGGGTTTTTTGTGCTTTTAGTGCAATTATTTAATCATCTTTACATCATGATTACTTTTCCCATACACCAATAGAAACCCCCCTTTACCAAAAACAAATAAAACCCCCATTAAAATGAAATTACACAGTTACCCCATTTGAAGGTAGAAGCAGCATAACAATGACATCCATAATCTATCATCTCTGTATTGACAAGAAGAACAAAGATTTCACCATGATCCCTCAAGAATCAAGACTGGTCATTGCATTTCTGTGAATTCTATCATCTGTGTACATCTAGCTTCTCACTCTGGGTATCATGCCATCCACCTGTCCCACTTCCCCAATGGCTTCCACTTCTTCCTATGAGAACATTAATCAAATCAATGCTACCATGAATTTTGGAAGGGGCATACACATTTATAATTTTTGTGACTTCCCAGGCTACAACTTTGGCCCTTGACTCCCATTCCCTTTTATGTCTGTCTTCAAAAAGCCTTAAAGTCAAGAACTATATCTCACTTTTGTTTTGGCATATTGTAGGAACTTAATAAATGCTTTTTAATTAGTCCATTATTGTGGCCATTATACATATTTTTCTCTTGGTTCTACTTTCTATCCAATCTTCCAAGATTTTTTTTAATTCTTCCTTTCCCCCCATTGATATAATCATATTCATTATACTTACATTTATGAAAATGGAAATAATATTGGATTTGGAGCCAGAAGTCCTGGATCCAAATTCATACTCTGATATGTACTATCTATATGACTCTTGGGCTATCACTTAATTTTTATAAGTCTCAGTTTATTATTACTAGCACTAATGATAATAATCATAATAATAATAGCTAGCATTTATATAGCACTTAGAGGTTTACAATATGTTTTTTTTAACAAATATTCTACCATTTATCCTCACAACAATCTTGGGAGGCAGTTATTCTCTCCATTTTACAAATGAAAAACCTGAGACATAAAAAGATTATATAATTTGTCCTGAATCACACAGCTAGTAACTATCTGAAGTTGGATTTCAATTCACCTCTTTTTGACTCCAGGCCTAGTGCTCTATCCACTGAACCACCCAACCAATTCCTGCAAAATAAGAGTTGAAACCTCTGACTTCTAAATCCTTCCAGCTTGACCTATGTTTCCATGTACCACAATTTGTTCAGGTGCTTTCCATCAGCCCTCTCTTCTGCCAGCCCCTCCCTCTAACTTATTTTTTTTAATCTAATTGCCTTTTTTGTTTTTGTTTATACATCAACATCACTTC
>JAJPUD010000947.1:0-128003 GCA_023553655.1 Myrmecobius fasciatus
TACAACTGTAAATTATATTCAGAACTCTGTTTCTCCACAGACAAAGGACCTGTAATTCCATGCAGAAACCATTCCTAGTTTACCCTGCTTACTTTTGGATGTTTGAGAGTTCTCAGACAATCAAACTATAATAATTGACTAGATAGCCAATTGTTTTCTTTTCATTCAACAGCTACTAATTATTTGCATAGGTAAATATAGAATTCTTTGGGAGAATTTTCATATGGAAAAAAAGGTGCTACAAATACATATATAATCTAGTCACCAACTATTGAACATCAGATTTGAGAAAGAGCTCAGAAGGCCTCTTAGAGCAGTTCATATCTACAACACCTGACTAGTAGTCATATAATCTTTGCTTAAACATCAGAAATCACTATCAAGATAAAGAAGCAGCTGGGTGGTTGATAATGCTGGACTTGGAGTCAGGAGACCTGAGTTAAAATCCTATCTCATATATTTATGTGTTATGTGTGACCCATTTAACCTCTCTCAATCTCTCAATTTCCTACTGTAAAATGGAGCTATTCCATAGGGTTGTTATGGGGATCAAATGAGATATATAGAGCACTGTATAAATGCTATTATTTTGAACATTAATGATATTGGTATCCATCACAATTTATTATCAGTATCTGCTTTTTTTTTTTTGCTGAGGCAATTCGGTAAATGACTTGCCTAGGATCACACAGCTAGGAATGGTTAAGTATCTGAGACCAGATTTGAACTCAGGTCCTCCTGACTTCAGGGGCTAGTACTCTATCCATTGCATCACCTAGCTGCCCTAGTACCTGTTTAATTTTTGACATATCTAATTATTGTAAAGATTCTCCTTATATCAAATCAAAATCTGCCTTTTTAATCTTAGCTTTGACCTCTAAGGCTATACAGAATAAACTATCCTTTCCATATATAGTTTTTAATCTATATTCTGGTCTAATTAAACAAATATTTCTATTAAAAAAACAAAAAACAATAACATTCCCTATGACATGGTTTTGAGCCACATCACCATTCTGGTTGTCCTCTGTGTACATGTCATACAGGATAAAAAGTATTCTATGTGTGGCCTAAACAGTTCTGATTACAAGGCAGACAATCATTCCTATATTGTGTACAAGATATTTATATTTATATATATATATATGTATATATATAAAAGTCTAATATTATACTTGCTTTTCTGGTTGCCCTATCAAAAAGTTAACCTATTTTAAATTTTGAGTCAATTAAAATTTTCGAATTTTTACCATATGAAATTCTAATTATGTTTTTTTCTACCTTGTGGTTACCCAATGATTTCCAAAAGTTACATGTAGAACTCTGTAACTATTAAATATCATTTTATTGATATAAGCATGTACTCCTTTTTCTTATGCATAGATAAGATTCTTTTTTTCTTATATCAAAATAAAGAACTTCCAAGACATGGACAAAGATATCTTCCTCACATTATTTCCTCCTACCAGTATCCCCTCCCATTCAGGCTATACAGGCCAATACTAAACAGTGAAGACTACCTGTTTAATATTGCAGCTGTTATGGAAAGGAAGCCAGAATCACTGTGAAGCAATTCAAATACTCCTTTCCAAAAGCAATGCACAAGCCAGAGAAAATAGGAAGAAAACACCTTTGTTACTCTTTAAGCAGGAATTTTCCAGTCTGTTTCCTGTTTCAAAATAGACAATAACATCAACTACTCCACAGGACTGTTGTGGGAACATAATGAAATATGTAAAGAACTATATTAAAGCTATTATTATGACTATTAACATTATTAATTCCTATAGATATGATTCTAACAATCTTGCCAAAAATATTTTCTATAAAAACAGTGGAATTCAACACCTGCTTATGATGAGTTTTGAAGAACATATAAATCTCACTTCTTTACCAAACAAAAAGAATAGGATCACCAAACCTAATTTGGTAAGAAAAAAGTAACACAAGGAAAAAAATTATGGCTAATGAACTCATTGGTGCTCTTTGGGATAATCAGGAAACAGCTAGATATCTACATAGAGAGATCTGCAACAAGGGTTTGATAAAAATTGAGTCACTACTGCAGATGGTAATATAAAGGACAAGAGTTCTGCTACCCATTTGATGTAGCATCTTTATAAGTGATCTTGAAATTTAATAGACAATTCTAAGTTCTTACATATGATGTGTACTATATAAGCCCTTGGTTTTTGTTAAGCTAGGATTACATGACTTACATTATTTGGTCATTATAAAGGTAACTCAAAAGTTAAAAAAAAAAAAAAAAAGCAATATATTGGTGGAAACGCATACCTTAAGTCAACATGGTTAAAAGAAAATTTGTTTTTTTCTGGAGACTTTTAAGAGAAACGAAATGTAAACTTAGGGAAAATGGTTTTTATTTTTAGCAACAACAATTATCATTATACTAACAGCACTGAATGAAATAAAAATCAACAGAATCTTTCAAAGGGAGGAAAAGGGAGATGTTATTTCAGTTTGCAATTTAGTAAATGGAGGGATTGTATTTTCCCCATGTTATTTCAGTTTGCAATTTAGTAAATGGAGGAATTGTATTTTCCCCAAAGGTTCCATTCTTTATATTCCTTCCAATCAATTCCTTTACTTATCAGAATTTGAGCTTCAGGTCAGAAGGTAGCTCTAAGGCTTAGAGCATTGCCTTCAATAGTGACACAAGTTGGGGCAGCTAAGTGGCAGGGGCAGCTAGATGGCACAGTGGATAGAGCACCAGCCCTGAAGTCAGGAGGACCTGAGTTCAAATCTGGTCTCAGACACTTAACATTCCCTAGGTGTGTGACCAAGACATGGACAAAGATATCTTCCTCACATTATTTCCTCCTACCAGTATCCCCTCCCATTCAGGCTAGTCACTTAACCTCAATTGCCTCAGCAAAAAAAAAAAAAAAAAAAATAGTGACACAAGTTCCTTTGGGCACTAATGAGAAGATGCATCATTTAGATAGATGTATCAGATGCAACAGATATGGCACTCAGCCTGGAGTCAGAAAGACCTGAATATCTGGCCTCAAACACTTACTGTTTATCCTGGGCAAGTGATTTTTCACCTTTGTTGTCTAGGGTTTTCTCAATAGTAAAATACAAATAATGTTGAAAGCTAAATGAGATTACATTTTTAAAAGGCACTTAGCATAGCATCTATAACATAGAAGACACTATATAAATGTTTATTCCCTTCCCTACTATTCCCCCAAATACTTATTAGCAATTTGTACTGTTATCCCTTTCTTTCTAAATATTACTCTCTCCCCCCAGTTACATTTACTAAACATTTATGAAAAATGAGAGCATCAGATAAGTAATTTCATGCAAATTTCATACACTGTACTTCATATAAAGGAAATGGAATAGGTTACCAAAAATGAAATGAATTGCAGAAAAATGGAAATTACAATAAAACGCAATGTATTCTATTTTTTTGTTAACTTGAACTGTTGTCCTCTCTTTTTTCTCTCTCCCCCTTCCTCTTTATCTTCCTCCTCCTCTACCCTGTCCTCCCCCCTTGCTGTGCACACGCGCGCACGCATACACATGCACGCACACACACACACACACACACACTTCATCTTACCTCTTCTCCAGTGAGATAGTATGCTGAGAGAAGTCCACCAACAAAACGTATATTCACTTCAAAAACTGAAATTTCAGCATTCTAAGGGAAAAAATACATGAGTTTAAACAAATAAAAATAGTTTTGTTATTTGCTTTGTTCTGACATGATAGCTGCCAAATAATTTTTTAATATGGAATAATACAAAAATAATTTACATCTATTGTATTTAAAGGTGAAAAAAAATTCTTAAATGAATCAAAATACAATATTTTTAAAAATCCCAAATCATATTATTTTTAATAGCAATCTATCTTGTGAAATATATACTCATTGATAGTATTTCTCCATTAAGAAAATTTAATTGGGCTAGCAATTTTACCTTCCTTTTTGCACATTTCCTTAAAACTGTTGTTTACTTTTTATTTTAAAAAGTCCTTTTCAAATTCAAAGGCCTAAGGTTTTGGCTCCAAGATCAGACTATTCTCTTCGTATCTAATTGAGCAAATTTTCTCCAACTATCTTTTATCCACTGAACAGTCTACTTACATTATTAAGCATGTCTACTAATCCTTGTTGAAGTTCAAACTTTTTATTGTTAACTTTTCTTTACATCTATTAACCTTAACTTACAAGCATAGGGTTTTTTCCTCTATTGTTATTAGCTATCTATTCACTTTGCTCAAAGTGATAGGCAGATTCATATATAAGAAAGCATACCAAGATACTAAGCCTACCAGATAGTTGAGGCTCTTTAGTTGACTTTAATTGTATTTTAATCATCTGTAACAGGCCATTTAGAATACAATCAAGAACATAATATGGAAAAATAAAATTTTCTTAAAATATATCACTTGGGTTAAGAACATATATGAATATATGAAAAGCTTTTAGTATCATTTGTGTGAAAGTTTTTAATATCATAAAATTTTATGTAGAAAAAGCTGGAAATCAATTTGCATTTGTTCTTCTAAATCCATGATTTTAATGAGCATTTTATACTATTTTAGAATACATTTTTGGAATTCCTGTACATTATGTGAAGGTGTACTATTGAATAACAATGCTTAGAGAACTGCCCAAATGGGTAGCTCATTTTCATATTTTCAACACAAAGTAGCCCAACACAAAATAGGTACTCAATACTGAATTTCTGAATATATGCTATGAAAAACAAAATCCTGTATTAAACGCCAAAAATTTAAAATTTGGTTTGTCTCTACTTTTAAAAATTCAAAAGCTGGAACAAAATATAAGTCCTAATGATCCTATTGCACATATGGCTGCTATGAATGTAATATGACTGATTTTCTATCTGGAATCCCCTTCCAGATTAGGAAAGAAAAAGACTCTCTTGTCTTCTAATGAAATTAAAATTTCTCCGCTTTCAGGTTGGAGAATCTGTTTTCTCCTGACTTCACAAATGAACAAAAAGACAGCTTTGTCTAAAATCACTTTGGGCTTACATGCTAGTAGCAGACCTTGGAATTGAAACTAGGAACAAGTATCTAGCTCTTTAAAGTGAACTAGAATCTATTAAGTTAAACAACTATATACAGCTCTGGAAGATGAAACTCCTAATTCCTAGAAGACATTTTTTTAAACTTCTCTTCCAAGCAAGATACAAGAGAGAGTGTCCTATTATTATGCTTTGCTCCTTGGGTCCCACCTTGCAAATGAAAAAGGGAAAGTTTATGGGAATTGATGAAGTCTATAAAAAAACATTAAATTTATAGAGAAACAGGCCCTTAGAATCCAAATCCAGTTCTATTCAATCAGAGAGAGATCATGAATAATCTATAATAATATGAAAAAAAGCATCACAGTAAAGTGGGAGGAGAGCTGAATTTGGTTTTCATTTCTATCACTTACCTACCCCTGAGATCTTTGGTTTCATTTCATCTCTATCTCAAGTTTCCTTGAGAAAGAAGTATAAGGGTTAAACAAAATATCTTCTAAGTGACCTGACAGATCTGATCTTATTATAATCCAGCATTTTACAGCTGGAAAAAGTAGGACAATTAAAATGACACGTCTAAGATCATATGCCTAGTTAGTGAAATATAACACAGTTGTCTCCAATCTGACAGAGAAAAAGTGCAAAACTTGGAGATGGGAGAGTTAGGCTTATTTCACTACATTGCTCTAAAAACTGTTCTTTTTTTGTTGTTGTTCCAGACTTGTGATTTCCTCACTTTGGAAGATTACTAGTGTGGAAATTCCCTCCACTGGTTTAGGTCAGCAAGTATAGTTACAATTTTAGAGAATAACTTGCCATGGTTGGCTAGATATTATGTATGGGTCAGAAGCAGATCATGAACTCAGGCTTCCCTCATTCCAAGGGCTGGATCATAATTCACTATGATACTGAATCTCTCAAGAATTAATTAAACTAATTAATTAAAATTGATGAAAACTTATGAATAAAAAAACAGATTATCAAACAAAACCTAAATATAATGTGAATTTCTCACTCAGCATCCAAATTAGCAAAAGAATTAAATTACTTAATAGAAATTTATAAGTTGAGTCCCAACATATAAAATTCTCCAAAATGGAAGCAATGTGTAATTCTTGGTATCATAATGAAATATATAACCTTAGCTTTGTTTTCCATTGAGAATTTTCTTCTCTGAATATTAGTTTTTAGAAAATGTATGTTTAGTATAGTATGTTATCATAACAATTCATAATCACAAAGTACTTCTATAATCATTCATAGAAACATTTATAAGAGAAGTGCTCATTAGTATCATGATGATGAAACAGACCCTGAAAGATAAATAACTCATCCAAAGTAACAAAAGTAAATCTCAGACTCAGGACTTCCTACTCCAAATTTAGTGATTTTTTCCCTTATTATATGGAATATTAGTAAATATGTAAATGTTTCAAGAAAATGCAGTGATTTATCCCAGTGAAATAAAGGTAAGTAATTTGGGGACAGTTATGCCAATGCTTTGAAACAATTACATAAATCTCTCTACTTATTTAAACTGTCTTAGTACTACAAAACTTCAAATCATATGATTTGTTATTTTATCAGTATTGGTTATGATGCAAATCATAAGCAAAATAATTAGCAGGAAATCATAACCTCTTTCCACTCTATAGGAAAGAATACAGGTTTAGAGTCAGGATACTTGGCTTTTGGTCATGCTACCAGTTATATGACCATGGGTCAGTCAGTTAACTTTTCTGAAACTCAGCTTCCTCATTTGTAAGATTTTATAAATTCCTTTTATTTCTTGACTCACAAGACTACCATAGAAATAGTACTTTGTAAGCTCTAAAGTGCAATAAAAATATTAGCTATAATTATGAATTGCTGAGGCTAAAGTAAATAATCACCAGATGATCACTCTTTGGTGATGAGCCTGTCTGTATTAGTTCTGAGATCCAACATCTAATTGGTTGGTTGGGAGGACTGCTTTAAGAGACTTCAGAGATTTGTTAGGATCTGCCATAGATCTCTCCATTAACATAGCCTTTGAATATCTCTCTATAGCCCTATGAATCAAAATAATCTTTTATTATCTTCACAAAGCTAAGGTAGCAATCAAAACACTGTGTAGCATGCACAGAATTACAATTATGGCCATCAGTTGCTTGGAGAATTTACTAAATTAAAAACTTTTTTGACAGGCAATAGCATACACAAGTGATTTTAGGAATGAAACCTTTTTTTCCATATCAACAATTTTATCTAAACATCTATCTTCTGATCAACCATGTAATTTATAGTTATCTTTTACATAAAAATAACTAAATTACTTATGAGTTATGAGGCCTTTAAATAATTATAGAATATTTTTCCATATTGCCACCATAGTGTGCTAGATCAATCTCATGTCTAGTAATTACTTCAAGTCTGTAACGACAGATTTGTATTCATGTTTCTTTACTTCACACTAAATCTGTGACCTAACTGATATGAGTACTCATTCCCTCAATGGATACTGTGATCTATCTATAGCTTTCATATCCTGCATAATTCTTTCCTTTATTTCCCCCTTAGATAATCCCTAGGGGAACCCAGTCAAGGTATCATAGGCTTATTTCTTTCTGGGGAAAGCAATGCAGCTCTCAGGCTATGGATCTAGTCTCACAATCTCTTCTGTGTCCTCATTTCCCTTACACTACACAACTCATTCAGTCAATATTTACTAAATGCCTGGCACTGTATTAAATACTGAGGTGGGGCATACAACAAACAGACAAATATATACTAAGTCTGCACACAGGATAATTAGGAAATGACTAACAGAAGGAAAGCATAAGAAAGACTTCCAGAAAAGAAGGTTTTTGGTTTTTTAGTTTTTAGTTAAGATGTCAAGGAAAACAGGGAAGCAAATAGGCAAAAGGAGAGTATCCCAGGGAAGGGGCAATAGTCAGATAAAATGCCCATAGCTAAGACAAGGAATATCCTGTCTTTGGAAAAGCAAGGAGAATGATATCAATGGATTCTAGAGTATGTGATGGAGGAATAACTTGTAAGAAGACTGGAAAAGCAGGAAGAGCCTACAATATGAAGGAAGGTCTTTGAATGCAAAGCAGATGACTTTGTATTGGAACCTGGAAGTGATAGGGAACCCCTAGAGTTTTCTGAGTAAGGAAATGACATGGCTATACCTGTGCTTTAGAAAAATCAGTTTAGTAACTTAATGGAATGAGGGATAGACTTGAGGAAGGTAAATCCACTTTGCCTAGGACATAATAAATGCTTGTTGATTGATTGACTACTTTCAGATATGCAAAAATACAATGCAAAATTATACACACATACACAGAAAATAATGCAAAAATATATACATATGCAAAAATATAAGATCAAGATAATATAAGTAGCATATTTGCATTTTTAAGAGGATGGATTTGTGCTGGAGAAAAATTTATAATTGTTAAAAAGCAATGGACAGTTTCCCAAATGCAATCTAGCTTGCTTTCTTTTTGCTACTAATGTCTAGTACCAGCTTATTTGTTCATCTATTTCAGATATATAAGTGTATTAACTTGATATACTGGTCATTTAATTACATATAATCTGGACAATGAACATCTTTTAGCCATTTGTTTCCTATAGAAGTGGACTGCAAAGTCAATCTTTTATTAAGTAACCATAGATTGTTCTGGGACTCCAATACAATATTTACTTCATTTTGCATATCTTTTTCTTTTCTATAATTATACAATTATAGGTACTCATCTCTAAATAATATGTAGGCTCAATCCTTAAAATTTTTACCTCATGTTTTCCTCCAACAACCTAAAAGGCTTTGAAGAAATAATTTAATGTCACTATTCCAGTTAAATTAAAATAGTGATAGTATTAAAACCATCTAGATGGCACAGTGATTGAGCACTAGACTTGGAATAAAAACTATAGTTCAAATCTTCTCTCAGAAATTTCTTAGCTGTGTGACCCTGAGCAAGGTACTTAACCTCTTTCAAAGTTTCCTTATCTGTAAGTGGGGGTAAAAATAGCATTTTCTTCTTAGGGTTGTTATGAATATCAAAAGAAATAGTATTTGCAACATGTTTTGGAAACCTTGAGGTCTTTTATAAATGTCATTATTATTATCATTTACATCTAATAGGAATACTAGCATTTTGTATTTTAGGAGGAAAGGGTAAAAAGGAAGGAAGAAGAATTCAATAAAAGTCATGAGACTTACCCAAACAACTGTAGGATTTTTTCTTATTACTAACATAGTTAAGAGGTAGACAAAGTGGTAATACAGAGGGCTCAGTCTGGAGTTAGGAGGAACAGAATATAGGATGCATTTACTGTTACTTGAACTGCTTTGTCCTCTGTTTTTGTCTCTCCAAACTAGTCAGTGGAGAAATATCATATATCCTAATCCTTAATTTGTGAATGCATGAAGAACATTTTAGAGCAAGTATTTTGGAGTGTTTCTTCCACCTAAACTATATAATAATTCTGCCAAACTGGTATGAAATCAGTTGAGTTACAGTATTTGCTTTTAATCTTTCTTCCTTCCTCCTTTCAGGAAGTACTTATCCTGAGTTGTTTAGTAGAGGGCTTGTTTGGGTTGGCACCATAAATACTGAAATGGTTTAATAAAATGGTCTTCAGTCTAGAGTGAGTTTAACTCAACGCTTAATGAATTGGATGTCAGGATATAGTTGTGAACTACATCCAGCAATTATTAAGTATATACTATTTTCTTCCATTTCACACTGGATCTTAGGAGTGGAATAGTGTATAATAGTAGGAAAAAAGTAAATAACAAACAATAATGAATAATAAACAATAAATGCAAAGAAGTAGCATAGGATAGTAGAAATAACTCAGGACTTAATGTTACTAGGTTTTAACCTATTTTGTTCCTTATTTCTAGGCCTCAGGTAACATTCACTTCTCTCTTTGGGCTTCAGTTTTTTTTGTTTTTTGCTTTTTTTGGTAAAACAAGGAGAAGGAAGAGGAATGAGATATATTCTAAGACTTCTTCCTGCTTTAAGACCTATGCTCCTAGGAATACATTTTCTAAAATAGCACTATCATTACTATCAGCATTTATAAAGCACCTTAAGGTTTGCATAGTTTCACATCTTATCTCTTTTTATCACTCAAATGTTCAAAAACTTTAAACAACTTTTTATTGCCTACAAATTAAGCTCCAATCATGATAGACAACTTTTTTTCATAAGCTGGTTCCAACCTACTTTCCCAATCTTATGAGGTGTCTGGGGATTCCATTCCAACGCTCCTTATATTGTTCCTTTTCCATAGTATTGATTACACCATTTTTTCACTTCCATCTCTCTATCACAATGATATCTCTCAATATAGTTAACTTTATTTAGCTACATTCATTGCTTCTGCTTTTGTCACTTTCTCCTTAACCCACTGCAATTTGTGTGCCTTTCTCACTACTTTATGAAAATTTGTCTCTCTGGGATCATCTATAATCTTGTTACCAAATCCAAAGTGGTTTTTGAAGTTCTCCACCTGTCTGACCTCTGCATCACCTGCTCACCACTGCAAAGAATCATGGGATTCTAGAATTGGAAAAGATGCTAATAACCACTTAGCCCAAATCATATCCAAAATAGGAATCTCCACTGTACCAGCTAGGTGGTGCCCTCAAACATGTACTAGCTGGGTAGCCCTGGGCAAGTCAACTTAACTGTCTCACTTCCTCATCTGTAAAATGAGTTGGAGAAGGAAATGGCAAACTACTCCAGTATCTTTGCTAAGAAAACCACAAGTGGAGTCAGGACACGTTGAATGTGACTGAAATGACCGAACACTAACAACAGTACAACAACTAACAGTTTCTCCAATCTCTATTTGAAGATATCCAAATAAGGGAGAACCCATTATCTCTCAAAACAGGCAATGGCTTGGGAAAGTTCTAATTGTTAGGCAGTTTTTTTTCTGTCATTAAGTCTAAATAAGATAGCTTAATGAGTAGTGGATAGTGTGAGACTGAGCAAGAAAGACCCGAGTTCTTATTCTGCCTGACACTTAATGACTGTATGATCCTGGTTCTGCCCTTAATGGCCAAAGAAAACAAATCTAATAATCTTTTTCCACACAACAATCCTTCACACACTTGAAGACAACTATCATATTACCCCTAAATCTTCTTTTCTGAAGGCTGAAGGTTCTTTCCATTGAACATTAGCCACTACATATTCAAAGCTCTTGATCATCTTAACTATCTTCCTCTGGAAAGTTCCCAGCTTCTCAGGCATTTTTAAACTCTGGTTTGCAAAAATGAACATAATATTTCTGGCTGTATGGTTTGACTAGGACAAAGTACAAAGAATCACAGCCTTCATCCTGCAGCCTCAAAGCTGCTTTCAGTTCTTCAACTGTCCTATCACATACCACTGAACTTGTAGTCCACTAAGATACTATCTAATCATGCTAAAGCCACTATAATCTTATGAAATTTATTTTTTGAACCCAATTATAAATCTTATATTTATCCTTAATGATTTTTCTCTTCATAGATTTAAGCATGCACTGAAGCATGGTGTAGCAGAGAGAGAACTGTCCTTGGAACCAAGAACACCTGGAATCAAGTTCTGCCATACTGGCTGAAAAACTCTGGGCAACATATTTAACCTCCTTGTGCTTTGAGCAATTCTCTAAAAATGTGATCCTGAGACAAAGTGCAGTCATTGGTAAGTGTCCACCTTAAGGTTTTCCTACATCTATGAAATCAAAGTTCCAGTCCTTATCCCTATCTGTATCTCTAGGTTCAACCCAATGCTCAGACATTTCAAGAACTTTTTGATTCCTAGCTCTAAATGTTAAGGCAGGTTTTTTTTTGTTTTTGTTTTTTTAAATAAGGTAGCTTAAAAAGGTAGTGGATAGTATCACTAAGTATCTTTCCCAACTCTGGATCATCTTCAAGTGGATATGCATACCACCCAGGCCTTTATCTATGCCAAGAATAAAAATATGAAAAAACACTGGGATAATTATGGGCTTTTTGTTAAGATATCTGATCTTTTTATCTGGTCATTTAGGGACCTACTCTCCCACTTCATATCATCCCAGCAATGATAAAGATCAGACTGAACAAAAACCAAGAAATTTAAAAAGAAATATCAGTAATCACATTCAACCAACTCAGAACGGCACAAAAAACAAAACAAACAAAAACAGCCAGAATTTGTAATGATTGAAACAAGTGGGAAACCAGAAATATGCTAATGATGAAGTCCAAGGCATCGTCCCGCATAATAGAAGGACAAAATACATTTCTCATGACCAACATCTTGATCAAGGAAGTCACAAAGGCAAAGTTAATCCAGTACCCTTCTGGGAAAAAAGACAGAAGACCATTCAGAACCTGCTTGGGAATTACCAGGAGGTAGAAATGGCTACATTCCAAGGGAAGTCCAAGGAGGCCTAAAGCCACAGCATTCTGACCGACAAAAAGACCATCCAACACAATGATCAAGGAACCGTCAAGGAAGACAGGACCCACTGCAATGTCCTAAGCAGGTAGAGTCAATTGTAATGTTCTGATTGGGAATGATGAAACCTGCCAATGGTCCGAGCACATACTCAAAAAGGAAAGTGGAGATCAGGAAAAGCAGGGCCTGATAACCTCATCCAAGACTGCAGGAGGGAGCAGACAGAGTCTGTTCTTGAAACAAAATTCCAAATGAGAAAGTGAGTCTGGAGATATAAGTAAAAGAAGTCATACAAGATAATAGAAGAAATATTAGATCAATTTTCCAAGAAGAAAAAACAAAAACAGAAGAGAGTAGCTCTATGACAACTATAAGGAGAGCCTTAGGTGGAATAAAAATGGTTTAGCAGCAAGGATCATGAGAATACTTTTACATAAGAGTACAAGTAAGATAAGAAATGAATTAAGATCTCTGGAGAAAAATTAAAGAGAATAAAAATAGCTCAGAAGACCCAGGCTTCTGAAAAACTAAAATAGACCTTGGGGCAGCTAGATGGTGCAGTGGATAGATCATCAGCCCTGAAGTCAGGAGGACCTGAGTTCAAATGTGGTCTTGAACTTAATACTTCCTAGCTGTTTGACCTTGGGCAAATCACTTAACCCCAACTGCTTCAGCAAAATGAACAAACAAACAAAACTAAAATAGTCCAAAAAGAAATCAATAATTTCATGAGACATTATAAAATATGAGAGTAAGATAAAGAGATTGAAAAAATAGGAAAATTTAGGATATTCAGAATAAAAAATAAGAGACCTGGAAAAAAAAAATTGTGCAGACATATTGTAAGAACATTAGTTGTATTAAATATGCATGGTACCTCAGCCCCCCTGCATACCATATTTCAAAAAATCATGGAAGAAAACTGCCCAGATTTATTAGAACCCAAGAATAATGTGGATATAAAAAAGGAATTAACTAAAAATGTCTAAAATGAAAATACCTAGAAATGTCAGTCAAAATACAGAGCTTTCAGATCAAATAAAAATATGGCAAGTAGCTAGAAAGAATAAAAAGATTTGACTGAGTAGAAACTTTGAAATAAAAATATGCGACATGAGAAACATAGAAAAGCAAATGCATTTCAACAACTGGGAAAAGAGAAAATTATTCCTCCAGAACTTCATGCAAAAATAAATAAATAAATAAATAAATAAGAAATTGAGGGATGGAGGGCAGTTTTTCTTTTTGAGAAGGTAGTCTTGAGAGGAAAGAAGAAAAGAGAAGGAAAAAGGTAGAGGGAAAAATTAGGGAAAAAGGGGACTGCTATTCCTATGTAATTGGATTATATGAGATGACAAAAATAATTGGAATAGGAGTTCTTTGGGTATCACATGTACTTTAGTCACATCTGAAACAGAAAAGGAGCACTGAAAACTTAGAGGCACACCTTCACCCACCTCTATTATCTCACACATGTATGCATAGGTTTGTTTTACAAAAACACTAAACAGGAAAATAGGAGTTTTAATATGGATGAGAATGACAAGAAAAACAAACTTCATCTTTTGGAGAGTGGAAAAAAAGGATGGGATTAACCCTAAGAATAAATGATGACTTCAGGAAGAAAGAAAAAGTGTAAGTAAGGTAGAAGCATATTGCTTTAATTAAAGATCACTAATGTTGATATTACAATCCTTTTCCTTCACTACCTTATCTACTGTAATGGGAGGGGGAGATATAATGTAGGACAATATTTAGCAATCAGAACTATAAATATGAATAGGCCAAACTCATCCAGAAAACAGAATAGGATAATGGAATGAATGAGAAACAGAGCCCAACAATAAGCTGTTTATAAAAATCACACTTGAGACATAACAATCCACAAAAAGTTAAACTGAGGGATTGGAGATGAATTTATATTTCATGGGAACTAAATAAGTCAAGATAGAAATCATAATATCAGACAAGACAACAGTAAAAGTAAACCTGGTTAAAAGAGAAAAAGAGGAAAATTATGTTATACGTTATAAAGGCTCATGCTGCCAACACAATATCAATATTTAATATATAATCTCAAAATGGAGTACCATTTAAATTCACAAGTGAAAAATTAAATTGAAGGCAGAATTCGATAGCAGCTTGATAATAGTTAGGGACTTCAACATACATTTAAGGGCTGAATAGAACTTTAGGTACATTATATATGATAGGTTATTCCAGTGATTAATGAATGGGAATAAAAAGGAATATATAAATATATGCAGCTAAGCATAGAATTTTTACAAAAATTAATTATATGCTAAGGCAAATAAACCTCAAATACAAATGCAGAAAACCAGAAATATTAAACACAATAAAAAATATAATCAATAAATGACTTTTGAACAAAGAATTTAAAATTACATGGAGATGAGTTAATTAAATCCTAAAGAATTGACTGGTTAAAGAACAAGTCATAGAAACAATATATAATTTCATCAAAGAAAATAACAACATTGAGACAACATACCAAAACTTTTGGAATGCAGCCAAAGTAGTCCTGACAGGAAAATTAATCTCTAAACACCAATATTCACAACAGAGAGAAAGAAGAGATCAATGATTGAGCATAAAACTAAAACAAACTACAAAAGCAACAAATCAAAAATTTCTAACAAAAAAGAGAAAATTTGAAAACCAAAGAAAATATTAATAAAATTGAAATAAAAACCACTTAATTGAGAAACAAAACTAGAAGTTAGTTTTCTAAAAAAAAAATTTGAAAAAGATTAAATGTTGTGAATTCAATTAAAAAAGGGAAAACCAAATTATCACTATCAAAAATAAAAATCAGCATTCACAACAAATAAAGGAAATTATAGGAATCTATTTGTCAACAAAATAGCAAATGAAATGGGTTAGGAGTTATAAAAATATAAAGTGCCCAGAAGAGTAAAAGGAGAATTTAAATAACTCAATCTCAGAAAAAATAATTGAATAAGTTATGAATTAATTCCCAATTTTTAAAAAAAGGTCCTGAAATATTTACAAGTGAATTGTAAGTAACATTCAAAGAACAATTAATTCTAATATTATATGGACTATTTGCAAAAATAGAAAAAGAAAGGATCCTACCAATCTCCTTTTATGATACAAATATGGTCTTGATACCTAAACCAGGGAGAGACAAAGAGAGAAAGAAAACTATATACCAATATCCCTAATGAATACCAAGGCAGAAATTTTGAATAAAATATGGATTATATTGGCATTGTATGATTGATTTCATAATAAGAAAACTATAACATAGTTACAGGCCATGTAATAACAAAGCAATAAAATCCTAAGATTCTATCACTAGAAAAAAAATCCTTTTGTCAAAATATAATATCCATTACTGATAAAAAAAATAACACATTAAAATTATAGGAATAAAATAAACCTTTTAAAAATGTGATAGTATCTCTTCTAAAACTAAGATTGGATATTACATGCAATGGAGAAAGCATAAAAGTCTTTTTAATAAAAGGGACAGAGTAAGAATTTTCATTCTTACTATTTGATAAAGTTCTAGAAAGGCCTACAAAACAAATAAGACAAGAAAAATAAATTAAGGTAGCATGCTAAAAGAGGAAAGAAAATGATCACTTCTTGAAAATGATCATGATATTTCTAGAGAACCTTAGATATTCAACTAAGAAATCATTAGAACAAACAGCTTCAATAAAATAGCAGGATGTAAAATGAACCCACAGAAATCTTCAACCATTCAGTATATTACCAACATAAACCAACAAGAAAGAGAAAATGCATTCAATTAACTACAGAATGAATATAATTAGTAGGTGTAAATACTGAGATATAGGAAATCTATGATTACAATACAAAGTACTCTTTACAGAAATACACTTAAATAACTGAAAAAATATTAATTGATCATAATAAAGATCGACAATACTATCTAAATTAATTTACTTATTTAATGCCATACCAATCAAAGTATCAAAAGATTACTTTAAAATATTACAATCGCAATTTTAAGAATCTCAATTTTAAAAAGTGCAAACAATGTAGATCTAATATTCCCGTATCTCAAACTGTCCTACTGCATTGTGGGAATCAAAACAATTTAGAATTCGTTAAAAAAAAAGAGGAAAGATGATCATTGGGACAGGTTAAGAACAAGATTTAGAAATATACGGATATAGTGTAATAGTATCTGATAAAGTCAGCCTCAATTGGTTGAAAAACTTATTAGTTGGCAAAAATTGCTGGGAAATCTAGAAGGCTGTCTGGTAGAAATTAAAGTTAGACCAACTTTTAAAAACTATTTAGGTGACTCAGTAGATATGGCCCTACACTTGAAACAGGGAACTATTCATTTCAATCCTGGCCCAGACACTAATTTTGTGATCTTCAAGTTTCTCTTCTTGTTCATCTTTTCTTCTTTCCATATATTCTTTCCCTGGAAATCACATTCATTTCTTTGGTTTCAATTATCACCTCTATGCAACTAACTCCCAAAAATTTATCCAGCCTTGACTTAATTGGTGTTAGCTCTGACTCTTCTCCCTTATCTGCTTCTCATAATTAAGCTTTTAATAGTTTTTACTGATAATGTTCCCACATCATTTTTTCCAATGTGTTAGCTTCTTTCTATTCCATCCTTACAAGACCTAAGTACAGGTCCTCCTTTCATCCTCCATTCTCATCCTCCCAATTCACGTTTCATAATACTGATATGCTTATTTTCTGTATACGTTTATTTAGTTATGCAACTCTTTCCTTTGATAATAAATCTTCAGTGGCTTCCAATTGCCTAACAAGTAAAGGTAGACTTCTTTTGTCAGGTATTCCAAGGTCCTTTCTAGCTTTATCTCATCATAAATATTTCAATCTAATTCCAAACACTTCCTTTACTTTTCTGCTTCCATGCCAGACAGTATGATATAGTAGATAGAAAGTAAGGAAAATCCCAAATTCAAGTATGATCAGAAATAATAAATTTGTGGTCAGGGAGAAGTAATTTAACTTCTCTGGCCTTCTAAATGAGGAACTTGGACACAATGGCGTCACAATGCCTTCCAGATCTAAATCTATAATTCCATTATACTTCGCTAATATTTTCATCTGTGCCTGGAATTGCCTCTTTTTCCTGCTTCACATAATCTTTAAAGCCTAACTAAAATGCTCTTGTCCACGTGAGGTCTTTCCTTTACTAATCCCATTAGCTATCCTCTTTATATCTCACATAATACTTTGTTCTACATCCTAACAGACTTGGAGAGTAGGGACTATATTCTTATCTGTCTATATTTTTTTATTCTTAGCATCTTGCCAAGGGCTCCTTAAAAAACAGATGCTTAATAAGCATTTGTTGAATGAATAGATACTTAGAAAGATAGCATGGCAATAGGGAAAGATCATAGCTTAGCCCTAGATATACACTCTTAGTAACTATGTGGCCTTAAGGAAATTACTTAATTTGATTCTCACTTTACTAATTTATAAAATTGGGTTAATAATAACTATCTCACAAGGTTATTGTAAAGAATAAATGAGGTACATAATATATGCTTTGTAATTGTAAAGTCTTTGCTCTTATAGGATCATATATAGGTAAGTTGCTATAATTAAATAAATCCTACTTATCCTTCAAAACCCCAGATTTCATTTCCTTATTAAACCTTTCTTTCCTGATAATCCCAATGTGAAATTACCTCTCCCTTCTTCTTATAATGGATATGGCAATTAACCATGTATTATTTTGTGATCTTTTTTACTGTTTTCTTAATTTAGTATTTTAATGTTCACTTCCTGTGTCAGATCATATCTTTATTCAAACTAGAGATTCTTAAATCTTTTTTGTGTCATGGACTCCCTTGAGTGATCTGGTAAAATCCAAGTACATTCAATAGCTATTGAACATAACATTTTAAGGTTTACATTTGCTTTACATGCTATCTTATTTGATCCTCTCAATTCTGAAGAAGCACTGTTAATTTTTTCTACGCAAATAAATTTTATTTATTTAATATTTTTGATTAGCACTATTGTTATCCCTATTTGAAAGAAAAAGAAACTGAGGCTGAGAGATTGAGTGATTTGCTCAGGGTCACACAACTAATAAGAAGGCAGGATACATATTTGGGTCTTCCTGATTCTAAGACTACAGCTTTATCCACTATGCACCTAGCTGTCTCATGCTATCTAACTCCATATATATATATATATGGACTATATAAAATCGGGGCAGCTAGGTGGTGCAGTGGATAGAGCACCAGTCCTGAAGTCAGGAGGACCTGAGTTCAAATCTGCTCTCAGACACTTAACATTCCCTAATTCTGTGACCCTGGGCAAGTCACTTAACCTCAATTGCCTCAGGGAAAAAAAAATTATAAACACACACACACACATATATATAATTTAAAGAGAGAGAAAGTATTTCTCTCTTGTATTTAATAATTATTAAATCAAAACCAAGGTTTTTCTCCTTTGGTACTGCATCATCTAGAAATCAAACAATAGGAAGATTTACCTGGATCAAGATCTAATCAGACAATAAGAAATTCTAAGCTGGGTTAATGAGAAGATTCCTGCTCACTGTGTTTACTCAGACAGGTCTGGAAAAATATGTTGTTTTTTCCTTTTGTCAGACAGGTGATATGGAAAATGATAAATCTCTGACCAAGATTTGGGTGATCCAAATCCTGCGCCCCCAAATTCTTACTGTAATATAACCCAATTCCTCACTGTAATTCTGATTAACTGTTAACCAATCAGAATTGACTGGATCCTCAAGAACACCCTTCTCTTCCAAAGGCACATCCTTTTATTAATAAACATGCTGACATTATTAATAAAATGATTAAATTACCCAGAAACTATGTCTCTCAATATTTTTAAATGCCATATAACCAATTATATTGAAATTTCATTATCAAACTATTGAAAATAAAAAGTCCAGGGGCCCTAAACTAAGAATTTTGATCTATACTGTAAAGTTCTTGAGGACAGAGACAGCATCATATTAATTTTAATTCTTCATACTGCATATATAGTATCTAATGCCTTGCATCCAGAAAGAACTCAAAAAATAGCTGCCAATTTGTTTTTCCTTGAAAGGGATGGATGGAGAAAGCTGAAAGAGGAACTCACATTTATTGAGGGCATAAACCTTGAAAAGCTATTAAGAACAGAGAGACAGATTGGGAATAGGAACACAGACATGAAAGGGACGCTAGTTAATCATAATTAACATTAACCACTATACTTAGCCTCAATTGACCATTCTCTAGTGCAGAATTCATTATAGCACAAACCTTGAATCTGTCCTCCAGTTTGGGATTTCACTGATTTAAAACCGTCTCTCCTATTCCCAGGTACAAATCATTACTATGAATTTAAATATGTCTTGAAGTCATTTGAACTGTGTACTATTGATAATGCAAACACAGTTTGATTATTGTGTAAAAGATTCCTCCTCTCCAACTACTAATTTCCCAGTTCTTTTAATTTCCCTTTCTTTGAAATGGGGTGATGACTTAAAAACCTCTCTTGGTATTAATAGGAGGATGTTCAATTGCTAGGACAAACTTTAATTATTGAGAAAAAGTTTTTTTTGTACCTAAGCTCTCAGAACAAAGTTTGAAATTGAGTTAGAATATATATTATGTTCTTTCTTCTTTTCATGTAGGGACTTAATGTTAACCAGGAAAACCTAATATGAAACCATCTCTCTTGCTTCCAGGTACAAATCATTCCTATAATTTTAAACAACTTTTGAAGTTATCTGAACTTTGTACTAATGATAATACAAAAGAAATCTGGCTATTTTTCTGTAATTAAAACTCAATTGAGTTTGTCGGCAGTATAAACCAATAAAGGATATTTATTACATGCATTTCCATTACCTATGAAATAATAAGTTTGGCAAAACAATCCCTCTTGTTAAAATATCCCTTTACAATAAAAAGAAAAAAATAATCAAAATTCACTCAGTTGTATTCTTTTTAGTACAATTCCTCTGTTATTTGTTAATTTTTTTTAACACTGTAAATCAAAAGCAGAAGTGTTTGTCTATGTAAAAACAACTTTTCATAAAATGAAACATGTTTATTTCGCTTCTTAGATTTAATAAATCTTTTTTTAAATAAAAATCATTTTTAACATAGTCTATATTTTTGGGAGGAGAGATGAAAATCACAGGGTAAGAGTTAAAGTTCTAACAACAAATAGTATTTTAGTTGTAATAGAAAAGATCTAGAAAATGCTACTTAACTTTATAAATTGAGGAGGAAATCTATGATTTATTTGGAAAGTACTTATATACTATAGCAGAAAAAAAACAAAACACTATTATCTGCCCCACTGGAAAATTCAAAAGGAAACCTCACAATTTTATTACAGACCAAATATACTCTTTTCAGTACAGCATTTCTCATATACACAAATAATTAGCTATACTAGTGGATAGAGAAATGGTGACTGCTTTCCAATATAATCAGACAAAGAGCTTAGTTGTCTCCACAAAGCCTAATACTGTGTCAAGAGTCCAGACCATTTTGTCTCCTCTCTGGCCAGCATGGTTTTGCCACTAAATTAGTGGCCACTAAATTGCCA
Source organism: Myrmecobius fasciatus (assembly GCA_023553655.1). Classification (NCBI taxonomy): domain Eukaryota; kingdom Metazoa; phylum Chordata; class Mammalia; order Dasyuromorphia; family Myrmecobiidae; genus Myrmecobius; species Myrmecobius fasciatus. Next base: position 21,074 of record JAJPUD010000947.1, read on the forward strand.
CTATCTTCATAAATATGTCTTCCTTTCACTTTTTTTTTTTTAGATTTTTAGAAAGATCTCAATTTTAATTTCATTTTATGATATCTGATAATGGAAAAAGTATTTTCCCTTGGGCAAAAAGGTTAGCTTTAAGGGTAGCAGACTACATGTTACATAATTACAAAGCTAACTAAAACTACATTCAAGTAACCATCACAATACATTTATAAATCCCCCCCCCCACTACTCTTCATTGTCTTAATTTAATATGTTCTTGTTTTGTCTCCTTGAGCTAGAAAATATCATGTGTTGGAGTAAATTATGTAGTAGCTTTTGAGATTATTATAACAATGATAACAGCTAGCATATCTTTATTTTTTACAAAGCATTTTGCTTATGATCTCATTGGATCCTCACAACAATCCTGTGCAAGAGGTGCTATTATTAAGTTTTACGGGTAAGAAAACTGAGGTTGTGATTTGTTCCAGGTCACATGGCTGATAAGTGACTGAGAGGGAATCTGAATTAAAAAAAAACTTCTTGAATTCAAGTCCACTACTTTATTTACTGCATCACCTAGCTATACTTTATTATATAAAAGAAATTTGTGTGATTTTACTTGGCTATTTTCATTAGATATGATTTGACTCTAATTCTAGGTTCAGTTCTGATTTTATTTCATGGATGCTAAAATTTTGATCCACTATTGTTACTTTCATTTCATCTTTTTTCTTCTTTGGTAAGAGCTTATTTATGAACAACTTTATTTACTTCCAAAGCATGCATATGTCTGAGAGAAGTAAGGAAGGCAGGCAGGCCCAGAATAGCAACTTTACTATTTGGGAATGAATCCATTTTGAGAATGCTAATATTATAAGAAATGTACTATGATTTGTTACTGCTAGGTTTTAGTATAACACAACAGATTTTAATACACAATACAAGTTCATTTTAAAAGGATAGAATTAACAAATAATCATTCTAACTTGTATTTAACTTACCACATTAAAATCTAAATTTTTTTCAATCCATTCTTTTGCTTCTTTGAATTCATCTTTCATTTCCATTATAAAGAGAGTATCTAGGGCATCAACTATTGTTGCTCCTTGAATATTGCCTGAAAATAAAAGAAAATTATTCATTTTAAAAACGTGTGCTTTACAGATAGAGCTAATAATTTGACCATATCTTGAAATTACAAGTCTCTTTAGTCAGCAATACCCATTCAAATCAGCTAGTGGCTATTATCAAATGCATAATTAAAACCTTTCAAGTGAAGAGAGGTTAATTTTGAATTAAAAAACACTAATGTTTCATGATCATATCCTAAAATTCTCTTAAAGAACCAAAAGTAAATACTTAGGTCAAATATCAAAACTGAAATAATAACAAATATAAAGTAAGACTAAGAATTGGGAACATGCTTACTGTTTTCCTATGTAAAATAAAAGACTTCTATAAATTTACTTTCTGATTTGTCAAATATTGACCCTCAAACAAATTCAGATTAAATTATTAAAAATTCAATGAACTCATACCTGTACATTATAATATGCATTATAAGCATATTACATAGTATTTGTTAGATGGCAAAATCACAAATTTGGGACTGGAAACAAATGAATTTAGTTTAACCTCCCTCATTTTTCATATGAGAAAACTGAGACCTATGGAAGTTAAGTTAGTAGTAAGCATCATATAGGATTTGACAACCCAGAAATCTCTCTCCAAAAGGCTGAGTTTTGAACCAATCTCCTCATTTTATAGATGAAGAACTGAGAACCAGAGAGCTTAAATGACCTACCTGAAGTACTAAGTGGCAGAGACAATTCTGATTCCAAATCCAGTGCTCCCCCCCCTACAATTCATCATGCTTTAAGACATTATAGCTACTAAAGCAAAATGAAATTTATTCAATAGAGAATAAATGAACCAATTTGGGAAAGAGAAAAAAGAATTAACCTATTTCTACCTCATGTATCTTGAACAAGGTCAGTACATTCATTCCTATGTAAACTTTCTAAGAAAATATGAACATAGTCAATGCTCAGATAACCATGTCAATGGATTAGAACACAGCAGAGAAAATAAACATGCATAGTTTGTCAGTATTATGCTATCGTGTTCAGGAGGTATAAAATGGTATTCAATTTATGCAAAAATGACCTCTAATACTGATAATCAGGAATTGTTTATTTATCAAGAATTACGTCAGACTAGAAAAAGAACAGGTATTTTTATTCTGTAGGGGAATGAAAGAGGGACTATAAAAAGTTTATTGTTCTAATTCTAATGCAGAGCTCAAAGTATGGGTAATCAGTATTCAGGACAACAAAAAAGCTGCATTTATTAATGTTACATTCCAAATGGGAATTCAAAGGTAAATGTTTACAAACCAAATACCAAGAAATTAGTACAAGAAAATGCTAATAGTAGAATTTTAAAATGTTTTTACAACCAAAAATTCACTTAATTCTAAATCTAATCTAAAAGAAAAAAAATAGTGGGACATCTTTGATGAAATATATCTTAAAACCTATTTTTTTTTTGCATTAAGGCAATTTTATTTTAAAATATAACCATTCAGGGGTACTGCTACAAAAGAAAAAATGATTTCAAAATAGGAACTTCATCAATTACAAGTTTTCACTGAAATATCAATTATAAATAGTTGTTTAGGCCTTTCAAAGAAATGTTTTGATTTTCTAGTTTCAATTCAAGCACAATTATCTGGTCTCTTCTTTCCTTTGCTGTTCTGGTTGATTAGCAAAATCTTTGTGGGAAACATAGCCATTACTGCTTTTCATCTTTAAGAAGGGTTTGGTAAATTTAAATAAATGGCAAGTTGAGATGGTAGTAGTAGCTTCTAGTAACAGTAAGAATTTATATAGCACTTTAAGATTCACAAAGCATTTTGGAAATATATCATTTTAGCCTTACAGCAATCATGGGAGGTAGGTGCTATTATGTCCATTTTATAGATAAGGAAATAGGTATATAGGTATTAAATAACTTGCCTAGAATCATACAATTACTAAGTGCCTGAGGCCAAATTTGAAGAAATGTCTTCCTGATTCCAGGCTTAGTACTCTGTCCACTCCATTAGTTGCCTTGTATATCATTCTTAAAACTGTCTTAATGAAATGATCAGATTTTTTTCTTGCTGAAGAGGAGGCCTGGACACAGAAAAAGTAGCTTATCATGAGGTTATGCATCTTCTTGGAGAAGTCTGGAACTAGAACCCATTTTAAAATATGTCTATATATGAAGAGAGGGTGAGATTTTAATTTGTGTATGTGTCATGGAAAGCAATATGGTGGGGCAGCTAGGTGGCACAGTGGTTAAAGCACCAGCCCTGAAGTCAGGAGGACCTGAGTTCAAATCTGGTCTCAGACACTTAACATTCCCTAGCTATGTGACCCTGGGCAAGTCACTTAACCCCAATTGCCTCAGCAAAAAGTAAAAAAAAAGAAAAAAAAAAAAAAAAAAGAAAGCAATATGGTGTAACAGAAAGGTCAATTTGGAGTCAGAGGTCCTTGGTCCTAAAACCCTATTCTGATACTCTCTGCTACTTGTCAGAGTCTGGGTCAGAAATGAAAGGGTTAAACTACATGATTACTTAAATCCTACCTGGCTCTCAAGCTTATCTCCTCATTAGAGTAAAGTTAGAAGCCTTATCTTAACTAAGTTCGAGGATCTTTTGTTTCTAGCCTAAAACATTGCACCCAGTAAGTATTTTAAAAAAGTGTTCTGGAAGAACTGCTATGCTCTTCCTAGCAGAAAGTAACATTGAAATGAAAGTTTTTTTTTTCCTAAAAATTTTGAAATTTAACTCTTTTTTAAAAAAAATTGCTTTGAAAGTTAATTCTCAGAACAGCCTACAATTACGCAGATAATCATTTTCTAAGAATCTATAGATTTTATTGTTTTTCATTTTTCTATTAGGTAAACATCACTTTGCTATTCTTTGATTAAAGAGTTAAGAACAACTTCACTAATATAATTATAAAATACATAAGTAATAAAAATTTAAACTTCATAGTTCTGGTTGTAATTCTGGTCAACTAGAGAAATCTTTGTGGTAAACAAGCCATGCTAAGATATTAGAATAAAGAGCCACTCCATATGTCCAACCTCAATTTGAAGACAAAGTGATAAGTGCCATGGGAGAGTTGCATTTTCTTTCCTCAAAGTAAATTATTATTTTAAAATACAAGTCCTCTGGAATGTTCTACAATATACTTTCACAAAGCAAAACTAAGAGTACTTCAAGTCTATGCAAACTAAACAAGTAATGGAAAACTATACCATTTCTATGGATAAATATAAATTTAAATAAATAAATATTCCTAGCTATTAAATTAGAAACAAAAAGGTCTTTTGGATAAGAAATTCAACCAATTTTGAAGTAACTATGATTTGTAGAATAAAATTCCAAAGTATCTGAGAAATTTTTGAAAATTACTAAGTAAAAAACAAAAAAAAATTCAAAAAATAGTATTTTTAAGCATTCAAAATTTTTCACTTTTACGAATTTCTATACAAAGCTACTTGGGAGAGAGATATGTCAAAAGTTCAGGGACAAATCATGTAGGGTTCCAATTAAATTGAATCTATAAGCATTATAATGTTAGCATGTTAAAGCCCTAAAATGATCAGGAATAATCAAATATTTCAGTAGTGAGGTGAGTTCAATAACAATGAGTAAAGCATTATGCCCTTTTACTACGATGATCCTTGATTTATTTGGGAACAACATTCCCAACCCTGGGTGTTAATAAAGAGATTAAGAAATATTTACCTATTAATTACAATAAGGCCTATATCAGAAACTAAGAAGAAAAAGGGAAAGAAAAAACAACATGCAAGAAAAAAGTTTAAGAAGAGGAAAAGGAAGATATAAGTCAAAATGAAGACAAAGAAGAGAGTATGGGAAAAGTCCAAGAAAAATTACTTCAGGATTTTAGTGGCACCAGAATCATTGATCTTGGATGTGAAGGAATATGTAACAGAAATTAAAAGACTTCACAGAGAAGCTTTTAAACCTACTTTATAAATCAATCCATTCCCATACCTCCTTTCTAAGCTCTAAGATACCTTATACCTCTAAGATAAAGGACTCATCTACACTTTGCCATTGCCTTGGGTTTATTATTTATTTTTTTTTTGGCTTTAAGTTTCTTATAGGAGCATCTTAGAGCATGAGATTTCCAGTCAGATTATTCAGATCTGCTGCTTACCATGTGTGACTTTGGAAAATTCAGGTAACTTGTCCATGCTTCAATTTCCTCATTTGGAAAACAAGGGATTGGACTAAGATTTTTTTAAACCAAAATTCTATGATCCTGAGCACTTTGATTTCCATTGGGTAGATTTTCTTGAAAAGAAAATCCTTACAGAAAAAAAATTTGATGAGTGTTAAAAAAAAAAATAGCATAGTATATATATTATTCAGTTGTTTCAGTCATGTCTGACTATTCATGACCTCATTTGGAGATTTCTTGGCAGAGATATTGGTGTGGTTTTCCATTTCCTTTTCCAGTTTATTTTACAGATGAAGAAACTGAGCTAAACAGGGCTAAGTGACTCGCCCAGGATCAGATTTTAAGTGTCTGAAGCCAGATTTGAATATACAAGGATGAATCTTGTCTGACTTTAGGCCTGCACTGCACCACCTAGTTGGTTCACAGTATATGTGGGAACAGAGAGATAGAGGGGGGGAGAGAGACAGAGACAGATAGAGACAGACACATGAATAGAGACAGAGAGCACAATAATATACTGGCAAATTGTAATAAATAAATTCGAATGATAACAAAATGAATTAACTGAGCTATACAAGGCTTCATTTGAACATTCATAATACACAATCTATATTGTTTGCTTATTTGCGTTAATTTAAATGAAAGCCAAACACTGACAATATGTATGTATACTTTGTAAAACAATAAAACACATGTGAAATAGGTTTGCAAACATTGATGATCTATTTTATAAATAATCCTTAACAAAACAAAATCCTACTTCAACAAAAGAATTTGGATAGTTTGTCTCAAAATTAATCATGTTAATAAGGAAATGTGGCCTGTTTAAATTTCTATAAGATTTGATTCTCTGCTGCTTTCCTTTTTTCCATCATTTTCCTTTGTCCATCAAGGGACCATGCTCAGAAACCACTTCCTATTCTGAAGCTAATTTGATTTTAGATTAAAAAGAACCTACTCAATTTTCAGAGCCTCTGTATTCTGAAAGAACTCTAGATTCAGTTTCCTGGTTTTGAAAATCAAAGAATAGCCCACTCTTTAAACCCACCTCTCCAAGAACCTCATTCTGTTTCCTCCTCAGAATCCTCTCAGGAAGAAGTAAACAAGAAAAGTAGTTCTGAGGGTTGAGGGAAGAAATAAGGGAAGAAGGGAAAAGGAAAAGATAAGATCATCATAGCATAAAATATTACAATACTGTTTGATTTATCACGTTTTCTTAGCACAAACTATAAGGGACAATGTGTACTTCAGAATTAAAAATTATGTAGGATATATACCATTCCTCAATTCCTTCTATTGATGCTAGGCAGAATTCAACTAGTGCACCTAGGAAATGAATCCATTACTCTGTCCATATCACCAGGTAACCTAATCTAGTAGAAAGACTGGACAGAAGTTTCTCCAACATCCATTACTAGCTAGGTACCCTTGAGTGAATTACTTAAATCTGTGTTTTAGCTTCTTAATCTGTGAAACAGGAATAATTTATTATGAGAATTAAAAATAAACTAAATAAAAGTCCTTAGAAAATGTAAAGGTGCTATATAAAGGCAATATGAGTAAAATAAATAACAGATCTGCCTTCCCTTGCAATCCTTTTTTTTTTTTTTTTTTTATTGTTTTACAAAAATAGTGGTGGCATAAGTAGCTGCCGGTAGCTCTATCTAGTTTGACCACAAAACATGGCCTTTTTTTTTTTTTTTTTTACATGAAGCAGTCGATATAAAAAAGAAAAGAAATAGTCTATCTAGACAATCAGATGTTTTTGTTATATCTCATATGTTTCTACTTATTATTAGCTTCTAATATTCAAAAGCTATTTATGCCATCACTGCAAACAACCTTTACTAATTCAATATATTTATAATAAATTTACCTATATTTTCCTATAAGTAACCCTTGTAAGTATACAGAATTACAAGTCATATTCAGTTGGGGAAGATTTACTATCACTAAGTACCAAAGTATATGCTACTCACCAAATAAACTACTCGAATGTCCTTTTTTTGATATAGGTTTCAGTTCATTTAATCCCCAGGCATAAAGTTTATAATTATCCCAAGCATGTTTCATCATCTAAAGGAGAAGAGAAATGAAAACAGGGTTATAATTTATATTTAATAGTTTTATACATAAATGCAATTTTGTCATTTAATGTATATCAGAAAGTAAGTAAATAAGTAAAAATTCACTGCTCAAATACATAATGAAGAACTTTTAGGTTCACTGAAAGAATCTTAGCACCACAAATAAAAATTATACATTTAAAAAATTTTTTTGGTTAAACTCCTGATTTTTTCCACTATCCTCACTCACCCTTCCCTGTACTCTTAGAGGAAGTGTTGACTACTTTCCCAAAGCTACTCTCTACTATCCTCGTAACCAGGTCTGCCAATCATATTACCTTTCCTTCCTCTTTCCCCACACATAAAATCATTCTCTACTTAGTTCTTTCTGTAAACCTCAAAACTTGCTTGGGTCTTTCTAGTCTCTTTCACCTATATAAATTTACTTGATTCTATGACGATTTCAAGCCATCATCCGATTTCTTTTTTCCCCTTCACTGAAAAATTCCTATTCTGGAAAATTTTCCAAATTCATGGTCTCTACTTTCTACCATTCAGCTCTTAACACCTTAACACCTTGTAATCTCATCTTCTAATTTATTGCTCCACTGAAACTCTCCAAGATAATAATGAGCTCCCTGTCACCAAATAAAATCCACCCCCCCCCAACTTTATCCTCTTTGACCCTGTCTGGATCTCCTCAAATTTCCTCTGACCACTCTATCTCCTTTCTCTCTTTGAATCCTGAATATGGGTATTCTCCAAATTATACTTCATATTACTAGCTAAAAGAACCTATATTTACACCTCAGTGTTGCAGTTGCACCTCAAACTCATATTTATAATTGAACTCATCATCTTTCCTTAAGATCTTAAACTTGTCCCTCTCCCTGTCTTCTCAATTTCAGTTCACAGTATCACTATATTTTGTTTCCTAACATGATCGTCCTTGACTGTTTCCTTGTTCTCCCCCTAAGAATATGATCAGTTGCATGTTCTATTATTTTTATTTCCATAAAATCTCTTCCCTTCTTTCTCCCCCCCCCCCACCCTCATTTGGTCAACATAACTCAAGGCCTTAATTTCATTCTATTTAGACTCCTAAATATTCCCTTAATTGATTTTTGAGTTCAAGTTTTTATTTTCTCCAATCCATCTTTCACACTATCTCAGTCATCTTTTTAATGGACCACTACAATCATTATTAGTCCTTTATTTAAAACTCCTGAATGGTATTCAATGTTGCCCACAACTAAATTACAATCTACTTTTTCAGTGTGATTTTGTTACTTCTTTATGTATTATACATTCCACTCAATAAAACTATTCTCTACTTTCATTTCCAATTATTCTCATCCCTACCCTCTGTGATCTTACTCTCCCAAGAAAGCTTTGAAGATTAAATCAACCTTTTCTACTCTCATAATATATCCAAGAACTACCAGTAGCAATGGGTAGACTCAGAAAAACTACAGTCTAAGACTCTTGTTTTAAAACCTTCCCAAACAAACATTCAAGCAAAAATATAGCTAGGTCTCAATTACTCAACTGCTAAGCAGTTGCATATTTGAATTTACACTTTTGAAAGTTATAATATTTAAAACAATTGGTTTAATTCCAAAGGAAATATGCATTAAAAAAAATAAGAACAAAGACTTAAAAAAAAAAGAGTTCTTCTGAGGTACCACCACACACCTCCCTGTTTGGCTAAGATGACAAGAAAAGATATATGGTTAATGTTGAAAGGGATGTGAGAAAACTGGGACACTAATGTATTGTTGGAGGAGTTGTAAACTGATCCAACCATTCTGGAGAGCAATTTGGAAGTATGCTCAAAAAGTTATCAAACTGATCTTTGATCCAACAGTGTCTCTACTGGGTCTGTATCCCAAAGAGATCATAAAAGGGGGAAAAATACCCACATGTGCAAAAAATGTTTGTGACAGCCCTTTTTGTAGTGGCAAAAAACTGGAAACTAAATGGATGCCCATCAATTGGAGAATGGCTGAATAAATTATGGTATATGAATATTATGGAATATTATTGTTCTGTAAGAAATGACCAGCAGAACGATTTCAGAAAGACCTGGAAAGACTTACATGAACTGATGCTAAGGAAGTGAGTAGAACCAAGAGAACATTGGACACAGCTACAAGATTATATGATAATCAACTCTGATAGATGTGGCTCTTTTCAAACAATGAGATGATTCAGACCAGTTCCAATGGTCTGTGATGATGAGCCATCTGCACCCAGGGAGAGAACTTGGGGACTGACTGTCAATCACAACATAATGTTTTCACCTTTTGCGTTATTGTTTGCTTGTTGGGTTCCCCACCCCTTTTTTGATCTGATTTTTTTTTTTTTGGTGCAGCATGATAATTATGGAAATGTTTTTTAGAAGAATTGCACATTAAATATCTATCTTGGATCACTTGCTATCTAGAGGAGGAGGTTGACAGGAAGGGGTGGGGAGAAAAATTTGGAACACAAATTTTTATAAAGGCGAATGCTGAAAAGTATATTTGCGTGTATTTTGAAAATATAAAGCTATTATTAAAAATAAATAAATGTGCATGAATAGGAAAAAAAAGAATATTCAGTTTTGAAGGGAGCCTCCAGATCACCCAAATATCAAACACCAGTCCATTATAGATAATTGCACTACTAGAATGAATTCCTAATTTCAATTTAAGGAATTTAGTAGTATGCCCTTGAATATCCCTCAAAATGGATTTGGACAATAGGAAAAGTGTGAGCTTCAGTTATTTTGTTATGCAGGAAAACCAACTTGGCATATAAATCTGCCACAGCTAAATTCCAAAACAGTTCAACAAAAAATGTCAAAAGAATTTTATGTAGAGACAGATATTCTTTTTAAATAAAGAAAAGGAGAAAAAAGCAATTAGGTCTAAGTTTTTACAGTCAAAACACCTTTCTTTCCATTTGTCTTTTTGGCAAAAAGAAAGCAGCTAAGTTATGAAGACCATTTGTACTTTCTTACTCTTACTCCTCTCTATTACTTTTGTTTCAGGAAGTTGAGCAGAAGAGTAAAATAAAGAAGTAAAGTATAGGGTGGGGTAGGAGCATCAATTTTGCTTACATAATTCAAGAGTTAGAATTTAATTCATCTCCAACTCTTCAATTTTATTTAAAGCTCTGAAAGCTAAAGCAAGGAAAAATGCCAATGTTTAAAAAGTCTGACAGTGCTTTCTATTACATTTTATCAGAAATCATTCAAATGTCATAAAAAATTAACTTTTCAAGAATATTAGATAAAAACTTTTATATAATGTCCTTTTGGGGACAATACTATCAACAGTGTTTTTTTCTTTCTTTTTTTTTTTTTTGGTGCTAGATACACACAAAATAACCTAAGGAATTTATTTACAGGCCCTCCAAAATCTCACTTATCAATTATGTCTCTTTTCAATGTGATATGAGCATAAAACGGAACCTGGCCAACACCATTACTCTAATCTCAAACATCAGTCTATTATAGATAATTTCACCACTAGAATACAGTATTTCCAAATTTAAGGGACTATCACAAACCTGCATTATGACCCTGAATAATATCAGTAAAAGCATTTGGACAATGGGAAGTCTGAGCTTCATGTATTTCACTATTTGTGAATACAAAGTGTCACATAAATGTGGCTCAGTTAAAATTCAAAAGCAGTCCAACAACAATAACAAAAAAGTCAAAAGAATTTTCTCACATTTTTAACTATTACAGCTCCATGAGTATGAAAGATCTTTTGAAAAATTATTTAATATTTTTTTACCCAATTACATGCACTTTTAACATTTGTTTTTAAAACTCTTGAATTCCAGATTCTTTCCTCTTCCTCCTCACCCCCACATCTTCCCGTTTCTCAAAGTTATACATATGCAGCCATGAAAAACATTTCCATAAATCATTTTTGTGAAAGAAAGCATACATTCAAAAAAAAACCAAAACAAAAAAAAACCAACTCTCAAGAAAAAGTAAAAAAAAAAAAAACACCCCCCAAAAGTATGCTTCCATCAGTATTCTGACACGATCAGTTCTTTTTCTGGGTATGGTTAGCGTTTTTTCATCAGATTTGTCTTGGATCATTGTATTGCTGAAAATAGTTATATTATTCTCAGTTGATCATCTTACAATATTGCTATTACTTTCCAAAAAGCTGGTTCACTTTGAACCAGCTCATAAAAGTCTATGCAGGTTTGTCTGAGAGCATCCTGTCATCATTTCTTACATTACAAAAGTATTCAATCATATTCACAAAGTATGAAAAGAGTTAAGACTGGTGCATGTCCTAAACACCAAAATCTACCATGAACACTTTCCAATACACCCCAACCTCCTCCACTTTCAAATGATTACACTTTTAGGTATCTGCAAAAGCCCTACCAAACCATAAAACTATAGGGACCCTAAAAAGCTTCTTACCTGCTAACCTCTCAGCTAATTTCAGAGCTGAAATGAACTTTATTTTACAGATGGTCCTCTCAAGGGGTAAAGTTACTTGCTCAAGTACATATAGCAGTAAGGAGGGGAATCTGGGCTGGAACTCATGCAAGAAATGGAGTTGGGGGACCAAGTCCTTTGTCTGTCTTTGCCCTGAGTCACGCTGTTTTCTTCTCTTGGGGCTTTAGTGGTACACTGGATAGAGAGCTGGGTGTAGAGTCAAGAAAATCTGAGTTCAAATTCACCCTTAGATAACATCCTGGACAAGTAAGTCATTTAACCTCTATCTGCCTCAATTTTTTCAACTATAAAAGATGGCCTAGATTATGTTGAGGATCAAATGAAATGTTTGTAAAGCACTTATCAAATGGCTGACATATCAACTTGCTATTATGATTAGCTTTCTATCAGTCTTGGTTCTTATACCTATTGATCCATCTATTTTTTATCATCTCAATTTTTAATCCTTCAGCTCTTCCTGTCTCTCATCCCCATTCTACTCTTAACTTCTGTTCCTATCCAACCATCTCAGCAATGCTTCTTTCACTAGAACAGTGTAAGCTCCATGGGGGCAGGGATTATTTGATTTTTCCCTCTGTATCTCTAGTGTTTAGTACAAGACTCAGCAAATGTCTTATACAAAGCATAGTAGGAAACTTAAAATGCTTGTTTATCCACTAAAATGCTTTTCTCATACATAGCATAGCAGGTAACTTAAAATGCTTGTTTATCCATTGCCCTATCTGCCTTGCCAATCCTCAAAACTAGGCAAACCCACAATTCACTCTTTACTATTTTTGGTTTGTAATAAAACATTTTTTTTCTTTTTTTTAAATTCAGCTATACAAAGAGGATTTTTTTTAAAGAATAGAACATTAGTTATGCTTTAAAGTATAGACTCAGTATATTAATGTCTGAAGCAAAATAACTGTTGGTGATGGGAAATCCAAGAACATACATCAATCTGTTAAAGAAAAGATGAGAAGGTTCTAGTTTTCCAAATTATTGGTGCTCTCTGACAAAGAAACCAAGTTAGGCACTAAAATCTGCATTTTTATTTCTTCAGGAAAGAATTATTGTTTTAGTTGTGTCTGACTCCTCATAGGTTTTATTTGGCAAAAATGTTGGAGTGATCTGCCATTTCCTTCTCCAGCTCATTTTACAGATGAAGAAGCTGAGTCAAACTGGATTGAGTGACTTGACTTACCCAGAATCACACAACTATGAAGTATCTGAGACCAGGTTGTAATTCGGGAAGATGAGTCTTCCTGACTCTAGATCTAGCACTCTTACCTACTGAGCCACTTGGCTGCCCAAGGAAAGAATAGGGATACTTAAAGACTTAAATCATGAATAACTTTAGTCACTTTTCTGCTTTGAAAGAGTTAGGTCAACATTTCAAATCCTTCAATGGATACATGTTTCTCATAGATCTGGATATCCCTTCTAACAATGCAGATAACCACCCAACCATACCTACCTATCATGATAAATTCTTTTTTCATGTTCTCCCACAAGCTGCCTACCTAATGAGCCAGAAATTGTTCAATTTCTCCCAATCTCTTGATTTTACCATGAATACTTAGGTTTCATTTCAACTGTTGCCCTAACAACACAACCTACTATATATTTCTGTGACTGATTACATCTTTTACTCCTGTTCTAGTGCAAAGTTCCTCATCGATAATACATTTATTCTTTCCACTTTGCAACTTTCTCCATTGTGATTTCAGTATGTTGTGGGTTGGCATAAGAAATTAAATGGGAATTTTGGGGAAGTTTTCTGGAAGCCACAAATGTATGCTGTCAGCACATGACACAGGAAAAGTTTAGAAACTGAGAAAAACAGATATGTATAAAATGTATGTATAGTACTGTAAAATATCAGTACATCTTATCTTTTAATACCATAAAAATTCAGACTTCTCTAGGTCAAAAGGAGGGACAAAATATTTTATGTGGGTTTTCAAGACTGTGGGGGCCATACTCTTAATTCCCTTAATATGGAAGGGATAACTATATTATACAGCCTGCTCACAGCAACCATGTGACTCTCTTGTATTCTGGGTTATAAATACTTTTAATTCTTCAGATGGCTCCTTCAAATGGATCAGTTTTATGCAGAAATACAACTTTTTAAAATTTTTTATTAAAGCTTTTTATTTTCAAAACATATGCATGAATAATTTTTCAACATTGAGCCTTGCAAAACTTTGTGTTCCAAATTTTCTCCCTTTCCCCAGATAGCAAGCAATCCAATATGTGTTAAACATGTGCAATTTATCATAAGAAATACCACCTTTAAATAATGTAAATATTTTCAGAGAAAATGTAGCAGTTTTAAAAGTACTTAAAAATTTCCTTAAGTTTTTTTTTGGAGATAAAAATGGAACCTTAAAAAAAAGCAACTGATTTTAAAAATATTTTGAAGGAGGGAAGAGATAGACACTTCTATGACTTATATTACTTAGTTATAAGCACAACTAATGTTAAGTTTTAATTTAAATGAGCTTACATTTATTAAAGAATACAAAACTGAAAATTTATTTTACTTATGCTGTATTATCACCTAACTTAAAGATATGTAATCCTCAAGTGGCTTACATAACAAGGTGTCATGGATTATGGAATTTGTCTGAATTCTTGATTACTTGCATTGTAAGTTCTATATGACATATTGACAGAATTATTTTCACAAGACAGTATTAAAATGAAGTTAGAACATACTCTATATTTTTTCAGCCTGTTTTTATCAGTTTTAAGTTTCAATATTCTATTTCACATGTACTATAACTCTTTGCTTACAGAAGACTAAACTTATTTAAGTTAAATTATTAATGAGGTTTCTATACTTATTATGTCTGCAATAACAACTTTGGACATACAGGCATATACACAATTGTCTCTCTTCTGAACACTCAAGAATTGTCACTTGTCCTCCCACTTCAGTATTTTGAGAAGCTACTATAAATACAATGATGGCACTTTCTAGAACATGCTCTGCCACAGGGCAAATCTTTAGGCCCTCTAATAAATTTCTACACACCTTTATTATAGGAAATACCAGAAACATCTCTTTATGGCAGAGGCACTTAAAACTTATCCTCTCTGACTTTATATACCATTTATCGTTTATCCTGTTGATTCACTATGCAAGGACTTCTGATATCAGTAGAAAAGATATCTCATGGAAACACAATATTAGGACTGGAAGGGATCTATTCAAACTCTTCCCTAATTTACAAAGATATGGAAATTTTAGAGAGATTAGGTGATTACCTCAAGGTCACACTGGTAACCACATCTTTTGACTCGGTATTGGTTCTACTGTACCATGACCTTGTTTTGGTGTTTAACAACTAGTTTATGTATGGTTTCCCATACCAAAAGCTTCTTGAATGAGAGAGGTTTATTTCTGAAACTTTATACTTCATAGAGTTTCTTATACATGGTAGACTTTAAATTAATATTAGTTGGATTCACTTTTATTTTGTAATTGAGTTATTTTCAATTATGACTTCCTTTGAAATGTTCTTTGCAAATATTAGAATGATTTGCCATTTTTTCCCTCAGCTCAGATAGAATAGTGAGTGGCTTGACTTGCCCAGGGTCACAGAGCACAGTGCCTGAGACCAGATTTGAATTCTAAAAGATCAATCATCCTGATTCCAGGTCTGATACTTTATACATTGTGTCACCTTGCTGCCCTCACTTTGATATGAGAAACATTAACCACCTTCTCCGTACAAGGGACTTTGCTAGATCCAAGTGATATTAAGGACAAAAAAACCAATGAAATAATTCTCATCCTTAAGGAACTTATTTTCTAAGTGGACAAAATATGTACTAATGCATAAATAAGCAAAATACTTTTTGAAGAGAGAATATTAATGACTTTGGGAAAGGAGAGGGACATTACAAAAAGCAAAATAGAAAAAGTAGCAGCATATTTCCAAGTCTTGAAGGAAAATAATGCAGAGAAAGATGAAGCAGATGCATTATGAGACCTTATAGAAGGAGATGGCTTATGAAATTGTGGAATGGTTAAATTTAGTTGGAAGATAAAATGTATGAGATGTAGTGATATAAAACAAACCTGGAAAGGTAAACTGAGTCAGATTGTGGAGGGTCTGAAATGTCAGTCTCAAGAGTTTATATTTTATTGTAGAGGGGATGGGAAATCACTGATGATTTATGAATGGAAGGGGGGGGCAATATGGTCAAACCTGTACCTTGGAAAGATTATCTGCAATGTTATATGAAGGGTGGATGTCAGACAAGAGTGACTAGAAGCTGTGACACCAAGAAGCTCTTATATTAATTAGCTTAAATAAAAAGTAATGATAGCTTGAACTAAGGCGGTAGTGGGAACAAACATTCATCAAATACCTACTATGTGACAGGCCATTGTGCAAAGCACTATATAAATGTTACTTTAATGGATACTCACAGCAACTCTGTGAGGTAGGTACTATTATCCCTATTTTATAAGTGGAGAAACTGAAGTAAAGAATAAGTGATTTCTTTGCCTAAGGTCACAGAACTCGTTAAGCATCTAAGGCTAGGTCTTCTTGACTCTAGATCAATTATTCTACCTATTGTGCCTTCCCTCACTTCGCAAAATAAGATCATTTTTTGCTATAATAAAGTCAACATGACTTAAATACTGGAGGTTTAGCTGAAGTTAAAATGGTGATTCCTCCAACTTGATTTGTTCAAAAAAAAAAATTTGTTTCATTTTGTTTCATGTTTCATTCATCATGTTTATGCAGTATCTCTTCTCAGAAGAATCATCACTTTTTTTATTCCCTTCCTTAAAAACAAATATTTTAAGATTTGCAATAAAATAATACGAAGATAAATTGTTTGCTATTAATTCTAAATCCTCCTGAATTGGTCTTTGTGAGTACTGGCATGACTTGTTTTAATATTTTAAAAATGTGATTTTAAAAGGATTTCTTTTCAGTCTTCAGATCTGTCAAATAAAAACATAAAACTAATTCTCCTTTTTATTTGTGTTTTTATTGTTTCTTGCTATTACATTTTACAAAAAATTAACATGAAAAGAAAACAGTACTCAGCTATGGATGAGAGAGAACTAGCTTGAATTTTATAAAACTGAGAATAAGCCCAGAATATTTATTTTGTTAACATCTTTAAAACCAAACCAAACCAAACCAGTCCTGGAAGATTTTTTTCAGGTAAAATCGAATGATTTAGCTAATAGTGATTTTTAATTTTAATTTAATTTAATAATTAATTTAATTTCAATTAAAATTAAAAATCACTATTAGCTAAATTGTGAATCATAACTTTAAAGTTTTATTACATGAGAGAATGTTAAACACTGGTTTACAAAATACATACAATTTATGGATGAAAATAGATTTTTAGAAGTAGGGTTATTTGCTTATTAATAATTAGGGCAGCTGTCTGGTGCAGTGGATAGAGTCAGCTTCACGTCAGGGAAATCTGAGTTAAAATCAAGCCTCAAGTACATACTAACTTTGTGACCCTAAGCAAGTCACTTAACTCAATTTCCTAGTCTATAAAATGAGCTAAAGAAGGAAATGGCAAGCCACTTTAGTATCTATGCCAAGAAAACTCCAAATGGGGTCATAAAGAGTTAGACACACAGCTGAAATAATGGAACAACATATTATTAACTGCTGATAGTAAGTACAATCATCCTTTATTACAATGTCTGAGAAATTATTCATTTGAACATTTTGAACCATCTTTAAAAAGTGATCCTAATGGAAGCTATCTACCTTTAGATTTTATTAGTTGAGTATATCTGAATAGACTGCATGATGGAGGTGTCTAAGTGGTTTTCAAAATGTGACCCAGTTTTTTTTTTTACCCCTTCTGTCACAACAGATGAGAAATTGACATCTATTTCAGTTGGATAAACACTAGATTTGGAGAGGATCTGAGTTTAAACACTGGCTCCATTAATTACTTACTATATGTGAGACATTATGTAAATCATTTAAGTTTTCTAGGCTTCAGTTTCTTTTACCTCTTAAATAAGTGAGTTCAAGCACATATTTTCTAAGTTCCTTTTTAGTTATACATTTTATGATCCTTTAATTCTTCAAATATGATACTTCACTGTTAGTATCATAAATGGACATTTTCTTGTGATGACTGAGTTAAGAGAAATAATAAAGTAAATAAAAATTATCTTTAATTTATTCTGAAAACTCATGTTTTAGATAGGATGATGGTGACTGTATATTTTCTATTTCCAACAATGTAAATTACTTTATTTTGGGATACCAAATTTTTTTTCAAAGTTTTTTGGATGAAAATTGATATTTAATAGTTCATCTTTTAGAACCACAGAAAATAAAAATTCCAAACAATATTTTTTTTCCTCTGAAAATAGCAATGAGGTGGTAGAAAGTAAATTATTCAGGCAGGAAAATGGAACTTAATTCTGACTATAATTGTCTTTTTGATACCTTAGGGTAAAGGGAAGGTTAGACATAGAGAGAACTTATAACATCATATAGATGTATAAAAAAGATTTGTGCTGCATATGATACTTACTCTACAACCTCAAATTTCTTTTCTCTCTTCTCCCTATCTATAAAGATATATTAATTTTCCCAAGTTTGAAATTCTATAAGGATATTGTCTAATCTTTATTTTCTACTTCATAGCAGTTGGTCTTTTGTTGGCAACAGAACACCCTAATAACCTAGTTTTGTCGGCTATTGAAAAAGACATATTGTTCA
Source organism: Myrmecobius fasciatus (assembly GCA_023553655.1). Classification (NCBI taxonomy): domain Eukaryota; kingdom Metazoa; phylum Chordata; class Mammalia; order Dasyuromorphia; family Myrmecobiidae; genus Myrmecobius; species Myrmecobius fasciatus. The sequence goes on from JAJPUD010000947.1 coordinate 39,582, forward strand.
ATATAACATTTGAAATTTCCATGGTACTCTTGCTCAGTACTCTAAATTGATCCCAAACTGGCAACATCAGACATCTTACTAAATCACCTTAAAAAAATGCATGTATTGATTTTTTCAAGGTTCTATCCACTAAAATTTCATTAGATTGCTGCCATTTTATAATCTTTGGCAAACTCAATTATTTTAAACTATGTTTGAAACATCTTTTTTAAAGGTAAAAGTAATAGTATTCACAAATTATACTTTTATATTTCAAAAGATTCATGATTTCATCAGCATGTATACTCTTCCACTGATTGATACTGCAATTCCTTAAAGGAGTTCACAGAGGATTAAGTGTTAGCTCTGTCACTGCTTGTGTGAACTTGAGCAAGTCACTTATTTCTCCAGGTCTGTTTTTTCAAATGTAAAATGTGGATGTTGTACTTTATAGTCTCTGAGGTTCCTGTCAGCTCAAATTTATGACACCACGATTCTTTGTTAATGGTAATTGTAAATTTCTGTGTCTTAAAAATATTGTTTAGGGGCAGCTAGGTGGCGCAGAGGTTAGAGCACCAGCCCTGAAGTCAGGAGGACCTGAGTTCAAATGTGGTCTCAGACACTTCCTAGCTGTGTGACCCTGGGCAAGTCACTTAACCCCAATTGCCTCAGCAAAAAGCCAAAAAAAAAAAAAAGAAAAAGAAAAAGAAATATTGTTTATCAGGAGCCAAACCTCTTGGGCTTGTAAATACACGCAACACACACACACACACACACACACACACACACACACACACACACACTAGCAAATTAGTCTGGGTTTGATTTTTATTTCCAAAGATTTCTTCTTTGGAAATAAAAGTCAAATTCAAACTAATCTTAGGTAACTAATAGACAAATTAAAACAAAACAAAACAAAACAAACAACAAAAAAAACCCCCTAAATTTAGTCATCTAGCTAGAGTATGAAGTAGTTAGGTGGCAGAGTGAACAATATCAGGAAGATCTGAGTTCAAATCTGTCCTTAGACATTTACTAACTATGTAACCCTGGCCAGGCTACTTTACTCATTTACCTCTGTTTCTCTCAATTGAAAAATGAGCACTTATCTCCCAAGATTGTTGTGAGGATTAAATGAGATAAAAACTGTAAAGTGCTTAGCACAGTGTCTGACACATATAAGCTCTATATAAATGCTAACTATTATAATTATGTATGGTATATTTCTATATTATATCAGTTTCACCAGTTAGCTCTATTTTTCTTTTTGGAATGGAGAAAAAAGTTAAGCCTGATGACATAGAATCTTTTTTAATCTAGTTTTGCTACTTATTATTTATAAAATCATAGGCAAGTCACTTGCCTGCTCTAGATATTAGTTTCTTCATTTGTAAAATAAGAAGCTTCAACTAGATGACCACCAAGGTCTTTCAATTCTAAATCTATGACCCTACAGTCTAATTATGTCATGACCAGGCCATTCTATGCATTTAAAAGTAAAAAGCACCAAATCTGGCAGAAGACAAAACACAAACTTTTTTTTTCTTCTTTAAATCATGGCAAAACTTCTCTCAATCCTTACACTGATTAGTTGTCAAATTCTGTAATGTTTATTTCTACCCTGGCTCACTGTCCCCTTCTCATATTCCTTACAATATCATCTAGACTTTCACTGCCACCTGCCTACAGTATTTGAACTACTCTTTTCCTACTCCAACCAATCCTTCATAAATCCTGCTGAATTAATTTTTTAAAGGTATTATTCTGATTTATGTCACTCTATTTCAGAGGCTCTCCTGTTCCCTGAATAAAGTTCAAAATCTTTAACTTTCTTCTTGGTCTTAATTTATCAGAAAGCTCTGGTTTTCCCACCTAACTACACTGTGACTATGAGAGTTGAGGCTGATCTCTCATATAATGTTGGGATGTACCCTTCTACATTTTTTAGCATCCCCCTAAACTACATGCATTTAACATTAATTCTGCACACAAAACATGTCCACTACAGTTTGGGAAAGGTAGATTAGTAGATCTACCAAAGACTCCTGTTTTATAGACAGGGAAAAAGCATCAAAATATTCTCTGGGGAATCACATAATATGTCACTTGACTTGTCTTCTGACTCTGTTTCCATTGACTCACTATGCCTTCCAGTATGTGAAGCAGCAGACCTTCCTCACACACTAAAGTCCCACTCCTTCATTAATACAGACCAGCTATTTATCATTCACAGCAGTTAAGCACCACCCCCAAATCTCAGTTAAAAATACATAATTTTCTTAGTTTCATTAAAAGATACAAATCTGTCCCTTTTCTTTATGTCTAGAATATTCATTTGTACTGTCTCCCATAATACTTTTTTAGGCTTAAGCCTTTAATGATTTATGACATTCTAACTCCTTCAAGTAGACACTGCCTTTGGTACCTTTGGTTTATTGAAGTGTTTCTTTGATAAAGATAGCATAGTAATGGATGTTATTTCCTCTTCCCTCTCTTTCCCTTTTGGTTATTCCATGGTTCATGAATACTCTTACTTGATGAAAAGCAGGTGAAGGGGAATTAGTTCATATTGTTACATAATTAATTCAGGGAAGCAATGACATGGAGAATGCAAAATAATAGCCAATACCACTGCCATCATTTGTTTCAATTTGTCTGGTACTATATGCTAAATAGTGCTAGGAGAAAGGAAGGATTTTGACTCTCCTAATTCTGTTTTTAACAAGAAGTTAGAGTTAAAAATGAATTTGTTTTCTTTGATCACAACTGATTGGTAAGGATGGTTGAGAAGAATTCTAAAGTGGCTGTGTGAAGCCAGCCTTGAGCACAAATTTTATATAAGGATATTGAAACTTGTAGCAAAATTGAAAACCTGTAATCCTCTCTGGATTTCATTTATCCATTTCCCCCTATTGCCTTTTAAGTATTTGAATGCAGAAGTAGGTAAAAGGCTTACTTTGTAAATTTTAAAATTATACCTCTGGATATAGAGTAAAGGGATAGATAAAAGAATTAAATTAAGACATGAACTGAAACATAATTATGAGTCACTGTCTTTTGAATATTTATTTATTCAAAATTTATTATTTTGAAATAATTTATTACTATTATTATCTCTCCATTCTGATCAAAATACTTTTGAAGAAGTCTATGGCAAGAAGTCAGAAGAGAAAAGAATAAACAAATACCCTCAAAAGCATTAGTTTAATGTTTAGTTGATTGAGAAATAAAGACATAAATCTACCTAACAATTTTTTCATTATCCATGTGCTCTCCTTGCAACCTCTCAATCATCCTCCCCTCCCCCCATTTTCTTTTTGAGAAGCAACAAATAATTAGTTACTTAAAATCCCACCTAAAAAAATCCCATCACCAGATGAATATGCTCTATGAATTCAGATTTAAGTCCATTTAAACATGTAGAAGGACCTGGGGTTGTGTAGCTTTAAAGAAGAGATTTAAGGAGCATATAATAGTTAAGATTCAAGTATTTGGAGAGTTGTCATTTAGAAGAGAAAATAAGATTTTGCTTGGTCTGGAAGGACAAGGGAAAAGAGGAGGGAGAGTAGCAAACAGGCAGATTTATGTTCAATGTAAAGAAAACTTCCTAAAAATAAAAGCTATTCAAAAGCAGGACATCCTGCCTTGGGAGGAAGTAGACTACCTTTTCATAGAATTCATTAAGCAAAACTGGATGATTACTTGTATATTACAGAAGAAATTTCTATTCAGGCATCATAAGGAAAAAATGATCTGAGGTTACTTCTAATTCAAGATCTTATAATTCTTTAATTCTTAAAAATTTTGAAAAAAAAAAGTATAATAGGGATATAGTGGAAACCCATGTAAGCCACTGACATCTGTATCTACATGGGACAAAGCCAGGAGTAATCAGTAAAAACAATAATTTAGTAAAAACTACAAGAAATTTCTATGTGATGATGAAAAATGCCTTCCTTCAACTAGAAGAAAAGTGCTGGACATGGTGGGATGGAGGGCTGCAGACAGACTTGATCATTTCTCCTTCCTTAATTGTCTTTCTTTGTTACAAGACAGAGTTTAAGAGAGAAGAATATATCAGGAAATAACTGATATAATAAGCTATTTTATAAATTCCCTATAGTGACAGTATTTTTTTCTTCTTACAAAAAATAATCTTTTGGCCACTCCTCCCCTTTTAAAAAGAAGAGGCAGCTCCTCCAGCAATGTATAGCCATGGACCAGGAGAAGGGGAAGGGCTCTAGCTTTCTCTTGGAATTTACAATAGATCTCATGCTATTTATTTCAGAAAAAAAATGATTACTATCCACCTAACCACTGTTTGTTTCAATCATATTAGTCTTCACCATCTGTTCAAATGTCATATTAATTTTTGTCTGCAAAGGCCTCTGCTCTAATTCTTCTATTTGCATAAAATACAATTCCCCTCTTTTTACCCACCCAAAGCCTTCCTGTCTTTCCATGCCCTGTTCAACTCCTATCTTCTTCATGAAATATTTTCCAATGACTTCAATCTGCAGTGCTTTCTTTCTCTTAAAAATACCTAAAACACATGTAGTTTAAACCATACTATCTAGCATTTAATTATATGCCAACTTATAATGTTCTCTAATTATACATCTTGTCTCTCCAACCAGACCAAAAGTTCTTGGAAATGGTATAATGTCTTATAATTTTCTTGTATCCCCTGACAGTGATGGACATGTGTTAGGTGCTAAATAAATACTTCTTTTCTTGTATCCCCTGACAGTGATGGACATGTATTACGTTCTAAATAATTAAGGAAGGCTTCTCAGTGAGCTTAGGTTCCTTATTTTGCTTGTCAACCACAGGATGAAATTTCTATCAAGATTGGCCTAATATACAATTCTCTCTATGTGTAGAGGCTTTTCCTCCCTCCCTTTTCATTATAAGCAATTTATATACATATTTTAGTACTTCAAAGAAATTGTTTCATTAATGTTCATACATCTCTAGTGGAACTCAAACATTTCATGTAGCAATGACTTCTACAACTTAGTTCATTTTGAAGTTTCAGTGGTTCAAATATTCATCCTGTGGGCCTTTCCACATTTAGCTAAGCTGGTTCTTGGAAAACTATGCAGTGCTAGGTCCATACCAATTTGACATTAATTATTAGATCCTTCGTCTGCTGGTGCTCCATGCCTTTAATAACTCAGGATGTACTCCATGTCAGAAAGAGCATTATAATAGTTTATTGATAGAAGATTTTCTAAAGAAAAAAAAACTAGAACTCATTTATTGTAGCCATCCATTTACTGCTATGTCTTATAAGATCTGTGATCTATTTAATATAAGCAAAAAAGCCCTTATATTAGTGTGATGTATGACAATTAATTAACTAGACTGATGACTTTTCTTATAGCTAATGGATCTTATCATTGGAAACCAGAGATATAGTTCCATCAAAAATCTGAAAATTATAGTTCCAAAACACTACTTAGAACATACCTCTGTATCATACTTATGTTTACCAAACTTATCCATTTCCTCTTTCTGTCCAGGTGATCTGTAGTAGACTTTGAGGACAACATGGCTCTGCTCCTATTATTCTTCATCTATATGGCTCTTCAACATTCTATTAGGTTCCTAGATTTTCTCTCACAAGTTCATATTTTCAATGCTATTCTGAAGTCTTGGTAGCAATTTTAATTATACCATTTATTGCCTTTCCTTTAAAAAAACATTTCAGTACAAATTTAATCATCAGTAAGTTCTAAAAGCATTCTTAATTTGGGAGTACATGAACTTAAAATATATGTGTATATTTCAATACAATTGATTTCCTTTGTAATTCTATGTATTTTATTTTGTGCATTTAAAAACACTCAAGTGATCCACAGACATCATCCAATGGCCATAGGGGTCCATGACACAACAATGGTTTAGAATCACCATTCTAGAGCCATATTCCACTCAATTTATTTACCCTAACAATCTGCAGTTTGCAGTCAACATGATACTCTGCACTTGAATCTCTAGTTCATATTGCTTGTTGCCAATAATGTGGGGATAGTGATACCTTGGGACTTGATGCATTTCAATGTGAAAAAATGCTTCAGCATTTGATGCTTGCATGGCTCTCCCTGTGCTTGGTGGTTGTCTTGATTGAAGAGTAGGGGTGTGAGGTTGGCAAGGAGTACTACACTACCCAGCCCCTGCCCTTGCTACTGTCCTCAGCCATGCAGGATTGTCGGGCTGGAGCCCACAATGCTGAAGTTGTGAGTCTAGGTGGGCAGGCCATGGGGCAGTTCCTGCAGGGTAATGTAGCTGCAGTGTATAGTCTCCAGGCTGCCCAGACAGTGGTACTGGAAGGGGCACAGAACACTGGCATACTTAGCAGGAAGAGAAGCATCAGGGGCAGCAATAACTGAAGAGGTGTGAGTGGCAGTAGAGAACCTAGGTGGAGGCAAAGGGGACCTAGGACTCCTGGAAGTCCCAAGCAGCAGCCAGAGACCTGGGCTGTGGAGGGCATGGGACCACAGCTTCTACATTTCCAACTTTCAGGGTTTCCTCCCCTTCCTCTTCTCCCCTCTCTCCCAACTAGGTAAACTTGGGGTAGGGAGAAAATATAAAGATCATGGTTTCTCTCAGAAAATTACTTGGGTGAAAAAGGGAGGAGGAGCTTGACTAAGCTGGAAGCCCAATCTACCCTTTTAGGGAATTAGGTGAGGAGGGATGGTTAGGCTCTGACTGGAGATGTACTCATCATTTTTGCCATTTGTTGTGCCCTTTGGATTCAATTAACAATGCGTACTTGTGCATATACTCTAAAGCTACATGGTTTTAATACTAGATCACATGTGAACTTTGTGTATTTATTAAAATTTTTCTTCCAATACTGTACTTACTTTCTATGGTATCTAGCTAGGTGGATTTACATATGCAATTTTATCCCTTCCCCTTCCTTTTCAATTTAAAGCCCGTTTTGATAGATTTGTAAGACTCTAAGCAGATATATCATTCCTCTTATTAAATACATCTACTGCTGGCCAAAACCTGTCACTCTTATATTTTATGCTTGGATTCCTTTTTTTGTTTGCTCATTTTTCCAATCTACTTCTAGACTTTATGTTAGAATTGGGTTTTGCTCATTTATAGTCCTGAGTTTCTGTCTTTTCTATCATTCTGCTCAGTCTAGGTGACCATGTTTTTGCTGTTTCCAAGGTACGGTGTTTTGGGGAAAGGTCTATTCCCTACCCTCCAGCTCTACACTCTGCAAATTCCCGACCCAGGTTTGAATCTGCTGACTTTTATGTGGTTAAGTTTCTTTAGGCTGCTACTGGATTCAGTCACTATTAGCCTACTGGAAGGTTTTGCAGTTTCAGAGTGACAGAACTGTGGTCTTTTTCCTTGGTACTCATCTCCTGCTCTGGTTTATTCCACTGTGGTTTACATGTGGGCCTAAAGGTTAGAACTGAGTCCACATTCTATACTTGGGTTCAGAGGCTCCCAGGTATGTTTCTGAAACTTGTTTTTTGATCCTTATATAGATAGGGCCTCCACTTCCTCATGACTATTGGAATTGTGACTAAGGACTGGATGATGGCTGACAGAATTTCCAGATAATATTTGTTCCTGCTCCAAAGGTCCCCTAGGATCTCTTTTCTACTCAGTGTTTTCTGCCCTGGTGTTCAGTGCTCTTTCCTTCTCTCTGGGTACCAGAAGCTTCCTATCATTGCCCATCACTGGAGCACTCTTCCACATCCCTTGTCCATGGGTCTATAGATCTATCTTTTCTAAGCTATCCTGGCCTGGAAAAATGACTCAATGTGACTTTTTCCTGGCTTTTCTGAACAGAATTTAGTATAACATGCTTTCTATGTTGTTGTGAATTAGGATGTAGAGAAGTCAAGGCAAAAATGCTACCTTTCATTCTGCCCTCTTGATTCTACCCCACCATTCCTATATTTTATACTACAGTCCTAAACTCCAAATCCCATTCTCAGACACCATCTTCCTAACCAGCTATTCACTTCTAAAACCTTTGCCTGTGATAGGCAGCAGTGAAGAAAACACCTAGGTTTTCTAGGACTACTTTCCCAGCCAGGAATTTCTAAATTCCTTCTGGCATTATTTTTTTGTGCCCCCATGAATCACTAGAAGTGGACAAATAAGTGGACAAAAAAATCAAAATTTTCTCAATTAAGGTAGTCCAATAATCATTTATATTTCAGGATTTGAAAATGTTAAAATTATGAGAAAACTCCAGAGAGGTAGAACATTATCACAAGAACACTGGATAGAAAGTCAAGAGAACTTACACTGGAATTCTGGCTCTGCCAGTTACTAATTGTGTAACCTTGGGCAACTCATTTAATATCTCATAGCTTTAATTCCATATCTGGAAAATTAGGGCAGCATGACTAGACAGACAGCCTCCAAGGTACCTTCCAACTCAAAATATAATCCTCCATGTAGCCTTTAGCACTTGTACAAACTGTGCCCATTGTGAAGCTTCTTCAGCTTCTTTAATCTTTGGCAGGATCACTCTTAGGGCTTCTAGGTAGGGAGAGCACCAGGCCTGGAGTCAGGAAGACTCATCTTCCTGAGGTTAAATCTGGCCTCAGACCCTTCCTAGCTGTGTGTGTACTTACTCTGTTTGCCTCAGTTTCCTGAGCTGGAGAAGTACACGGCAAACCACACCAGTATCTTTGCCAAGAAAACCCCAAATTAGGTCACAAAGAGTCAGACGCTCCTGGAATGAATGAACAATCAATGACAGATGATAACTTCTAAGCGTTTGAGACAAAGTGATAGAAGAAGCCATTCTTTCCTTACCTAGTTCTTTTTTTTTTTTTTTTAAATTTTTATTTTATTTGCATAACATATGTGTGGGTAATTCTTCAACAATAACCCTTACATAGCTTTCCGTTACAAATTTTTCCCCCCAACTCCCCACCCCTCCCCTAGATGGCAGGATATCCACTACATGTTAATTATGTTAAAATATTGGCAAATCAAATATATGTATACATATTTCCAAACTTATCATTGGTGTGCAAGAAAAATCTTACCTACACAAACGATATATCAGATAAAGGAAACACAATGTAAGCAAACATCAATCAAGGAGTATGAGAATGCTATGTTGTGGTCCACATTTCGCATCCCTCTCTCTGGGTGTATATGGCTTTCTTCAGTGAACAATTGGAGGTGCTTACCTAGTTCTTGTAGGAATGTTTTCCCAATGGGTCCTGGGATGGGGGGGAAAAGAATTTCTATCATGGACAGAGGGCAAGATTGCCTTTATCCAAGTATGTCATTCTTAAGGCATATGTAGACTGGTTTGAAGGATAAAACTTTCTGTTCTTATATTGGAGTTAAGATTCCCCAAGTTATAAACCCATTACTTCTGCTGGCAGAGCTTCAAATTTAGATAGTAAAAAGCAGGTAAAAGTTGATTCCTTCATCATATATTCTTAATTTAAAAGATCACCTATTCTTTGTCCTGGGGAAAACAATTTTTCCCCTTTCTTTCCCTTGATACTTCGGGATTTTTTTTTAAACAATATTTTTAGAAATATTCGATTACTAAGTTTTAAAGTACCAAGATTCATTTTTAAAATAAAAAGACTTAACTAGTTTCTGTTAGGCAAATTAAATTTTTATGTAGTTGACCAATGATGCAACTAAGTCCTTAGTATTATTGCTATTGACAGAAGATTCTTTACTCTAACAGCATGAGATCAGTGGAAATGAGCTGGACTTTCTCCAAATAGTTGAAGGGTGCCAATTAAATTTAGAACTAATCCTTAGTAATCACAGTGTTTGGGATAAAGTAGTTATTACTATTGTACCAATTCCAGAGATGGACACAAATACAAACTTGTGAAGCTTAACAAAACATTTTCAAAAAATTCAACTATGTTGTAACGTGCCTTTCTCAGTTTCCATCCCTGATTGGAAATGCATAACAGATATGATTCATATCTAAAGTTGTTCAATGCCTGCACTAAAATTAAGTTTCTGGTAGTTTTACTTCATGTCTGCATAAATAAAATGCAAGATGCTAGTATCTAAAATAGTCCACTAAAAATCTAAAGCAATTATAATTTCTAACTACAATTAACTTTCTTTCCTATTGTACAAATTTGTTTAAAGCTTCCATTTTTAGAGCAGTTAGATGGTGAGATGGATAGAGCACCACCCCTTAAGTCAGGAATTCAAATCTGAACTCAGACACTTAGCACTTTCTAGCTCTGTGGCCCTGGGCAAGTCACTTCAACCCAGCTGCCTCATCCTCCCCCCCAAAAAAAGCTTCCACTTTGGGGGAAGAATTAGTGGGTGATAGGGAAGTTTTGACTACTATGTGTACCATTATCAATTTGATATTATTAAGAATATTGAAATACTTTAAACTTTAAAAAATACTTTTCTTTGAATTATGTCAATGATTATATGAAACTAATAAGATAAGAATATAAAACTATCAAGCTATGGTTTTTGTGCCTCCATAGTCTTAAATCCAGTCAAAATTTGTGATTTTTCTGGCTTATACCAAACAAAGTTATTAAATTCTCCTTAAAGAAAGATCCCTCAATTATATACTCCTCTTCATTTGTGACACACCTTAAGACATATTTGTAGAAAGTCATGGGACTCCAAAGGAGTAACTATTTCATAAAAATCTTACCTTCAAGATCATTCATGTTATTAATTCTAGGCCATATACTTAAAGTTAGTTGTGGCATGAGAACTAAAGAATAATTCTTTCAGTGGAAGGAATAGATCTCTATCTTCTTTCAAAAATGAAATTCAACCAGTGGTATCTTTTTCATAATTTTTTCTTTGTCGGTCTATTTTATATTTGTTCTCTTACTTGCCTGTCCCCTATCTATTTAAAAAAGGTGGACACATGCTGTTAAATAAGCTGTTTATGCTGTATCTTTATTTTTAAAAGCCCAGAAATAAGAGGCACAGATATAATAAATAGTCAAAAAGTCGACACAACTCCTCCATGAAGAAATCATGAGAGATGGCTAGGTGGTAGAGTGGATAGGACACTAGAGTCAGGAGAATCCAGTTAAAATCCATCCTCTGATACTAACTCTGTGCCCCTAGGCAAGTCGCTTAACCCACTTGCCTTGCCTCACCCAGTAGCCAGCAATTTTATTTATTTTTAAAACTATTGATACATTTTATTTTGAACCAAGACAGCCTCCCTCCCATACCCAAACACAACTCCCCAAAGACCATAAGTTTCAATGAATTCTTTATATCTATCATTCCTTAGGGGGCAATGTTATTTTACTGCAATTTTTGTTTCTGGCTTTTTAGTATTACAAACAATATTGAAATGAGTATCTCATACACACACCAAAAAAAACATTTCTTATTATTAAACTTCCTTGGGAATAGTCTCAAAAATGGAATTTCTGGGTCAAGTAGTATGATCAATTTAGCAATTTTCTTGAACAATTTCAAATTGTCACAATGGTTAGACTATTCTGATTTACTAATCCTACTATTAGAATTCTACTAATCCTGAATTAGCATGCCTGTTTTACCAAAGCCTCTCCAGCAATGAGTTTTTCTATCTTCAGCAAATAATTTTTAAAGCTTTTCCTAATAAGGTTTCCATTTCATCCATGCACCTCCATTAAATTCACTTTTCTTTATAACTAAAGCTCTAAAAACAGACAGTATGTTCCTTGATTTTGAGGTAGGAATGACTTCAGAGGTCATCTAGTTTACTCAACACCAATTTTTATAAATGAGTAAAACACAAAAAACTGACCTGCCCAGGTAATTTAGAAGAGTGGGGGATTCAAACCTAGGTCCTCTGACTACAAAACCAACACTGCTTCTACTGTACAATACTGATCAGGGTTCAAGTCTTTTGGGGACAATTCTATATAAAACTTAATACAATACTATGAACACAGACAGTGGTTGGTACAATTATAATGCTATCCCTTTCCATAAATTCTTATCAAGATTTTCTCTGGTCCACAAACATACGTAAAACTAATGTCCATACCCCCTAATGGAGACTTGAGCCTTTTCTAAATTTGAGAAATACTCTTTCCTTTTGAATAGGAATAACAGAAGCCACTAACTTCTTTTTTTGTATATACATTTTTTTCCTTAGCTTTTTGATTCTAGGTTGTTCAATTTGATAGGAGTCTTTACGATGTCATTTAAAAGTTTAACAATTATAAAAAATCTTTAAAAATCCCCTAGTCTAGCCCTCTCAATTTATAGATGAGGAAACTGAAATCCACAAAGTTTCAAGTGATCTGTTCAGGGCCATACTACAAGTTAATAGCAGACCCAGGACTAGATTCCACCCTTTCTAACTAAGCCTAATAATGAGAACACAGCAGGTGCTTTGAAAACCTTAAACCACTGTTGTCATTTCCATATCGTAACTTTTTCCATTGCAATTTTGATATATCACAAGTTGGCATAGGAAATTGAATGCAAATTTTTTGGGAGTTTCATAGAAGCCTTAGATGCCATAGAAAAAGCTAAAAAACTCATAAATGTACAAAATATACATATAGTATAGAATGATATCAACATATTTTATCTTTTAATACCAAAATAATTCAGACTTCTTCTCTGGTTTGGGGGCCAAAAATTTTTTACATGGATTTTCCAGATTGTGGGGAATCACACCCAAAACCTCATGATGTGGAAGGGATGATACAGCATTGTTGTTGTTGTTATTATTATATCCTAGATAAGAGGGAAAAAGTGACTCCAAGTAGTACTAATACTAAGACACATTAAATAAGTTCTCATTCACTTGTAAAATCAAAATTAGGATAGCCCATGGCTATTTAGAGTTTTCCATTAAAATATTTCTATTCTTCTATTTAAGAATCTAAACTAAAAGCCAGAGATTCAACATACAGGCAGTAACATATAAGTAACATCAGCAAAGTAAGACAACTTAGATAAAGCAAAATAATTTTGTTTCTACATTAAGAGAACCAATGGCAATTTTCTAAATCACAAAATCAGTTTCCTTATGATCTCCAGGCAAAAGTTGAAGCAGGACTCCTAAGAAAAAAAATCCATCACCATAAGAATAAAATATTTGTCATCACTGAACTATAGCTAGTCAACATTAAGCAGACTTTCATTTTTTCAAATTATAATTAGATTTTTGCTTACTCTTTGCTTCATTGAGCTTTATAAACTATAAAAATGTAGGTTTTCCCACCACAGTATGTATGTGTATTAGTGGTTAAAAGTGAGTTATGAAACATCAATTTCTCATTTTCAATGAAAGCCATGATAAAATTAAGTCTAAAATCCATAAATTTAGATGTAACCTTCTAAAATCCATTAGTGACAAAGGCAAACCAGAACGATTTTTTCCATTGAGATATTTATAATGGAAGAGAAAGCACAAAGGACCAAATTTCAAAATATTAACATTGATTCCATGTTAATGTTACACATATTTATTCAACATACTTCTCATCTCTTCATCTAGATACAGTTTAAGGCCAGCTGTTATCTCTTATGATATCCACCATACTATGCATACCTTCTATTCCACTGGTACCTCTGCTGCCCCCATGGCATAAAAATCCCAGGTAATAAGTACATTCACTAAAATTTAGTCCAACTTTCATCTTCCTTTCAATATGCCATGCCTGTTAGGTCAAAAGGGTTATGTAGGAACACAATCCAACAACATTAAATAAATAAATAATAGGGGAAGAAAGGTAAGGAGAACAATCTTAGGCAAAATTTCAAAAATAAATAGGCACCTCGTGTTCTCCTTCTTATTGACTCTTTAAATTCCTCAACCTTTTCAGAGACCATCCTTTTCTTCTTATCTAGCCCTTCCTTTGTCAGTCCTCCCCAGAAGCTCAGGGTCTTAATCCTTTTCTCTGAATATCCAAACCTGATTCACCATGGTATTCTATACTGACCAGCCCTTCAGCAAAATTCTAAAATTAGGTTCCATTTCTTTCTCTCTAAAAAATTTCCATACCTTTAAAGCTAGGTAGGAAAATAATTGATTTAACCTAATTATTTTCCAGGTGCTCCAAATTGCTATTGATCAGAGAAATGCAAATTAAGACAACTCTGAGGTACCACTACAGACCTGTCAGATTGGCTAAAATGACAGGAAATGATAATGATAACTGTTGGAGGGGATGTGGGAAAACTGGGACACTGATACATTGTTGGTGGAACTGTGAACAGATCCAACCATTCTGGAGAGCAATTTGGAACTATGCTCAAAAAGCTATCAAACTGTGCATATCCTTTGACCCAGCAGTGTTTCTACTGTGCTTATATCCCAAAGAGATCTTAAAGGAAGGAACGGGCCCCACATGTGCAAGAATGTTTGTGGCAGCCCTTTTTGTAGTGGCAAGAAACTGGAAACTGAAAGGATGCCCATCAATTGGAGAAAGGCTGAATAAATTATGGTATATTAATGTTATGGAATATTATTGTTCTGTAAGAAATGACCAGCAGGACGATTTCAGAGAGGCCTGAAGAGACTTACATGAACTGATGCTGAGTGAAATGAGCAGAACCAGGAGATCATTAAACACAGTAACAAGACTATATGATGATCAATTCTGATGGACATGGTTCTCTTCAACAATGATGTGATTCAAACCAGTTCCTATTGTTCAGCGATGAAGATAATCATATACATCCAGAGACAGGCCTGTGGGAACTGAGTGTGGACCACAACACAGTATTTTAACGCTTTCTGTGAATATTTCCCTGCATTTTGTTTTCCTTCTTAGGTTGTTGTTGGTTTTTTTTTTCCTTTTTCTCTTTTTAGATCTGATTTTTCTTTTTTTTTTCTTTTTTTTTATTAAAGCTTTTTATCTTTTGTTTTCTTTTTCTTTTTTTTTTTTTTTTTGCTGAGGCAATTGGGGCTAAGTGACTTGCTCAGGGTCACACAGCTAAGAGGTGCTAACTGTCTGAGGTCAGATTTGAACTCAGGCCCTCCTGACTTCAGGGCTGATGCTCTATCCACTACACCACCTAGCTGCCCCATATTAAAGCTTTTTATTTGTATAACATATATATGGGTAGTTCCCCAACATTGATCTTTACAAAGCTTTCCATTACAAATTTTACCCCCAGTCCCCTCTCCTCCCCTAGATGGCAGGAAGTCCACTACATGTTAATAATGTTGAAATGCTTGAGAAGTTATGCAAGAAAAATCCTATCTCCAAGAAAAAAAAAAGAATCAGAGAAAGGCAACACAATGCAAGCAAATGTCAATAGAGATCATGAAAATGTTACGTTGTGGTCCATATTTCACATCCCTTTCTCTGGGTGTATATGGTTTTCTTCAGTGAACAATTGGAACTGGTTTGAGACAATTCTTTGTTGCAGAGAGCCATGTCCATCAGAATTGATCATCATGTAATATTGTTGTTGCTGTGTATGATGATCTCCTGGTTCTGCTCGTTTCACTCAGCATCAGTTCATGCAAGTCTCTCCAAGCCTCTCTGAAATCGTCCTGCTGGTCGTTTCTTACAGAGCAATAATATTCCATAACATTCATATACCATAATTTATTCAGCCACTCTCCAATTGATGGGCATCCCTTCAGTTTCCAGTTTCTAGCCACTACAAAAAGGGCTGCCACAAACATTCTTGCACAGGTGGGTCCCTTTTCCTCCCCTAAGATCTCTTTGGGATATAGGCCCAGTAGAAACACTGCTGGGTCAAAGGGTATGCACAGTTTGACAACTTTTTGAGCATATCTCCAAATTGCTCTCCAGAATGGTTGGATCCGTTCACAGTTCCACCAACAATGTATTAGTGTCCCAGTTTTCCCACATCCCCTCCAACATTCATTGTTATCTTTTCCTGTCATTTTAGCCAATCTGACAGGTGTATAGTGGTACCTCAGAATTGTCTTAATTTGCATTTCTCTGATCAATAGTGATTTGGAGCAACTTTTCATATGACTAGAGATGGTTTTAATTTCATCATCTGAAAATTGTCTGTTCATATCCCTTGACCACTTATCTATTGAAGAGTGGCTTGAATTCTTATATATATGAGACAATTCTCTATATATTTTAGAAATGAGGCCTTTATCAGAACCATTAAATGTAAAGATGATTTCCCAATTTGTAGATCTGATTTTTCTTGTGCAATAAGATAACTGTATAGATATGTATACATATATTGAATTTGTCATATAATTTAACATATTTAGCATGTATTAGATTACCTGTCATCTGGGGGGCAGTGGGGGGAAGGAGGGGAAAAGCTTGGAACAAAAATAAAAAAGCTTTTGCAAAGGTCAATGTAGAAAAATCACTCATATGTTTTGTAAATAAAAAGCTTTGAGAAGTGGTATAAGTCACCAGGAGGGATCAGTCAAAAAATGTATCACTGGGTCAGAAGAAACCTATCATTAATGCCAGAACTCAAGGCATCTATCCGTTTTGATGCCTAGTTAATTAAGAGCATCACATTTTTATATCAGGGATAGACCATTACTATCTTTTTTGGCAAGGCCAATTTTCTACACATTCTATACCTCCACTGTCATCCAGCAAACATGTAGCTTATGCTGTTTTAATATTAAATTAATAAACGTGAAAAACTGATCATAATCTCTTCTGTTCCTTTCCACTCGTAAAATTCACTGATTCCACAGTGTGATACCCAATATTTTACATGAAAAGACTAGAGTATAAAAAGTATACAACTTCAAATGCACCAAAAATGGTTAAAAGGAGGTATTTAAAATAAAAAACCTATAGTCTATCAGAATGAATAAACAGATCATAATTACTTCCAGGTGTTTCTAAATATATAGCAATAGAACAGAAAGGCAAAACAATCATTCTATTTCTGCCAAAGATCCTAAACGGATTCTGAAGCAGCTTCTTATATAAAGTAATGTATGTTACTTAGCATGGAACAGTGGGACAACAGACAGGTGTGATAGAGATTGTACTTAATATCCTAGAATGACTGCAGTTCAGAGAGTGAGTGCACATTGGGGAAATTCCCAGACCTACATTTTCTCAGACTGTGCACCTGCAATTCTTATTGAATCTATCATTGGGTGATAAAGGGAAGGCAGCAATAGAGAAGAGAAACTGCCATGGAACTTCAATGAGGTGCTATTCCTGAGTCCAAGAGAACTGGAATATTCTTAAATTCCCACAGGACAAAAGGGTAAGTCATCCAGGCTACAGTAAGTTGACAAAACCAGCAGACTCTGAGAAGAGATTGAAGCATTCTGTGGTGAAGCTGACCAATTTTCATTCATTGTTCAAAGAACTGAACAATGTTCTTAGTACACTATAGTTGGAACTGGGAAGGAAGGTACAGATAATCAAATTTTTTAAAAATTGTTTTGCTTAAGACAACTCTCGAGGAACTACTTCAAACCTCTCAGATCAGTTAAGATGAAAGGAAAAAATAATGCTAAATGTTGGAGGGGATGTGGGAAAACAGAGACTACTAATACACTGTTGATGGAGTTGTGAAATAGCCATTCTGAAGACAAATTTGGAACTGTGCCCAAAGGACTGGCAAACTGTGCATACCCTTTGATCCAACAGTGTTTTCACTGGGCCTGAACCCAAAGAGATCATAAAAGAAGGAAAAGGTCATGCACAAAAATGTTTGTAGCAGCCCTTTCTGTAGCGGCAAGGAAGTGGAAACTGAGTGGATGCAGGGATTGGGAATAGCTAAATAAGTTATGGTATATGAATGTAATTGAATACTATTATTCTATTTTTAAAAAATGATGAGCAGACTGAATTCAAAAGAGCCTAGAAAAACTTACATGAATTGATGCTGAGTGAAATGAGCAAAATCAAGAGAATATTTTAACAGTCACAAGATTATGTGATGATCAATTGTGGCAAACTTGGCACCTCTCAACAATTCCAATAGACTTGTCATCCATATGCAGAGAGAGAACAAAGGAGAATGAATATGGAACAAAGCTTTTTGTATTTTCACTTTTTTGTTTGTTTTCTTTCTCATGTTTTTTTTCCCTTTTGTTCTGATTTTTTTCTTATACAACATGATAAATATGGAAATGTTTTAAAAAATTATACATATTTAACCTATATCAGATTACTTACTATCTCGAGGAATGGGGAGTTAAAGAAGGGAGAAAAATTTGAAACACAAAGTCTTACAAAAACAAATGTTGAAAACTATCTTTAAATGTATTTGGAAAATCAAATACTATTGAAAAAAATTTTTTAATTGTTTTGCAACTGAGTCTCATTGAGTATTTTGTTATTTCAAGGCATGATTCTTTCATTATTTGTTAGTAAGGAGCAAATTCAATTAGCTGACCTTTAGAAGTTTCCAGGAAACTGGGAGGAGAGGATTCAGATGGGATAAGTTATGATTCACATCCCTTCATACTGAATCCTTAATTCATATGAATTCAGAATGAAGCCATATATAGGTTACACTAGAAAACAAACATGTTCCGTTTAAAACAAAACTAATACAGAAAGGCATACAATATAACTATACTACCATTCAGAAACATTAAAGAATAAAGCATACAACTATACAACATGGATAAACTTTATAGTTTTGTTAAATTTGCCACAGGAATTCATAGTGGAGAACACTATCAACTCAGTTACACTTTTATCAAGTAAAATTTTTGTGAAAGGATTTTTGAAGGTTTCCAAAATAAGAAGAAAAGTTTTGTTTATCAAAACTCAGAAATAAGCTATTTCAAGTAACTAATGAGATTTGAAAGGGCATGAAAATGCAGTCATTGTTGTTGTCTCCATTGTAAGATTTTAATATAAGATTCCAAGCCATGAAAATTCACAAATTCATGATACCGGTAGTTTTTCTATAACTCATTTAATCATTTTTCTTACAAAAATTAAAGTTTTCATGATATAGTTTGTAAAAGATTTGGGTCAGGAAGATCTCAGTTCAAATCCTGATCCCTCCACTTGTTAGTTACATGACCCTAAGTAAAAGACACTTAACCTTTGTGCCTCAATTTTCTTATCTATAAATCAAAGCTGGATTTAATATGGTCTCCTAAGTCCCTTCAACTCTAAATTTACTGAGTACTGAGCACCTTGCTGGACCGTGATGCAATTTTATTTTTTCAGTCTTCTAAATATGGCACAAACTCTTTTTTTTTTTTTTTTTTGCTGAGGCAATTGGGGTTAAGTGACTTGCCCAGGATCACACAGCTAGGGAATGTTAAGTGTCTGAGGCCACATTTGAACTCAGGTCCTCCTGACTTCAGGGGCTAGTACTCTATCCACTGAACCACCTAGCTGCCCCTATCTGATTACTTTTATTTAGCAGTTGACCATTTGTCACAAATTCACTTTTGTCTAACAATGGATTAGAAAACTACCTGTGCATTTCTTTATAGTTTTTCTTTTGGACATTTACAGTATTGTTGCAAGAATAAGTTAAATAATTCATTCTTAAGTACTCTGTACTTAAAAAGACTTTGGGGTGTTTTGTAGTTGTTGCTAAAAGTTAAAAAACATATGGGTATTAATTTCGTATCACAAATTTACCGAATATAGGGTTGGGATGTCCTTTCTCAAGTAGTGAACTAGAGAACTCCAGGAAGTCTTTGGCTTAGAGCAATTCAAGATTACTCTTTCAGGGTACTTTGAACAAACACATACCATTTAAATGAACCTTCATCATTGAGCCCTTTCTTGCTCAAAATAGCAATCTCCAAGCCCTTAGCCTTAGAGAACTTTTTCTTTCCCCAGAATCCCTTGGAGCAGCCTCTTTTATACGTCCTCAGACTATTGGATAGCTGAAAATGAACTAAATGAAGACAATGTTAAGCTAAGGTTCTTTAAGTTTGACAGGAAATAAGAAGGTGGGGACTAGAGGAAAGTAACCAGACTGGAGGAGAATATCCTGTGACTATACAGTAAAGAAGTCAAGTTCGTTGTGTGACTAATAAACCAACTGAAAGAAATTACAGAAGAGAAATTTTCAGAAACATTTTGAACAAATATTTAGAAGTATGTTGCCAAGGGTATCATTTTGATGGACAGCACTTTTTTGACAGTAAAACAAGGGCAACAGAGAATGTCAAATCAATAAATTATATTTAACAATATTTATACAAAGTCTGTATAAACATATACATAAGTTTGTTTATAAAAATCAGTCATTTAGTTACATGGCTTATTCTGTCCTTTAAAATTACTGATAAAAGATGGCCATGGACCACTATTATAGAGTTCAAAATATAAGACTTTTGGGAGACGGAAAGACTTTTGATCCTTGAAGATTTTGATTTAGGCCCAAACTGTGCTGTCTGAATAGCATTTATCTAAAGTTTTAAGACATTTTCTTATTGTTAAGCAACAAGACAATAGAGGAATCAAGGCATGAAAAATTTAGTGCAAATATGGTGGGGCCATGCATTTTAAAAATAGGCACATTTTGCATAATATCAAGATGCAAGATAGTTTCTAGTGTTGATTACATGGAAGCTGAAGAAAGGAGAAAGACTTTTAAAAAGTCAGCAACATAAACACGATTTCTAAAGCCTTTCCTAATTAGAGGAAAATTTTCAATAAGAGCAGCAAATAAATAAATAAATCCAAATAAATTTCTTGAAAAAGCTATCAAATGTCCCTAACCTCTCTAAAATTTCTTCTGATTAGGCATATATTCCTAAAGAAACTCTTTGGAATTCCATACCACTTTGAAGGGTGGTATCTTCCAATTTGTTACAATAAAAATGAAAGAGGAAATAGGAGGTAAAACTTTTATATAAATATTATTATATTAAATATAATTTTATATTGTTATTTTATTGTTCTCATTTATCAATATCTTGAACAATGGAAATAAAGGCAATTTGGAAAGCTCTATCTTAAATTAGCTGTACATTTGTAAGTGATTAAATGTTTATGTTTATTTATGTCATTAAGTGTTTTATATCCAGTATAATCTACATTAATTAAATGTTTGATTATCACACTTTCCATTATAATACTTTCTATGGAATACCAAGTTTGGCTTAGTTTCTTTCCCCAGCAATCTAATCTGGTGTGAGGGCTTCACATCTGATATGAAATCCTAATGATATTTATGTGGATATACTTCTAATAAGTAACTGTGAAATATGGCAAAAATGTTGCTTTGTTTCTTTTGAAAGCAAAAGGGGTTGCTTTTCTAATTGATGATGGGGCACTAAGATGAAGCTAAACAAGATAATATCCTTTATAAATATTCTTCCCTATACCATTTAAGAAAAATCAAGATACATTTTTTTCTACGTTACTTATGGCTGAATTTCTGTAATCAGAAATTTAAAGATGGAAGGGATATCAATACTCTTATTTTAGGGAGAAGGAAAGACAGAAGCCAAATGACTTGTGCAAAATCACACAGGTTAATAACTATTAGACCACAGGTCCTCCAATGGAGGGCAGCTAGCTGATACTGTATCAGGAAAACTCATCTCAAATGAACAACCACAATCTGAGAGAAAAGTCAGTTCTTTCCTTACTGTACCATGATGATTCCATTTCTAAACAAAGATGATTTTAGGTTTTACTATAGATTTTGATTTACTTCCCTTCTCCTGTGTTTTTACTGTGGACTTGAAATGAAAAGATTATTCTAAGGATTCTTAATCAAGGTTCTCTGATTTTGAGGGTTTTTTTAATAAGCATTTTGATAACTATTTCAACACAATCAATTCCTTTCTTGTTCTATGCATGTTATTTTAAACATTTAAAGAAATCATTGTGAGAAGCACCCCAGAAGCTACAAAGTGCCAAAAGTACAGGGAATGGGAAAAAACTTCTGGATTAGAATTATGGTCAGGGGAGCAATCAGGGATAAAAAGCCTCAAAGATTATTGAAAAATGCCAAAGTGCAAAGGGGATTGACTATCTAGATGTTTACATAGTTCAACACATTTTAGGAAGAAAATATTAGATAAAGATTATGTGAATAAACTCTAAAATCCTGCTTTCCATTCCAATGTAAAATAAGATCCTTTTTTTAAAAAGGCAGTAGTTGGTGTGACTATTTTGTGAGAGAAAATAAAAAGGAATTCTTACTTTATTGGGAAAGAGAATTAAGAAGCTCAGATTTAGTTGAGGCTTACTTAGCCTGATAGGTTAAGTACTTCCTTTTATTTGTCCTAAACTTGTATGCTTAAGGAATCAAGATAGTTCCAGCACAATAACTCCTGGCTTAGTAGAACTATTGGGAATATTCCTTGATGTTTTAAACACACAGGCTTAGGAAAAATTAAAAAGGACTTTGTATATCACGTTAAACTTTTGGAAATTGCCAATTCAAGCAAAGTAAACTATAGAGTGTTGGATCAAGAAGGGAGGAGGAAGGAAGGAATTTGCATTTATTAAATATCTACTTTGTGCAAGGCACTATCCTAAATGCTTTTTTTAAATAAATGTTTTCTCAATTCTCACAATAACTCCGAAAGGTAAATGCTATTATAATCCCCATTTTATAAGTAAAGAAACTGAGGCAAACAAAGGTTAAATGACTTGCTCAGAATCACACAGCTAGTATCTGCAGTCATATCTGAATTCAAGTGTTTCTTCAGAGCCAGTTCAGTGTTTGGGAGACTGGAAAGGAAAGTGTGGGAGACTGACTACAAAACTCAAAGTCTACAGAGCTGTTGTGCTAATCTCATAGTTGGGTGCCCTCGAAACCTGGACATATAAAAAAAAAAGGCAGATGAAGGTGGCCTTGCTGTACCAGATCTAAAACTATATTATAAAGCATCGGTCATCAAAACCATTTAGTACTGGCTAAGAAATAGAGTAGTCGATCAGTGGCACAGGATAGGTTACCAGGATAATCTAGGAAACCTGGACATATACCAGCACATGCTAGGACACTGAACTGCTTCCCTTTGAATTGTCTTAGGAAGACTCTGAAGATCACCTGGCAGGATAAGATAGTGGACACTGAGGTCCTTTTTCAAACTAAATTGCCAAGCATTCCAATTCACTGCAGAGAGCACAACTCCACTGGGCTGGCCATATTGTTCGAATGCCAAATGTACACTTGCCAAAAAGATTATTTTAGGGATAACTCACAGAGGACAAGCGCTCACAAGGTGATCACAAAAAGTAATACAAGGACATTCTCAAGGTCTCTCTTAAGAACTTCAGAATTAATTGTAAGACACGAGAGACACTGGCACAGGACCGTCAGCCAGCATAGAATGCCCTCAGCAGAAAAGGTGCTTATGTTCTATTAGCAAACATAAGAAACATGAGATAGACAAAGTTAGAGAATCTACCCCAAATGTGCATAAAGACTATCTGTGTGCCACCTGTGGAGCATTCCAAGCTCACATTGGTCTGATCAGCCACAGTTGGACACACTAACTTTACTCTAACATAGTGATGTCATTTTGATCCTTTTCCAGAAGGATAATAACCAACTGACCAACACCTGGGATCAAATCCTCTGACAACTCCCTACCTGTAGGACCTTAGACAAGTCACAAACTCTCTGGGCTTGTTTTTTCATCTCAACATTAGGGTTAGTCAGCTTACTTTGAGGCTGCTTTTAACTTTAGGTCTATGCTTACATGGACTGATGCTGAGTGAAATGAGCACAAACAGGAGATCATTATACACAGCAACAATAATACTATATGACGATCAATTCTGCTGGACATGGGTCTCTTCAACAATGAAATGGTTCAAACCAGTTTCATTTGTTCAGGGAAGAAAGCCATATGCACCCAGAGAGAGGGATATGAAATGTGGACCACAACATAGCATTTTCATGCTCTCTATTGATGTTTGCTTGCATTGTGTTTCCTTTTTCTGATTTTTTTTTCTTGTAGATAAGATTTTTCTTGCACAACAATGACAAGTGTGGAATATGTATACATATATTCGATCTGTCAAATATTTTAACATAATTAACATGTAGTGGACTTCCTGCCATCTAGGGGAGGGGTGGGAAGTAGGGGAGAAATTTTTTTTTTTTTTTTGCTTTTTGCTGAGGCAATTGGGGTTAAGTGACTTGCCCAGAGTCACACAGCTAGGGAATGTTAAGTGTCTGAGACCAGATTTGAACTCAGGTCTTCTTGACTTCAGGGCTGGTGCTCTAACCACTGCACCACCTAGCTGCCCCTGGGGGGCAAATTTGTAACAAAGCTTTGTAAGGGTTAATATTGAAGAATTACCCATACATATGTTTTGTAAATAAAGAGTTTTAATTAAAAAAAAAAACACAAAAACCTTTAGGTTATAATATTTTATATATTTTTGATATTTTAAATTTTAAATATTTTAAATATGTATGAAATGTTCAATCTTCATCCAATTCAGAGGCCAAGGAAAAGTAAAAGCAGGAAAAGAATTAGTTACTAATATCAATTGCTGCCTCAACATTCGTAGACAAAAATGGAAACATCCATTGCTGTGATTACCTAATGAAAAGTATATTAATATATGAATTTCTTAAATTTTTTTAAAAAGTCATTTAACAAAAGAAGGGAACCTATGGCTAAAAAAATCAGAAAGTGTTATGGCTGATGTTTAAAGAAATTTTTTTGTGCTACCTCTAATTTTTTTCTGAAGACAATTTTACCTTGAAGGTATACCAATAATCTCCTTCATTTGCCAATCTGATTTACCATATTAAATCAGGTCTTAAAAGTACTGTATGCAGAATACCTCTGTCCTGAAGAACTGGCAATACTAATGATAGAAATGACGGTAATACTAATGATAGAATTATCCATGTCTAATTTTTCAAATTACCTTAGAGGAATTCTGCCCAGGAATCATGTAAATAACCAATGTCTTGACCCTCTGGAAACTTATATGAGTATGAATATAAGTGTCTGTATATGTCTTGTGCCAGGTAGGTCGGAGAAAATTAACTGACTGGACCCGACAGACATCTGGAATTTATGTTCAAGGGTCTTCTAACAGAAGACCAACAGTTAAGATCTAACCAGTCTGAAATTATAGTTAACTGTTAATTACTCAGAAGCCCATAATCTAATTGGTGAGTTATTCATAATCCTGCTTCTTTGTCATCTTTCTGCTGTCTTCTTAGTAGATATTAACACCAGAATGTTATTAGACAAAAGAAGAAAGCAACTGTTTTTCAAGCTATAAAAAGAGGCTAACACTGGTGTCTAAAATATATGGTTTCCATAATGCAGTGGATTTAATTTAGTTTTCAAATCACAGGCAATTCAAAGTTGGATATCTTTAAGAAGAAATTACCCATTTCCTTTCCAAATAATAATACATAAGTCCAGAAGTTTTTCTAGGAAGGAATCTCATAACCTATAGGCTGACATCACTCGGCAATATGCATGGCTCACCAAATTCTTCAAAAGTTCCTTAAGTAGTTCTGGGTGAAAGGATAGTTTCTAATCTCATTTACCTTAAAACGAGCAGAACTGCAATTCTCCATATCACAGGTGGGTGGAGAACTGTAACCATAGTAGGTAAAATCAGACTTAGTCACACAGCTGTACTAAACAGGATAATATTAAGGAAACATTAACAAGTTACAGCAAATATTAAGAATCCTTGAATCTGACATTATAGATTCACATCTCTGCAACTTAGTATATTATATATTATGCTTTATTTAGTACCTATCCCAAATTGTTCTTGTAGTTCAATGCATGTTCAATGCACTTTGGAGATTTAAAAAATCAGAAATGACTTTGAATTGACTATTTTTGACAAAATAATGTCAAATTTTAAATCCTAAAATTAAAAAAAAAAGACTAACTTCATAATAATAGTAAATTTCCTCATGCAAGAAGAAAAAACATCAAAATTCTCCCACAATCACTTAATGGGAGACAAAGAAGGAACAAATTTTATTTATAGTTAGCAAACACTGAAAATTTCTTTCAGAGATTCTATGCTTTTCTCCCTTGATTAAATGAGCCTACTCACCAAGCCTAATCAGTTACAGGTCAAATATTTTATTTTAATGTCTCAGTTTTCAAGAATTTTTATTTTTAAATCTAATCTGCAAAGAATATTGATAAAACTTGGTATTACCAACTGAGACATATAACTTTAGAAATCTGTCATTATAGTAAATGGGAATTTAAATATATTGCTCCATTTAAGATTAATGCAGGTAAAATATTCTTCAGGTATTCTATCCATTTAAATGGACATTTTGATACTAGAAACAAACATTAGAAATTTCTATGGTGCTTCATTTTCTTTTTCTTTTTTCCCCTTTGCTAAGGCAATTGGAGTTAAGTGACTTGCCCAAAGTCCCACAGCCAGGAAGTGTTAAGCCTCTAAGGCCACATTTGAACTCAGGTCCTGCTGACTTCAGGGCTGGTGATCTATCCACTACACCAATTATGGTGCTTCATTTTCAAATCTGTTTATCTCCACCTTTAAATTTAATTTCTTGCAAAAAAAAATAAGAACAGATATAACATGAATTAAGGACAAATTTTAAACTCAATTCACTCAAATTATATTTTAAAATGTGCAGTGAATATCATATGGAAACTTCAAATCTGTAGCACCTTTATTAATTGCCAGAGTGACAGAACACAATTGTCTAATGATATCTCAAGTTGATTCTGGAATAAAAGCAGCACAAAAGTGGTAAGAAAACTAGTTTTATAAATTTGATTAAAACATTTCAGACCCACCTTCTCACTTTTACAGTTAATATTTCCTATGCAGATTTGCATAGGATTAACAAGAAAGGAATTTTGCTGAAGAGGAGAATGACAACTGATTGTTCTTCCCAGAAATATTTTGGAATTTATTATGGTTTTAATTAAGTAACATTTATATACTGAGTATTATCCACAAATAGTGCTAGGTTCTCTTTGTTGTTCAGTTGTTTCAGCCACAGTTGACTCTTCATGATCCCATTTGGGGTTTTCTTGTCAGAGATACTAGGATGGTCTGCCATTTACTTCTCCGGCTCATTTTACAGATGAGGAAACAAGGTTAAGTGACTTCCCCAGCATCACACAACTAGTCAGTGACTGAGATTGGATTTGCATGAAGGAAGATGCCTTCCTGATTCCAGACTCAGCACTTTATCCATACCTAGCTGCCATAGATTTTTTTTGGTGACTTAGCATAATTGAATGTTGTGGGGTGGGTGAATGACCTAAGGAAAAGGATACTTCAGAAAATTAATTTGGTAGCCACGTACCAAGTGAAATGAAATAGAGGACAAAAAACTATTAGTATTGGTTTTTGTTTTTAAATACTGTATAGGATTGAACATTCTTGTGTATGTTTTTGACATTATGAAAGACTGTACTTCTGTGAAATCTAGCATTAAAGTGGATATTAGGAAGACCAAGTTCCTTTTTCTTCTTTAAGATAATACAACTTCCTATAAAGGAGATTCTTTTTTAGCCTCTATTTGCTCCAATGGAAAATGATCAGCATTTATTCACTCTATAGATATATTATGTAAGAATTATAACAGCTATAAAATTTTTGTAAGTTCTGAAAGTCAAATCCCATTAAGTTCCCCCTTGCTAAAATGTCAATATAACAAAAAACATGACAAGTCTTGCCAAATACATTCTACAACATCCCAACCATATCACAAACTAAAGAGATTTATGCACTAACTGTAGAGTGACAAAAATAATACATTTTGATTCTAATGTAACTAGGATGAACACTATTAGATCCAAAAAACATTCCAATATAACCCTAGAAAATGAAACTGATGTCACCATTGTTCAAATCTTCTGTGCATATCTTCTTTGATGTCACTTAAAGACTTACGTTTTATAAATCATGTAAATCTCATTGCATAAACATTTATCAATTTTGGCCAAAGATATTACCCAATTTGAATATACATCTTATTCATCAAATTTGGCTCTGAAGACTTTTTGACGTTTTAAAATATTAAATTCACCTTCAAAAGATGAAGATATTCCCAATTGAGAACTTTTTTTTTTTTTTAAGGACTACAGGCTTTTAAGGCAAATGGTAATTTTTTCTTCAAACATGATGAAAATCAGTGTTGTAGTGAAAGGATTTTCATTTTTTACAATCTGCATGATAAGACCATCTGCTTTCAATAGCACAGAGCTTCAATTTTTTTTTAGCAATCTGGTAAAGCCTATGGATTCCCCACAATGTTTTTAATGCAATACATAATTATATATATGTGTGTATGTATGTAAAATTATGAAGGAAACCAAAGATAAATGAAAAATAAAGATGTAATATTTTTTTCTCATTCAAATTCATGGACATCTATTTGCAAATAGCAGATTAAAAATTACTAGCTTTCCTTTTTTGCTTCAAAACTGCCAAGGGGGAATTTCATGAAGGTATTTAGCACTGAAGGCATCCTTGGAATAAAAGACTTTGAATGATACTTATTGTTGAACAATGTTTTATTATTACTTTTAAAATTAATTCAATAAATATTAAGTAATAGGGACTATACTAGGCACAAGAGGGCATGTAACACTATCCTATTTCTACCTTCTATCAGCACATCTCATAGCCTATGAAAAACTGAGTAAATAGAAAACATAAGAAATTGTTTATCTTAGAAACTAGAGACCAAGAGAAGTGGTTCTTGTTTACAGTATTTATTACTTATTAAATATTTAGTAAATAATATTTATTCTTTGACTTGCCATTGTTCCTTTTGACAAGAGCCAACAAATTATCTGTACCATTAGTACAAATTATTTTAATTTTTAAGGTCTTTATGGAATATTAAATGATTAAGTAATCACTAGAAAGATTAAATTAAGACTAACAAAAGATACTTCAATAATTCATTAAGTATATACCAATTATAAAGTGATTATGATTTATAGAGAGCTGGGCTCAAATACAAAAAACCTGGGTTCAAATTCTGCCTCTTGACATATACTTGCTGTATGATTTTTGAGTAAGTCAATTAACTGCTTGATGCCATAGTAGAAAGAATAGGTACTGACTCATGATTGGTAAATCAGAGTTTCTTATACCTATGAAATCAAAGATCCAGACACTACATCAATTATAATTTTTCCAATGTGTATGAAGATACATTTTTATACATACCCTACAAAATTTACTGAGCCAAGCTGACAAACCTTTTAAGAAGTAAATGACCAAAGTATGTCTAATTATGAGATTAAAGCCAATAGTTTATGAGATTATACTATATCATACATAGTATAATCTACTGTTGAACCTGACTGCTTGGCTAGTAAAATACCACATCTCAAATAAAAACAATTTAAATATTCAAAAATTATCATCACTTCAAACCACAATTTATAAAAACAATATATCACATTTTCTGTCGATAGTTATTTATCATAAGGCAGTCTTCAAAGCTAAATTTAAAAAGTGCTGGCATTTGGCAGACTTTTACAAAGTAACCAAGGTCAAAGTATAAATAAATTTTGAAATGTGCAGCTATGTACTGACTTAAATAACATAAGTGATGAAAATACTTGCTTTTTGAAAGAGGTTGCTTCATCTGACTTGAGATGAAAGTCATTCTTTTTCATGTTAACAAAACAAAAATCTTCCCATACAGCTAATTATCTGTTAATACCAAACCCTAACATTAAAGAATATTGTCATTTATTATATTGGTTTCAGCCCTTCAAACAAGAAAGTCATCCTTGCAGTGAAATTTCCATTCTCTTCCAAGTAAATTTCTTTGATACCCATCTGTTTTATAAGTTTTCACTTTCTGGCACTATTTAAATTACTCCTTTTGAATTCTATTTCATTTTTTCCACTCCCAGGGACTATAATCTACAGGGGCAATTTTAAGTAGAATCTATATTGTCTTCAGGAATATCAGAATAGACCAAAATCTGTGGCCATTTTGACTGAAATGCAATTTTCTCTTACAAACTTCAACTTTAACAGAGGCTGCAGATTGAGCACCAGCTAGCAAACTGTTATAATTATGTAATTTTTGCTAAAGTGAAAGGAACTATTTTATCCTGTTTTATTTCCCACCCTTTTTGGTAGGCCTCTAGAGGTCATTTCAGGGTAAAATGTACTTTGATCAAAAAAAAAAAAAAAAAGAGCTCAATAGGACATTTTAGCTAAACAAAAACAAAAAAACTTTTAGTCAGCTTGAGAATAGTCACCACCATGTAAACAGGTGTGCTCAGCAGAATAGTATATGTCAAGTGAAAACATTTTAGGGGCAGGTAGGTGGTTCAGTGGATAGAGTACCAGGCCTAAAGTCAGGAGGACCTGAGTTCAAATCTGGCCTCAGACATCTAATACTTCTTAGCTATGTGACCCTGGGCAAGTCACTTAACCCCAATTGCCTCAGCAAAAAAAAAAATAAAAAAAAAATTAAACATTTTAACAGAGAAAAAAGGATTTAAACTTTTTGCCAAAGCACTGAAAACATTACGAGTATGGATGAGTTGAAGGTGTATATAGTAGTATAATTCTAAAGATACTTTAAATCCTCTAAAAAAAAGTTAGATAATACCTCAGAAATTTGAGTCATTATAAATATCTGAGCTTATACTTCTTTAAACATCAAAAAACTTGAAACTAAACATTCTGGAAAAAACTGTCATCATTTGACACCTAACATATAGTACTTTAATGCAGTGATGTCCTGAAAGCATATCAGGACAGACAGGACTATTTGCCCTCAAACTGCAATGCTTTCTGAATCCTGGCATGAGTTTTTAAAAAAGTTTTTCCTTTGTCTTCCCTTAGTATCAAGTTGTCAGCTATTACTTTTTACTTCTTTCATTAAGCCTTCTTTTATCAATACCAAAGCCTCAGAAACCAGATGAGTAACCTTGTAAGCAGGGTGTGTTAAGAAAGAATAAATAAGTTGTAAGTAGTTCTTTTAAAATAAGATCCATGGGTTTTAGTTCTATAGATTATGAAAACATTGGATTCCTAAGGATCTCCCCTCCCATCCCCTTTCTAAAAAGTTTACTTCCTACTTCTTGGTAGCATGCTCTATGGATGACTAGTCAGAAAGTGAATAGGTTCAAAACAGGTAAGGTATTACTATAATCAGATAACAAAAGAAGGAACAAAGCAGCAGTAACTGAAAAAAATGTTTGAATTACACAAACTCTGACCTGAGATTTAAGCAGATATGTTAGGTTTATCATCAGAACACAGCTGAAAGGACTTCAGGACAGGTGGTCC
The DNA here is from genome assembly GCA_023553655.1 of Myrmecobius fasciatus. NCBI lineage: Eukaryota > Metazoa > Chordata > Mammalia > Dasyuromorphia > Myrmecobiidae > Myrmecobius > Myrmecobius fasciatus. The sequence goes on from JAJPUD010000947.1 coordinate 70,673, forward strand.
AATCCCCTTGTTTTATCACTAAGGAAACTGAGGCTCATGGACATCAAATGACTAAATCAAAGAAGGAGGCAAAATCTATAAATAATGTAATTTTCTTTTGCAGGAAAATATGATTTGCAAAATAATATGCCATTGATTTACCACTATATAAACTATATAAAAAGCAATGGCACCTGTTGACACATATAAATCACCTAACCCCAAATGCCAGCCTCCAGTCACAATATAACTGTCTCTTACAGCTCTGTAAACCCCTTTTTATTTCGTTCCCCTTAAAATATTGATCTTAATATTGTGGGGAAATGGAAGAAGATAAAGGAAAACACAAGGAGACTACTTTCAAGAGAACTCTCACTTACAAAGTGTGAAACCTTCACAGTGACCATGGAAAGGTTCTAAATGTTCCTTCCAGTTTACTGGATAATTCATGAAGAGGAAAATATATAGTTCTTTAAGAGATGTGGACCATCCAAATGATTCCCCTGAAACCTCATAAACTTTATGGAAATCAAATTATGTGAAATAAAATATTTAGCTCATCTATCATTTTAATCCAATGTTTCACAGATGTGATCCTGGATTCTTGAAAGCTTTACTAATACACTGTGATATAAAGAGTCAATTGACTTCTTTCATTCTTAAACTACAAATAGTAAAATTTCTCTTCTCCCTAGTTTATTTAGGGTGGAAAGAGGGAGACTTTTCTTGACAGTCCTTGATTGTTAAGCACATTTGTATACTCATAGATTTGTTGATATTAACTTCACAAAATCAAAAATTTGCTCTCCCCCAATAATACACATCTAAGTTTAAAACAACAATATACTAATAATATTGTATCATGTTGCTGTAAAGGTTCCAGGGTAATTCTGTTGTGCTTGTATGATAAAATGGGAAGCCATTCATTCAGATTAGTAGTTAGTTTTAACACATGAACTTTTTCCTGTACTCAAGTCAGTGTCTTATGATTTAGAGTTTTGATAGCCATAGCAGGTGTGGAAGTTGGAAGGGTTCTCAAAAGTCATTTAATCCAATCCCCTCCTACTTTACAGATGTGGAAACAGAGATCCAGTCAGGCTAAGTGATTTGCTTGAGATCACACAGATACTAAGTATAAGAGGTAGATTTTCCAACATCAAGGCCATTTTTTTAAAAACACTATTATGTTGCAATTCCACTGAATAACACAAGTAGAATTCTTATAAATGCTTTAACATGACTATGCAAAATATATACCACCTTCATTTTAGTTTTTCACAGATTATTTAGTCTTTCTCCCCCTTTCTCCCAAATTATGAGGAACTAACATACCAAAACAATCTAAATTCCTAAAAGTTCTCTTTCACTTTAGACTTCCTGTATCTGTCACTTAACATAATGCATATAATAGATCACAAGCGATCCTATTGTTAAACTTATTATTATTATTATTATTATTTTTAGACTCAGAGTAACATTTAAAAATTTTAAGTACTTGGACACCACCCCTTCCCTAAGTTAGTTCTATGGACTGGAAAGTTCAGCATCATTTAAAATTTCCAACAAGGAATACTGTATATTTGAAGAAGGAAATGGCAAACTACTATAACACATCAATTGCATTCTCTTAAAGCAAAAAAATTTGCTAGTAGTGTCTTACAAGGATTACTGGTCATACTCATTCAAACAGAGGAGGAAACACAAGTTTTTAACTCAAATATACAGGAAGTCAGAACTGTATTACAGCGCAAAGAATGTTGATTAAAAGTCAGGGAACCAGTTTGAATTCTGATTCTGCTACTTAATACTGGTATGTTCTTGGACAAGTCATTTAACTTTTGAGAGCCCTAGTTTCCTTATCTACAAAGTAAGAATTCTGACCACTATGTGTCCTGTTCAATTATAAATTAAATGACATATTTGTAAAGTACATTGCACAATGCCTGACATAGTCTATATAAATGCTTGTTTCCTTCATCTACATACTGTCAGACCTTAACTAGTGCTAAGATTTAACTTCTGTGATTAACTGATCATGGTATTTTCATCCTTTAAAAAAATATAACTTGAAAAAAAATTGAAAAAAAAAACTATAATATTACATGCAAATTAAGGAAGTCTCATGGAGTGAACTGATGTTATGCCCCTAACAAATTCTAGACCTTGAAATCAAATTCTTAATCCTCCTTTGAAATAATCTTCAAGTTTTATAGCTATTTATTGTGTCATTAATAGTTTATCATCAAAACCATTTTGATGTAATCCATAATGGTAAATAGTGCTGGGCTAGGCACTGTATAAAACAAGTTAAATAGAAGGGCTTCTAAGAAATGACAGCCTTTTAAAACTGAGTACTAGTAATAAAACTGTGTTACTAGTATAAAGTATCACTGCCTGCTTTTATATTAAATTTATTAACAGTTAAATATGTGTGTCTTGGCAACCAGACCAAAAGCTTCAAATCAGTCCTACCTTTTTATACTTTTTATATACATCTAAAGAAGTCTCACCAACATATAACTACATTGAGGATACAGACATGGACTTATTTATATCTTGTAAGATCTTGGGTAGAGAAGAATAGCAAAAAATGCAGAAAGGATAAAGAGAAAAGTCAAAGTAGAGATTCATTAGTTCTATGTCAAGTGTCAGTGGGAGTGGCAGAAACAGAACACAAGTTTTGAAAGGTTTAAGTTCTGCCATCTAACCACTATAACTTTCAACCTAACATGGCTTTTTTGGTTTACCAAGATTTACTCTATCCTTGGACATCAGGATGAACAAGTTTAGTAGGGTGCCAAGATCTAGTTTTTGATAATGGTCTCTAACTAACCTTTTGCTATTCCTATAAACTACTTATTTCACAACACGAAATGAGATTTTAAAAATGGCCCAAGAATTTATTCAGAAATGGTACATAAGCAGTAAAAAGCACGCAGACACTCAAGTGTTAAGGGGATAACTATGGTGATCCATTTCAAGAGAAATTCTCTTTTTAAGGACTAATTAAGACCTTATAATTGAATAGGAACAGGAATCCACCTGAGCAAAGAACATATATAAGTTTCAATATGACCCAGGGAGACTGTACCTGGCTCTGACCCACTTTTTCTGCTCTAAAAACACCCTTTCAGCAACAGGAACAGCTATTATTGACATTTAAATGTCCATAAGCACTGACTGGTGACAGCACTATTATAGTCCTTACTTAAAGGATTCATATTCTTAAGAGATAAAAACCCGAAGTATCTTCAAACTTATGACCATGCAAGACACACATATACATGCACCCTATGTATCTATATCTTTCTATATACATTTTGTATAGTGTCAGTTTTGTTTTTTTGTTATTATGAGGGTTTTTTTTTTATTTTTTTGGGCGATTGAATAAGATGCTATGGAGGGGGATAACTGCAAGGGTTTTTTCAAAAATGGTTGAATCCATTCTCCCTAGTTGTATCATTCTGAATGAGGTTAGGATAGTAAATAAATGACAGGTGTCACACTGAGTAAGCTTTTTGGTAAGAAAGATATAGAAGATTTGACTGTACAAATCTTCTAAGAAGGTACAGACTCTATAATTGGTTAAAAGAAGCAAGATCAGGTTTACTTGACTTACTCACCAACAGCTTTAATAAAATTCATTTACTATAATGCTGTGGAAATAAATCACATGACAGGGACTAGGTAGCTTAGGATGGAGGCAACTCGGCTAGGTATCTCACCTCTTCATTTCCTCCTCCCACCAGAAAAAATAGCTCTTTCTATGTAAAATGACAAACTTTTCTTATGCTTCAATAGAATTTTATAGAAAACTCTTCTTCCTCCTTCCCAAACTTCTATCTGAGTCATGTCTAACAAAACATGTCATGTTTCAAAAAGTAATTCTAAGAAATCTTCAGAAATAATTAGAATTAAGGGCTTCTGTGTCATTTTTAAAGCACTCTGACTGCCAGAAAGAGGGAGAAAGGGAGGAAACGAAAATTCATTTATCCTGGGGAAGTTCAAAATTGTACTTCAAAAGTACATCTTTCAAGAGGGTAAGAAGGATAAGAAACTGAAAAGGTGCAATCACATAGTAGAAAGGACTACTGAATGGGACTGATACATAAGATTCTAGAACTGGGTCTATCCTTAATTTACTATCTTAAGTTTGGAGAACAATGTTTCTTGGCCTCAATTTTGCAGTTTGTAAAATGAAGGAGTCTAACTGGGATTTTAGGATTTTGAACTTAAAGGGACCTTAGAAATGAGCTCTAAGGTTTGTAACAGCTGAAAAACGCTACAATTCTACTTTAGAGTAACATCACTGGAAAGAACCAGTAGTAAAACATTTCTCTTGACCATGAACATCCACCCACACCACAGCATTTTATTTATTCAGAATGTAGTTTACTGGGGAAAAAAAAAGTAAAGGCTAAGAATTTAGAAAATTCCTTGTTTATGATAGAGATTCAACCTAGTATAGTTTCGGATGCAAACTTGTTGCATAATACCTTGCTTCCATCCCTAAGAATACATCAAAATTGTCAAAGAACTCCAAGTCTGTATTTTTGTAAACACTCAAGTAAAGAGTGCATATGCAATCTCCTCAAGTCTGAAGGTTGTACTTTCAGTTATATTTACAGGATGCCACCTGGCACAACACTGTCACATCACAGAAAGCTGCAGTGTTTGCCAGTTGGCTGTTGAAACATGAGGCTCTACTAGTCGAATCCTTCAAGGGTTATCTGACTTGTTTTTGCACCTCTACTACTTCAGGGAGGGGAGGGACTGGAAATCACTAGTGATTTCCCTAGTTCCCCGGCTAGCCAGCTTATATTAAAATAGCCTAAAGGAAGTTTACCTACTCATCAATGCATAGCTTTTCTTTTTTCTTTCTTTCTTTCTTTTTTTTGGTATCTCCTCGGATCAGAGAACGTAAAATAAAAGCAGGTTTAAACCTCAGGTCTAAATTGGCCTGATTGTACCAAGTTTTCAGGTTACTAATCATTCAGCCATTTCCAGGAAATTCCTTAAGTTCTTACTTCACTTGGGGGAATGGGAAGAACAATATTCCCCCTCTCACTAATAAGATTTTAGCCTTTAATTCAATTTAAGAGTTTGAAATGACTGTTCGTTTCTCTTGAGGGGAGAAATAGCAGGCTACTCAAGAACTGGATTTCCTGTGTATGGCACTTCCATCAGAATACTTACCTCTTTGATCTTTGCTCTCTTTAGACGGATGTCTGGGTCGGTGGGTTCCCGTCCTATAGACCCGATTGGAGGGCGGAAGTCCAGGTGAGGCAATCCATCGGCATTCCCTTTATTGAGCAATTTGTCTTGAATAACTTGCTCCTTCTCGTGAAGAATATCTCTCTGAATCTCCTCGGGCAACTTCTGCAGCGTCTCCTTGGCCTCTCTCAAGGCTCGCTCATGGTCTTCTCGAATCTTAGCCAAATTGTCCGCGGCCGCAGCCCTCTCACCTTCGCCTCCGTCTTCCCCTTTTCCCCCTGCATTGATGCTGCCCAAGCCGAGTCCCTGCTTATGGTCGGAAGCTGGAGGGAGGGCCGAGTTGGAGTGGAAGAAGACCCCGCTGAGCAGCTTCGAAGAATCCGGCAAGAAGAAGATCGCTCCGAAACATAGCGTAATGAAGGCGCTGAACACAAGCAGCAAGACGAACTTCTCGGTCAGACGGAAAGCGCCCGGCCCGGCTACCTTCCTGATTCCCAAGCCACCGCTACCGCCGCCGACCCCACCTCCCAGCCCGCCCCCAGGAGGGCTACTGAACATGGGCAGCAGGCCCCCCATCGGCATCTCTCCGTTAGACTCTGGGGACGCTCGGTGGCCTTGATCTCAGCAGCGTGCAGCCCCAACTTCACCCTCCGCCCGGCTGTCAGGGGTTCAGGGTCCAAGTCCCGGGCATCCAGAGATCAATAATCTCCCCGTAGTGCTGTAGATCCTCACCCGGGCGTCAGAGTGTGAGAAACAACTTCCCCACCCTCTCACTTCTTTCTGGAGGGGGTCTCCAGGGGAACCTTTTACTGCCCACCCACACCGCACAGGAGGTTCCTCCGGTTGCAGCTGCTGCAATGAGAGAAAGCAGAAAAGGAGAATTATTTGGATAAAGTTTCCGGTGGGTCCCCGCCCCACTAGGGCCCCCACCTCCTGGCAAGACTCCGGGTGCCGCCCTCTCTGCCCCCTCCTTGGTGCCGAGGTGGAATTTTTAGGTCCTACACCTTGGACTCGGTGTCCTGCACACACCTGGGTGGCAGCAGGGGCTGGAATGAGACTGGACACCTTCCCCCCACAGCAGGCACAGCCAACTCTAAATCTTAGAGGGGCGCGGCCAGGGGCTAATCAACTTCGGCCGCGCACCGTGCTCATCATTTTTGTTGCCCCCACAGTGGTGTAGGCGGCGGCTGCACTAGCTGCTTGACTGTCCTGGCCGCCGATGTCCTGGGCGAGCTGGCGAGCGCTCCAGTGAGCTGTATTGCACGCTAGCTATTCCACGGCTGCCGGGTTTCCACTAATGCAACTCCCGGGCTCTCGGCTATCGGAAATGGGGGCGGTGACGCGCTGCCAAGAGTGACAGCTCCTCCCGACCAATCCTCGGCCTCCCGAGGCCCGGTGGAGGGCGCACGAACACAACGAAGGGAGGGGCAGCGCGGGGCTGGGCCACGGGAGGGAGCCCCTCTCCTAGGTGGGAGGAGGGTAGGGGAAAGAGGGGCGGGGAATTTACTGGAAACTCGGCCTCCTGGGGGCTGGAGGCTGGGGGTCTACGAGGCGCGGCGGACCCTAGGGGGAGGGGAGAGAGCAGGAAACGCCGGCGACCTCGTGGCGGGAAGGGGGAAGAGCTGGGGGCTCGAGGAACTGGGCAGCGCCTGACTACGGGAAGCGAATAGCGGATAGCAAGGGTGTGCAAAGTGAGAGAGGGAGGAGGGGTGCTATTTGTTTATAGAAAGTACGGACCTTGGGCAGCTGAAGACTCGGGAGGTTAAATAAGTGCCGGAGGCAAAGGGCTGGAAGCCCCTAGCTGGTGTGGGCGGGAGTCCAAATCCCGGAGTTGATCTTTGCCCGGCCTTGGCCCGGAGCAATTTTTGTCCTGCTTTTCCCCAAGTTCACCTAGTTGAGGCCCCCGAGGGAGATGGGTACAGTTACCTACATCCCTTTCGTGGCCTCAGGACTGAGTCTGGAGCCTGTAGGTAACTTGAGGTGAAGGGAGTTGTCCCGTGGGGGGTAGTGGAGTCCTACTTTAATTAAGTTTCAGTTAGAGATTCATCCAATTAATTGCCCTTTTTAAAAAAGAAATTCTGAGGTCAAGACCAAAGTGCTAGGTAGTACTTAGACACTTTACTCTCCTTCCCCCCAGTAGAGTAATATTTTAGCGTTTTTCTTTTCAGAAGCGTGAAAGTTGAAGCTTTTAAATTTTCTGAGCTCTCTGTAGGGTAGTCTTCTTACATCGTTTCTCCATTTACAGTAGGAGTGCACGGTTGTTGTTGACTTTTCACTTAAAAAAAAAGTCGGAAGGTTTTTTTTTTTTTTTTTTAACCTCCCTAACAATTCCAAAATTCATTTAGCCGATTCAAGTTTATAAACATGGTCAAATTTTCCTACCTGAAAGGAACAGTCAACAGTGCCCTAGTTACAAGCAACAAATTCAACTTGAGTTGAATTTTTTTTTTAAATCTTTAACTTAAAAAAAAGTTCAGTGAAGGAAGAACACAGAGGTTGATTCATGACTGAATCATTTCTCAAAATGTGGTCTTAATTTCCCTGATCCTGAACAAATGGCCTGTTATCAGTAACAAAATTTTCATGCTTCCTCATCTTTGAAAGCAAACAACTTGGTAACCTAACTGCCTTGCCCAAGAAACACAATTTAATTCTAACTACTGTTACTTTCTGCCTGTTCTCAGGCCATTGTAAATGATAGCACTTTTGAAAATACCTGGAAATTCAATAGTTTCGACAATTTGCTGATGAGAAATTTAGAAATTGAAGTTGAAATTGTAATTAATTGTAGGATTGATGCCTAGTATTAATTAAATTTATCTGGCTTTTAGAACCAAATTATGTTCTATTGTAGATTAGTTTTTATCTGCAATGAGCCACACATTCTTTTTTAAAATAGAAAATCATTGGGAAGGTATACATTGAAACCATGGTATTCTGATACCTGCTATGAAATTCTTCATCCAGAAGAGTGCAGTATGCTCAAGCAGGGTAATATTGTTCAAGAGGGATAAAAAAGGAAAAAACAATTTTTTATTAAAACAAATTTGAATAGTCACTAAAAGGCAAATAATTGTTTTGAGAAACTATTATAACACACCAGTGGATTGAAAAGTTTTTTCAATAGTGCTTCAAGCAGCAGATTACCAATTCATTTATCTTCTACACTGTTATAAAATATTTTATACTGATTATTCTGGAATGCAATGCCTGTAAACCATATTTTGGGATATCATTCAGTTTAGCAATTTTTAAAAAACTCCAAAATGCTAAAAAAAAACCCAAAACCAAAACCCTTTTAAATTAGTATCACATAAAATTGTTTTTTAAATGTATCCTAAGTGTTGAAAGAATATGCAAAGTTAAAAGACCTTTTCCAGTAGTCTTTAAATTATTGTTTTTGTGCAAACAAGACTAGACATTACTTCCTTTGGTACTGCAGTTTATAGAAGGCATAAACATTCATCTAAAAAACGTAGAAAGGATTCAGGGATGATTCTTTTTTTATCAATCTGAAATTTTATTTAAGAATTTGTTATACATGCATGTCATTTAACCCAGTTTGCCTCAGTTTCCTCATCTGTAAAATGAGCTAGAGAAGAAAATGGCAAACTGTTCCAGGAACTTTACCAAGAAAATCTCAAATAGGTCATGAAGAATTGGAGACATCTTAGAACAAGTGAATATATATGCACTTGATTCAGCTCAGCCCACCTTTACACTGTTTTTAAAACTTTACAAAAAATTTTATGAAACACTTTTTCAAAGAAAGAAAATTCTGGCCTTTATAACTTGTTAAAAAATACTTTTATATGAATGAATGTATACTAATATATAAAGACTGACATTGTTTTAGATGGAATGAGAAAATCCTAAGAGGGCTTTGGTTGTTATCAGAAGAGAAATAAAAGGGAGAAACCAACAGGACAGTAACACTTTGGCAAGATGTTTGGAAAGACAATCTCCCCAACTACGGAATCAAATCCAATTATAAAATTATATAACTAGGAAGGGACTTATATTTTATCTGAAACAAACTCCTTGTATTAGAGTGAAGAAAATTGAGGACCTCAGAAGTTAAACCATGTGACCATAGCACAGTATTTTATTAGCAGCAGAGCTAGAATTAGAACTCAAATCCTTTGACTCCAGTTTTGAAAAGTATGGTTCACTTGCTCAAAGCAATTAGTTTAGTATTTACAGCCAAAGTAAACTTTAGAGTTCATCTAATCCAATTCTCCATTTTACAGTTTGCAAAACTGAGTTCTAGAAAGATTAATTGGCTTTCTCAACAAGTTGCAGAATTAGACTACAAATCCAGTTCTCAACTATACCACATTACTTCTTTGGGTTACTAAAAATGCTTGTATAGTTTCTCTATTTAAGAAAGTCTGAAGGGGGAAAGGGAATGTGTTTATATATTCACTAAGCTAGGTACATTTAAGGTACTTATTCAAATAAAGAGAACTATTAACAGATTTATCCCAGTTGTTTTTTTGTTTGTTTGTTTTTTAGTGATTTAGATCACTCAGAGTCATGATAGAAGCTTATATTTATAGAGTAACTTTAGTGTGTTTTTTAACAACAATTTTGTGAGGTAGAAATTGAAGGAACCATTGTCTCCATTTTATAGATGGAAGAACTGAAGCTATGGGAGCACAAATTATCTAAGGCCACAGGGTTAGGAAGTGGCAGAGCTCAGACTCAAAGCTAAGTCTTTTGCTTTCAAGTTTATTGCTTTTTCCTTCATATTTAACATTAATAAACTGATTTTATTTATTATGATCTGCAAACTTCACACAAAATTAAATATAAAAACAATTATATATGTGTGTATTATCTATATACACATACTAGTATTGGGGCAATTATTTTGATAGTAATGATATAGATAACTTCAATGTGAATTTTGAATACAATTATCAAAAGAACTGAAGAACAAATATTCATTATAATTAGATGTTTTCCAATAACACTTCCAATAACATAAAAGCTGCTCCAAAAAGACATTTTTTTAAAATAAAATTTTTCTGGATGTCTTTAGTTTTGTTTTTTTTTTTAGAATCACCAAAAATTCCCCTAGAATTTCTCCCATTCCCCCTCTTTGAGAGCCACCTTATATAAAAAGACTTTAAAAAAAAAAAAAAAAAAACACAAAACTACAGGGGAATGTTTAGAAATGGCTCATTTCCCAATTTCAAAGCTAAATTTAAATGATTAAGGCACATAGATCATTATTGCATTGAAAATTCAAAAACTGAGGTAGCTTAGAAAGTTGAACCAATCCTTTCACAGCAGTCTCTATAAAGTATATCTTCAAATTTCAGGTGTGTACCATGATATGAATTGCTTTCAAAATTTAATTTTCAGTAATTACAATACACAAGAGTACTTGAACAACAACTTTAACTTTGTATAGAAGACAGATATCTGTATAGAACAAAATGTTAAATCTCTAAATATAAACAAAAATAAATTTCAAGCCAGGATATTAATGGCTTTTGCTTAAGCCTTATCCACTAATATCCACAGCCAAACGGAAAACTTTTACATAATATTAATATTTGCATTCAGATAAATGTCTTAACATTATTGGTCCTTCCCTCTCCCTAACCCTGAAATATATTTATGTCGAACAGATTCAATAACAGATTTAATATTTAATATTCTATTTGATATGGTCTGATTTCCTAGACCAGGAAAAGCTTGATCAATGTTTTCTTTGTCTCAGACCAGACAGCCTTTTGCCAAAAGATCCGCTTTTATTTGGATAATAATTTCCTCACTACAACAGTTACCAACTTAACAAGTGAATTGTGTTCCAAAATTTCTTTTTTAATTCAGCTATTTAGATATATTTATTTCCTATTGGATGGTGACTAAGTTCTTAGGCTACCCCACAAACTTTTGTCATAATGTAACTAAAAAGATTTGCAATGAAAAATGACAACTTTTGTAGTACCTTGGTGTAGTGGAAAAGTGTTGGACTTGAAGTCAGGAAAGACATGGGTTCAAATCGTTCCTCTATCACTTACTAGTTATATGTAAACCTTAGTAAATCACTTAAATTCTCTGTCTTATTTTCTTCATTTGTAATATAAGAAAGCCTATGGTGTTTATCTCTAAGAGTTGTTCTGAAGTTAAAAAACAAAATCCTGCATAGAAAGCAATTTGCATTCCTTAAATGTTAGTTATCATTACTAATTAATGTGTAATTGAACAAAAAAAAAATTATAGCCATTATGAAGATCTGAAGGGTAATAAAGTGCTTTAAATGAGTAATGGCAAAAAGGCTGGTTTGGTTGGACAGTTGTGTATGTGAAGAAGCATAGTGTGTAGTTTAGTAAGGCGTAAAAAGTTAAGAATATGTATTTAATTTTAGGGGATAATAAGGATATAGATTCTGATAGGGATTCTAAAAAGGAAAGCTAGTTACACTGTTCATTAATAACAAAACCAAAATAAAATACAACATCCTGGCTTCTGATCCAGTTCTTTTCCTTCTATACCATGAGTCTTGGTAGTACTGATTTATTGTCAGTGCTAGTCTCACTTGAAATTTATAGCTTCATTTTTCTTTGATGTTGGTATTTCTACTACTAGCACTACTCCTACTTGTCAGACTTGATTAGCTGGAGGAGGGATTTAGGCTCAAAAATGAAAGATAAGAGGGAGGGAGAGGTTTTCTTGAGGTAATAAGGAAAACTAAAAGAAAAAGTGTAAACAAGTGGTTAAGAGGATGTTTATGCATAATTTTAAGAAAAAAAAATTACCAAAAGTATAGTTAATTGAATTGCAAAAGAGGTAAATGGGAGACTATGGAGTTTAAACTATACCAATCATATGGAAGGAGAAAAAAGTTACTGTTAATGAAAAATACAGGAGGGCACTGAGAAGCAGACTAACATACAGGAAGAACTTTGCATCCTTTTAACATGGAATTTTCCCAGAGACATTTCTGTCCTGCCACATTTGAAGCAATAGTTGGAATAGAGTTCATACTGACGGCATGAGTTTTTTCACCAGGGCCTGCAGGGATTTAGCCAAGATATTTAGGAAAGTTATAGGGAAAAATAGAAGCAGCACCTGTAGGAGATATAAATCTGGTCTCAAACAAGATTAGGAAGCTCTCCTTTCCAGCCTGGCTTTCTGATACATGCTTCCAGGATGACTCTGGGTGAATTAACTTCTCATTGCTTCTAATGATCCCCTAAGACTAGATGAATCTGATTTGTGAGAGAGTAAGCTTCTCAATGGAATCTTCCTAACTGATGAAATGACAAGTCTGGTTTTGCTTTTTTTTTGTTTTGCTTTTGTTTGTTTTGTTTGTTTTAGAGGGGAAGGGAGAAAGCTATTCTCTCCTTGATGAGATCAGCTTGACTCTGGGAAATGTGCAAGTAGAATATAGACAGCTTAGGTGAGGTTTCATGTGTGGTGGGGTAGTATGAGAAATGCACGATCCTTTTCTGTAGGATTAGATGTGCTCTCCAGGTTGTCCTCTCCATAGGAAGTGTTAGAGGGGATATGGCATTTATATTCCTAGCTATATGTTATATCTATATACACACACACATATAGAAGCATATGTATGTGTATAAAAATAATTACTAAACAGCTTATTGCAGACAGAAATATATATGCACATATACATATTTACATGTACATATATACATGTTTAATATATATCTATATCTGCAATAGGCTGTTGTTTGGGGATCAGTGCATAAATACTAAAGCAAAGATAAACCTGATCTCCAGGGATTCACTCTCTAAGGAAAGGAAAAATATATAAAGGAAAGTGTCTAAGATTATTTGATATAAAAGTTTTGTAAACCAAGCTTTTCTAACTCAGAGGGTTATTTATGTGTTGTGCTCTAACTAAAAAAATTTTCCATTACTAAAAGAAAAATTTCTCTTCCTAGCATTAATATATTTGTTAAACTTTAAAGAATGGAATTGTGCTTTTTCCCCCTTTTAAAATTTTTCTAAAAGCATCATTTACCAAAATATATGAAAAGGAGTCACTTCAAATGTATTTCCAGAAACCCAGCTTTAACGGACTGTTTAGCCTATGTTCATCATGGTCAATTCTCTTTAAGTTATTTCCATGCTTCTATAATTTGGACACTCTCTTCCTCCATCCAGGTTTCCTCTTTGAGTAGGTTTGGGCTTCTTCATCCATACTAGAAATTTTCGGTGGTTACACAAAGGACAGCCATCTGCCTACAATTCATAGCTGAATTGTAGTCCTAGTTGAAACCAACATGTCTGAGTTACAGTTTTCTACCAATGCTGATGATATTATGAGGGAGAGTGGGCATAAAACTACAGAAAGTAAGTTTTGATACACGAGTAGGGAAACTCATGTGCCTAGTGCAACTCATACAACTCATATGTCTGGACTCTAGATCTTGATGTTCTTTTTCTTTTTAGGGAAAAATCTGTACCACATATCACCTGCTGGGTGGAACTGCTCTTTTGGCTTCTAATGTCTCAGTCTCTGTAAGCAGATTCCTTTGTCAAGTTCTGCTTTTTAAATCCTTGGTTTTTTTCCTCCCTTACTTCAAATTAGAGCTTCCTCACACATAGTGACCTAACTCTGTGTTAGGTTGAGAAACCCAAAATTCACATTTCTGTCAGCTTTGTTACAACATATAATTATTCCATAGTTCTCAAATAGTTCTTTGAATCAGTTGCCAAGCAATAAACTTTAAAGTCCTAAAAACAATCTTAGGTAAATTAACTTCTAGGAAGTAAAATTCTTTACTTTAAAGTAAAAGACTTCTTTACCACCAGCCAACACCTTCTCTACTAAGGATCGATCCACTTTCACTTAAGTCCTCTCAGAACTACCTATGTATATATTTAAGGAACTTTTATTTCAGAGATTATTTCTTTTCTTCTGGTCCTCTCAGAATTATTTTTCTCTTCAAGCTGATTTTCTCCTTGTTTTTCACACAAAAGGTCCCTTTTCTGATACTTTTTAGTAAATAAATTGCTCACACAATAATGTTGCACCGTGAATCCCAAGTTGCTTTATAAATGATGTCAAGGCTGTATGATTTAGTATACACACTCTTGAGACTTTTCCCCAAGGGAAAAATTAATGGAAAACACACCAAATGGGTCAAAAAAAGAAAAGTAGTAAAGAAGTTGTCAGACTGTTAAATGTCCATGTGTTCTTCCCATGTCCCTCAATTCCAAAGAATTGCTCACTTTGTCACAGCAGAAGTTAGTTGATCTCAAGATCAAAGGGACTACCCTAGTAATGTAGTAATGACTTTCTATAGCTTAAACATGTTAGCTGATTGCATCTGCCATAGAATTTGAAGTACTAGAGAATTTCCAACTGGAAGTACTAGAGAATTTCCAACTGCAATTCTATCTTTTCTTTGCTGTTTTCATATTTCATTTTGCACTGCTTTCTCCACCATGCTAGTACCTTCTTTCTCCATTCTGTATCTCCCAACTAAAAAAAATTTACTATTATCAGAAAACCTAGCATGTAGTTATTTTTTTAAAATCCCATTTGTTGTATTGCTAAAGATCATGACCCAATTTAAACTTTTGTAAAAAGAAGTGAAACTAAACAAGTGTTTTTCCTCATTTATAAGAAGTCCAGAACAGCATGATAAGTGGATTCAAAATATATTACCAAACAAATGCATTATCTACATTGTATATTTTAAAAATTTTTCTAAATATTCTGACAAAACAAGCCTACAAGACAATGTGAAGGAATTTCCTAAGTAAACAACTGATAGCATGATAGATTGTATACTATGGTTAGTCATTGGTCAAATTGAAGAAGTTCCTCAGTCAACTGGATTGAATGTTAATATTAGCCAGGGGTCAAAGGCAAATGAAAAAGACACAAGAAACTTCTTGACATCAAGTGGCTAAAATATCATCCATAGAGTTTGTGGGCTTTAAAAAGCAAGAGTCAGTTCTGAAGAAAATACATGATCTTTCTTTTCTGCCTTTTGCTTTTTGGAGAGCATAACAAGGTAGGAAGAAGGAGATTTCTCTCCCCTCTTTTTCCCACTGTCAGTGCCCTTTTATAATAGAAGCATATGGCAACATACAATGGAGCAGACACTGGTAGCAGAGTCATGTTGGCAGGAGAGGTTGAAAATCTGCTATCTGAAACATATATCTTGTTTGGGAGAGGGTAGACCAAGACTATTCTTGTTAGTCTTATGGTTTGTGTTCTGTTTTGTTTTTTGAGACTGTCTTTCCATGTCACTCAAGCTGGAAGTTCAGCACTTACTCATGGGTCTAATCTTACTGATTTTAGTTCTCTCACCATATTAACTGCTGGACTTATTGCAGACATCAGATCTATTTTAACCCTACTGTAACTAAGAATTCCCAAACTCAAGTAATATACCAGCCTCAGAGAACCTAACAGTATACTAGACCAGAATGCTGGGATTTAAGCTGAGTTCAAAATTGGAAACAGTGAAGACCATATACTTCAGACTCATGTGCCCTAACTAGGAGTTGGCTTAGGATGGTTTACTTAGCAAAGTAATTTACTTAGCAGACAAGCTGTATTCCATAGGGAACATTTTAATGATCAGGCAGTGAAGAGGTACAGTGGATAGAATATTGGGCCTGGAGTCAGGAAGAAGCAAGTTCAAAACCTGACTCAGATTCTTACTAGCTATATGATTTTGGGCAAGTCATTTAACCTCTGATTGTCACTATTTCCTGAACTTTAAGAATGGAAATAATAAAGTATCTCCCTCCCAGGTTGTTGTAAGGATCTAATGAGAAAATATTTGTAAAGCACTTAACACAGTGTCTGACACATAGTAGGTACTGTATAATATGTTTATTATTATTATATCACAAGAAATCATTAGTTTTGTGGTGTTATATAGTTTTGTCCATGTTACCCTTTTTCTCAGTAAACTCTGGTGACTTCCTATTATTTTCAAGATAAAATGTGAAATCCTTTGGTATTTAAAGCTTTTTTCAATCTGGCTTTGTTTCCATTAAAAATACTTTGCTCCTCTTTTGAGCTTTTAAAAAACATTTTTTATTGCAGTAAGATTATTTATTTTGCTTTATGAATTGTGTAAAGAAAAATCAGAGCAAAAGGGAAAAACTGTTGCAGAGATTAAAAAAAAGGAAAGAAAGAAAAAAACAGGAAAAAAAAGTCAACATAGCATATGTTGATTTATGTTCAGTCTCCTTAGTTCTTTTTTTTTTTTTTTTTTTTTTGGGATGCACAAGGCATTTTCTGTCCAAAATCTATTGGGATTGCTTTGGATCACTGAACTACTGTGAAGAACCAAGCCTTTCATAGGTGATCATCACACATTCTTGCTGCTATTGTGCACAATGTGTTCCTAGTTCTGCTTTTTTTGCTCAGCATCAATTCATGTAAATCTTTCCAGGCCTTTTTACAATCAGCTTATTCATCATTTTTTTATAGAACAATAATATTCCATTATCTTCATGTACTACAATTTGTTTAGCCATTACCCAATTGATGGGCAGCCACTCCTTTTCTAATTCTTTGCTACCACAAAAAGAGCTGCTACAAACATTTTTGCATATGTGGTCCTTTCCCCTCTTTTATGATTTCTTTGGGATACACACCAGTAATGAGTCAAAGGATATGCACAGTTTAATAACCCTTTGGGAATAGTTCCGGATTGCTCTCCAGAGTAATTGGATCATTTCACAACTCCACCAACAATGCATTAATGTCCCAGTTTTCCCACATCCCTTCCAACATTTATCATTATCTTTTACTGTCATTTTTGCTAATCTGAGAAGTTTGTTTTAATTTTCATTCAGATATCAATAGTGATTTAGAGCATTTTTTCATATAAGTATAAATGGCTTTAATTTTGTCCTCTGAAAATTGTCAATTTATATCCTTTGACCATTTATCAATTGAGGAATGACTTGTATTTTTAAAAATTCAATACAGTTCTTTATATATTTTAGAAATGAGACCTTTATCAAAAATATTGGCTATAAAGATTTTTTTCCCCAGCTTTGCACTTCCCTTTAATCTTGTTTCTGTTGATTTTGTTTGTGCAAAAATGTTTTAATTTAGTGCAATCAAAGTTGTTTATTTGGCCTTTCCTAATGTTCTCTAGTTCTTCTTTGGTCATAAATTCTTCCCTTCTTCAAAGATCTAATAGATAAATTATCTCTTGTTCTCCTAATTTATTTATGGTATCATCCTTTATGCCCAAATCTTGTATCCATTTTGACCCTATTTTGATATGAGGTGTGAGATGTAGGTCCATGACAAGTTGCTGGCATATTTTCCAGTTTCCCCAGCAATTTTTGTCAAATAGTGAATTCTTATTCCAGAAACTGGAGTTTGCGGGGTTATCAAATACTAGATTACTATAGGCCTTGATTATTGTGCTGCATGTATCTAATCTATTCCACTGATCCACCACTCTATTTCTTAGCCAGTACAAAATGGTTTTGATTACTGCTGCTTTATAATATGGTATTAGGTTTCATACTGTTGAGGCACCATTCTTTGCATTTTTTTTATTAATTCTCTTGATATTCTTGACTGTTGTTCTGTATGAATTTTGTTATTATTTTTTCTACTTCTATAAAATAATGTTTTAGCAGTTTGATTGGTGTGGCACTGAACAAGTAGACCAATTTTGGCAGAATTGCTATTTTTATTATATTAGCTTGGTCTAGCCATGAACAATTGATATTTTTCCAGTTGTTTAGGTCTGATTTTATTTTTATGAGAAGTGTTTTGAAATTGTGTTCATATAGTTATTGGGTTTGTCTTGGCAAATAGACCCCCAAGTATTTTATTTTTTCTACAGTGATTTTAAATAGAATTTCTCTATCTTTTGCTGATGGGCTTTGTCAGAAATATATAAAAATGCTGATGATTTGTGTGGGTTTATTTTATATCCTGGAACTTTGCAAAATCTGTGAATGTTTCCAATAGGTTTTTGGATGATTTTCTAGGATTCTCTAAGTATATCATCATATCATCTGCAAAGAGTGATAGTTTTATTTCCTCATTGCCTAATTCCTTTAATTTCTTTTTCTTTTCTTATTGTTAAAACCAACATTTCTAGTCCAATGTTGAATAATAGTGGTGACAGTGAGCATCCTTGTTTCACCCTTGATCTTAATGGGAAAACACCCAGCTTCTGCCCATTACAAATAATGCTTGCTATAGATAAAGTTTTAGATAGATACTGTAGGTTTTAGATAGATACTGCTTATTATTTTAGGGAAAGCTCCATTTTCCCTATGCTCTCTAGTGTTTTTAATACAAATGGGTGCTATATTTTGTCAAAAGCTTTTTCTCCATCTCTTGAGATCACATAATTTCTGTTGGTTTTTTAATTGATATGGTCAATTATAGTAGTAGTTTTCCTGATATTGAACCAGCCCTGCATTCCTGGTATAAATCCCACTTGGTCATAGTGTATTATCTTGCTGATAAATTGCTTTAATCTCTTTGCTAATATTTTATTTTATTTGCTTTTTGCTGACGCAATTGGGGTTAAGTGACTTGCCCAGGGTCACACAGCTAAAGAATGTTAAGTGTCCGAGACCAGATTTGAACTCAGGTCCTCCTGACTTACGGGCTGGTGCTCTATCCACTGCACCACTTAGCTGTTCCCATGCTAACATTTTATTTAAAGTTTTTGCATCAATATTCATTGGAGATTAGTCTGTAATTTTCTTTCTCTGTTTTGACCCTTCCTTGTTTAGGCATTAGTGCCATATTTGTGTCATAGAAGGAATTTGGCAGTATTCCTTCTTTACCTATTTTTCCACATAGTTTACATATTAATTGTTCTTTAAATGTTTTGGAGAATTCACTTGTGAATCCATCTGGCCCTGGAGATTTTTTCTTAGAGAGTTCTTTAATGACTTGTTCAATTTCTTTTTCTAAAATGGGACTATTTAAGTGTTTTATTTCTTCTTCTGTTAACCTGGGCAATTTATATTTTTGTAAATATTCATTCATTTCAGTTAGATTGTCAGACTTGCTACCATAGAGTTGGGCAAAATAGCTCCTAATTATTGCTTTAATTTCTTTTTCATTGGTGATAAGTTCACCTCTTTAATTTTTGATGCTGGTCATTTGATTTTTTTCTTTCCCTTTTCTGATCAAATTAACCAAAGGTTTATCTATTTTGTTAGTTTTTTTCATAAAACCAACTCTTAGTTTTGTTTATTAGTTCACTAGCTTTCTTAGTTTCTATTTTATTAATCTCTCCTTTGCATTTCAAAATTTCTAATTTATTATTTAATTGGGAGTTTTTAATTTATTCTTTTTCTAGCTTTTTTAGTTGCATGCTTAATTCATTGATCTCCTTTTTCCTATTTTATGTAGTTATTTAGAGATATAAAATTTCCCCTAAGAACTGTTTTGGTTGCATCCCATAGGTTTTGGTAGGTTGTCTCATTAGTGTCATTTTCTTGGATGAAATTATGGATTGTTTCTGTGATTTGTTTGACCCGCTCATTCTTTAGAATTAGATTTTTAAATTTCTAATTGGTTTTTAGTCTATCTTTCCCTGGCCCTTATTGAATGTAATTTTTTTATTGCATTGTGGTCTGAAAAGGAAGCATTTACTATTTCTGCCTTTTTGCATTTGATTGTAAAGTTTTTAATGCCCTAATACATGGTCAATTTTTGTGTAGGTGTGATGTGCTGCTGAGAAGAATGTGTATTCTTTTCTGTCCCTATTCAATTTTCTCCAGAACTCTATCATCTATAGATTTTCTAGGATCTTATTAACCTACCTAGTTTCTTTCTTGTTTATTTTGTGTCTAGATTTGTCTGATTCTGAGAGGGGAAGGTTGAGGTCCCCCCACTAGAATAGTTTTGCTGTCTATTTCTTCCTGTAATTGGCTTAAAATCTTCCCTAGGATTTTGCCTGATCCACCACTTGGTGCATACACACATTTAGTATCATTACTGCTTCATAAAGGAGATTGGAGCCAGGGGTAGCACCAAGATGGCAGAGTAGTCAGGAAGCTGCTCAAGCTCTCCTAATTTCCCTCGAAAACATGACATGAAGCCTCTGAACAGAGTCTGATGGAATGAAACCACTCTCCAGCTCAAGATATATTGAAAAAACTTCAAGAAAGGTCATTCTCACTGGAGTGAAAAGGATGTTCAGCCCAAGTCAGATAGACTCTGAAAAAGCCAGTAAGAGAGTCTTAATCACAGCAAATTAGCAACTAGGTCCCTCATTCCTGTCTCAGTAGAGGAGCAAACCAGTGGAGCAGCTTCCAGTTCCAGCTCAGAAGGCAAACTCTGAAAAACCAGGCTGTTTCCAAAATAGAGGAGGCAAAGTTACCCCCTGGAAACACAGAAGACCCCTGTGCTCAAAGCCAAGTCTCAGAGCTGCCCAGGAAGCTTGGGATAGTGCCATTTTTATCCCAGGAGCAGAGCTCCACCTTAAAAGTTAAAAAAAAAAAAAAAGAAAGAAAAAAGAGGAAATACCAAAAGAAAAGGAAAGAAAATGAGCAAGAAACAGAAAAGAACCTTGATCATAGAAAGCTACTATGATAACAGGACAGACCAAAGCACAAACTCAGATAAGGACAGAATGTCCATAGAAGAAATCTCAAAGAGTGATATAAATTGATCTCAAATTCAAAGAGTCTTCTTGGAAATGCTAATAAAAGACTTCAAAAAGCAAATAAGAGAGATAGAAGAAAATATGAGAAAAGAAATGAGAGGTGTGCATGAGAGAGTCAACAGTTTGGAAAAGGAAGGAAATCTTGGTCTTTTTAAGCTAAGGTCTTTTCCAGCTCTCAATTTGTCTGAGATAACACCCATTCAGTGATAAAAGTCTAGGTAAGAATTGAAATAAAAGAGGGTCTAATTTGCCTTCACAGAAAAATCAATCTGGGAGGTAAAGACCCTCAGAGCTTTTAGCTAGAGCAGAAACAATTACTATTTATATTCTATCAGTCAACAAAATTCAAACAGTAAGGGAAGTTTGGACTGGGATTTATTATTAGCTGATCAATGAAAGCCACTGTGATTTGGGCATAAAGATAACTACATTTGAATCACAATGGGGCTTTCTCAAAACTGGGAGTAGATGAAGATCCAGTGAAGGAGTCTAAAAAAGAGTGGTTGGATAAGTAGGAAAAGTACCAAGAGAGAATGGTGTCCTGAAAATTTTATAAGGAAAAAGGGGTGATTTTCTGTCAAAGGTTACAAGAAGTCAAGAAGGATAAAGATTGAGAAAAGTTCATTAAGTTTGCTGATTAGGAGATTATTGGTAATTTTAGAGAAAGCAGATTCAATTATAATGAGACTGGAAGTTAGTTTGTACATAGATAAAAAGAGAGAAAGTAGAGGCACCTATTGTAGATAGCCTTTTCAAGGAGTGTAGGCTCAAAGGACAGAAGAGGTGATCTGAGGGTTGTTTGAGGATCAGGGAGAGATAGGCATATTTGTAGGCATTAGGAAAGCAATTACTAGACAAGGAGAGATTGAATAAAGGTGAGAGTTGGGATGATAGCGGGGGACAATTTGATACAGGAGACAGAATGGAATGGCATTGTTTGTGTAGTAAGCAGAGTTTGCCTTGGCAAAGAGAAGGACTACTTCTTCATAGGAGACAAGGATAAAGGAGATAGCTGCAGAAGATATTTGAGTGATATAATGAAGGGAAGGAGAGAAGAGGAAGTTCTAAATGAATGGCTTTCATTTTTTTCCAGTAAAATATGAAGCAAGGTTCTCAATTGAGGTGAAAGAGGGGGAGCCATAAGAGGTTTCAAAGACTGAGAAGAATGGGATGGTTGAAAAAGGGAGATATAGAAAGATTGCCCAGCAGCAGTGAAGACTTGTTGAAGTTATTGACTCATTTAGAACATTGCATAATTTTCTCAACTTTAATTCAGTAGTATATATGTAGGAGCAAAGGCAATGAGTGGTAGAAGTGATTGTAAGACTGAGGTTTGGTAGGGTACAATTGATATGATAAAGAGGCAAGGAACTCAAGAGAAGAAGTTTAGAGTTGAACTGATTTGCCAAGGAGTTGAGATGGGAGAAAGGAGAGAGCAATCAGTATAGGAGTAATAGCCTGGGAGAGAACTGAGAGAATGAGGCAGTGAAGGCTATGGTGTGGACAAAGAGTGAAGTTAGGTATGAGATGGCAGAAGAACAAGTAGAAAGCCAATAGACTGTGAATAGAGAAGGGAATTTCAGACTTCTTGAGCATAGAGGTGTTACATTTGTGGGTGATGATAAGACCAAGAATATGACCATCTTTAGGTTTGGCTTAGATGGGATAAAGAAATAGATCAGTGAGAAATAAGTAGGTTTAGAAACTGGAGGATTAGTGTGACTGAGGGAGTAACTATAAGTATATTGAAGTCCTTTAGTATTAATTAATATTAATTTATTAGTATTAATTAATTTAGTATTAATTAGGGAAAGAACTGGGGAGACAAGTACTAAATGTCTTCAGGAAGGAAAGGGGATAGGAGGTTAGGAAGTCTATAAACAATATGTACTTGGCTTTTGATTGGGTAGAAGATATAGATTATATGGATCTCAAAGGGAAAGAATATTGAATGATGGTTAGGGGGAGAATTTGGAGTATTTCAACTTTCCTAACTCAGTCAGTGAGCGGAATACAATGAGTGAAAGAGCAGCTGAAATTGTTGTTTGCTATTTGTCTTTCATTCTTGAAGAGGACGAATATCATCGGCAGGGTGATAGCTTACAAATGAATTAGATTTAAGTGTGTAAAGCTGTGCAGTGCTGAAAATAGTGACCCTAGAGGCTAGGTCATAGAATGGGGAAAGGAGGAAAACTAGATCTCAGTTGCCAGAAAAATGGAAGGGTGGGAAAGTAAAAGATTTAAGATGAAAACAAATTTCTTGCCTATGATAAAAATGGAATTGATAACCTATAGAACTTGGGTATCAGTTTATATATCTGGGACAGGCAATACAAATGAATAATGAATTTGGTCCAAAATTAAACAGAAGGATGAGAAAAGTGGCCTGAATTAGCTGTAGGAAACTATGATTGTTTTAATGATTCCCAGCTTCTCAAGGAAATTCAGGTAATTATTTTAAATTCCATTATTCTGCTAGTGTTACTATATGCCTGCAAGACATAAAGTACCAGTCTCTAAAGAATTGAAAGATGAATAAATATAGAGACAAAGGATGTAAAAGATGTCTTTAGGCAAATGTATGATAGGAAGCATGCATGGACAAAAGAGGGAAATTACAAATGGGGAGCTGAATCACTGATATCATCTTGATGGTAAGAGAAATCTTAGCAAGTCTTTAACATGTTAGGTGGACTCTCTGTGGTGAATTAATGGGAGAATATATTCACACGGGATAGGCAGGAATATGTAGTAGGTTGCACTATTGGAGGAAATATCCCAATATGAAATCATAAATGTACATGACTATTTGAGAATTATTTCCTGCTCTAATATTGGGCCTCTCCTCCCCTACACAAATTAAAAATCTATTTGAGAACAAGAAAAAATTTTAATTTGTATAATCATTAAGATCCATTTCTCACTTTTGAGTCAATAGGATCTCAGTATGTAGAAGGGAAAAAATGTGCTAGAAAATAACTCTTAAACTACATTCCTTTCTCCTTTATCTTATTTTATTTCCCTTTTCCTTTTCTGTTTTGGAAAGATGGTTTTATTGTATTGATTTTCTAACAAAATCTAATCTTCAGATACTAACGTTTTCCCTTGAACTGTTTTTCATTCACCCCTGATGGGGTATGGGATTTGAACCCCCAAAACATATTGAAATTTCAGACCAGTATTGCTAGGTATCTCAAAAGAATTTGTAGGCTTACACATCTCCAGAGCAAGAAGTAAAGATTTTGTTACACTATTGACAGTGGGCTAAATTCAGAAGAGGAAGACACAGGATAAGTTCTCTAGTAGAATTTACCATCAAGAAGAGGGAATAAGGCAGGCTAAGTTTCTAATGAACTAGCCATTGTGATACTTAGTAATTGACTAAGTTCCCAATAGGAGTTAGTGAAGAAGTAAGGTACCAGTAAGCTCTTTTATAGGAGAAAAATAAACCTTGAAGGCTGGCATCTATAGTTTGGCCTTCTGATTAGATATAATATCTGTGGGGTCATGATAATTTTGCTAATGCAAGGAATTGAACCAGGAATTCAAAAAGGGCCCATTGCAACAAAGGCCCATTTAAGGACAAGATAATCAATGCCCCTCCCTACTTACCTCTAAGGAGTAGATGTGGAATTTCAACTAGGGCCCACAGCAGCAAAGGCCCACTTAAATTCTGTTTAAAATCCACAAAGGCCTTCTGTCAGTACCTGCCCCCATAGTCCACCTAGCTACTAAGGACCCAGGGTCTTTTTTTTTTTTTTTTTTTTGCTGAGATCTTATTCACTCCATCATCCCCCTCTGGGGTTTTTGCCTTTTTAAATTGTTGACAGATGTCTTTTCTCTTCCACTTAGAATAAATTGACTCTAGACCCTTTGAAGAAGATGGCAAAAGTATCAAACCATTCCCCAAGTACCAATTTCTGCTGCAAAACTTTAAAAAGCAATTTTAGATAATTCCCCTATATGGCCCACAAAGATAGTTTGACCAGTCATTATATTAAAGGAAGATGGGGTTATACTTTCCTGATAACAGGACTTCTTAAACTTTTCCCAGTCTTGATCCATTTTTGTCAGAAATTTTTACATGATTCTCAGCATACAGATATATAAAATATGTATTACATATCAAACATTTACTGTAAGTATACATACATATCAAATATTTACTGATAATCAAACAATTTCTAGACACCTAAATTCAGATATGAAACCCCATATGGGATTGCAATCCACAATTTAAGAAGCTGGGCCTTGTAACACCTTCCTCTTCTTTCTGTAGGGCTATCACTGTTTACATATCATCATTAGCAAACAGAGTTTGGAAATCCTGAAATATAAGTTTTTTATTTTGAATGGCTTGTAATCTTATTTATATGGAAACTAAAAACAATGGAAAAAATGAGTCAGCATACAGTGATAATTGAGGTGATCCTGTACTATTTTCATCTCTTTCTTTTCTTTTCTTAGGAATAGCAAAAGAACAAAAGATACCTGAAAATCTTATAGTGAGAACATTTTTGGTATATATTTCTGTATACTAAAGATCTGCTTGTCTAATGAGATCAACTTAGAGGTGTTATTTGTTTATTAATGAAACAAAACCCAGCAATTTCAATTAAGCTTTTAGTATAATCAACATTGTTTGGGCAAAGATTCAGATGCTGGACATTAATTTCATAGCATTAACCTCTGTTACTGTATTCTGTACTATTCTCTGTAATCTTTTACCCAGGTGGTAGGGAGTTGGGGTAGAGCTTTTGTTCTCTGTAAGAAGCTAACTTTTCCATCCGGGATCAAAGCATGACCTTGATCTCATTAATCAAATACTCTGACCTTGGCCTGATTAGCACAATATTCTATGCAACTGCTGCTAAAGAGCATAGATATGAGATTATATATGGCTTTATGAAAAGAAACAAGCACTGCTTCACAGGGATGTTGAGTAACTGAAACCTTAAGAATAATAATAGCTGCCATTTCAGAGAACCTTGTATAAATCCTCTGGCTCTAATATTCCTTTTTTCCTCACTACATGTCTTTCTCTTTTTTCAACCTTCCTTTCCCAAAGAATAGTATTATTTCCCCCTAAACCTTTGGTTACTTCTATGCCTAGGGTCCTCAGAAGATGAGAAATTTTCTTTTGGAAATTTTATATTAGAAAATATTAGAGGTTCAGGTCTTGAATCATGCTTCTCTACTTAATACTTTTGTAATGTTGGACAAGTCACTACCTTAAGCCTAAATTGCTTCATCTATTATAAAAGGAGTTTGTACTAGTTGACCCTCAAGCTTCCTTTCAATTCAAAATTTATGATCTCTTATATAGACCTATTAGCTTTGCTAATATTGCTGTGAAGATTATTATTGGTTCTATAGACAATGCTAAGGAAACGATGACCATAACTACCAACATCATTATAACAGTTTTGCATTCTTTCTTTTGGCTTTCCTTTCTATGTTATTTTCTTCCTTTTTCTCCCTTTGTTTCCCCTCTTTGTTGTAGTAGTTGAAAGAGCTATATTATTTAGAGTTTTGCATGCATTGGAAAATTCTTTAAGGCAATTATATTCTTCAACTAAATTACTTACCACAAAGAATTCTATGCATGTTTTCATACACAGAAATATGAATTGGGCCTAAATCTTTTTGCCATTGGTATAGCTTTTATGTTCTTCCTTGAATGAGAGGAAACTACTTTGTAACCTTCATTTTCCATGATGTGGAATGCATAGTAGAAATAACAGTGGACTGAGTCAGGAGAACCATGAATCTTACCTTTGATACTTCCTAATTCTATGGTCATGAGCAAGACTTAATTTGAGCCTAAGTTTTCTTAATTGTAAAATGGAAGATTATTGTGAAGATGAAATAATGTATATCGAAGCATTTTGTATACTTGTCAAGTCACTTGAAACTCACATTTGTTCAGTGCTCCTTGTCCCTTAGGCCTCTCTCTAAGGATTGGAGAGAAAAGAGGGTAGATTTCAGAGAGGGCAAGGTAGACACTTCATCTTTTCCCACCTGACTTGAAGACTTCCCTTTGCCTCTGTACCAGCTAACCCTCCTTTTCAGCTTCTTAATGTGTTGTCTTCTTCTGTGGGTTTAGGAGGTCTTTGAGGATAGGAACTGTCTTTTGCCTTTCTTTGTAAAGACAGACACACAGAGCCTGCACATGGTAGGTGCTAAATAAATGATTATTGATTGACTGGCATAGACCAGTGTAAAAGAAGCAACTCAATAGCACTTTTATCTTGCCCAGTGAGAGTAAAAAATGACTTCATTCTTTAACACGGTTCAACAATTGCTTGGAGTGAGTGACTATTATAATTCCCTACTCTGAGAATATGTATGCAGTCAGGTCAAGAAAGTTTTGTTAAATTATTAAGCAAATCAATGTCCTGATTCACCCTCTTTTGGTCCAAGAGTCTGGCTAATCTGAGAATTTGTATTTGCCTAGGGTAGAACTGGAAAATGTTTGGAACACCATGTTTTATGTTACAAGTAATCTCTTGATTTTTACAATGCTTTTACTAATGCAATTAAGTTGTCATTTAATCTTGGATTTTAGATTTGAGTGAATGAAATAACATTGCATTTGCAAGGACTAGAGTGTCTTAGTAGGTTGGATTTAAGCCTAGGAACTTCAGATGCCCTGTAGGGGGCTTTTTTCCTGGTCAATTCCAAGAAGGAACATGAAATACCGACAGACAACTAAGAGCCTTGAATCATTTTGTGAAGTATTATATCTTTAGTTAAATAAAAGTAGGTTAATTCACAAAACAATGCTAATCAGTTTTATATGATTCTATGTTAAGATTAATTCCTTCAAGAAACATTTCTTGAGCACAACACTTTATAAGTTGAGGAGAGATACAAAGCTGAATGACTGAATCAAATAATTTGATATGCAAGAGAGTATATCAAGCATAAATCCCAAGATATTTGTCCACATGGATTGTATCTTGAACAGACATCTAACCATTATATATTTTAGATGTCCTGACCTTGATGTTAGTGGATCTATTCCCCCATTGAAGAGGTAGCTGTGGAAGTAAAAAAAGAAGTTGTTTTTACTTAGTTTTTGCTTTGCCCTATTATTACATTAAGCAAGGCCCTGGCAATCGATTATATGTTGTGTGCAGCTGTAGGAAGCAAGCTGAATATTTCTTCAACTTTGTTATAGCTATAATAAATGATCCTAAATCGTCCATAAATAGGTGTAATTTTAACTTAACTTCTCAATGAGGATCCTTAAGTAAACTAGAATGTCTGAGGTCAAATTTGAACTCAGGATTCCTGATACTTGGTCCAATGTTCTCTCCAATATTTTAACTACCTGCCTCTAATAAATACACAAAGCTAAAAAATGATGAGGAGGTTTGGATCCTACTCTTACACATTCTATTATTTTAATCGAATTTTGTTTTAAACATAATCTATTTTTATCAAGTCATGAATCATTCATTCAACAAATCTTTTGTGAGTATCTACTTAAGGACTTTTTCTGATTAATCAAAAGTCTTTGATTTATTGAATAGAAGTATATAGGCTTTATTCATGGTTCTTATTTGATTTATTCAATTAAGATTGAATGGTCTTCTCTAATAAACATATCAAGCCTAAATGATAAGACAATAATCTCACAATACAAGTATATATATTGGAGAGGAAAGGGATAATTTCCACCACACCAGTGACAATTTTACCTATCAAAGGCATCCTGAAAAAGTAGAAAAAAGGCTAAGCTCAATGTCAAGAAAAACCTAAGTTCAAATTCTGGCTCAAAACACTTACAAGATCCACGACCATATGGAAGCTATTTAACTTCACTCTACCCTAGTTTCTTCATTCCTATCTCACAAAAGTTATGGAGAAAACACTTTGTAAACCTTACCCTTTGTTAATGTATAAGGATATACACCATTATTGTTATTTATGTCCTTTCAGATAGAATTTTTATATATATATATATGAATTCAGAGATAAATTGAAACAATTCAATTTTAATATTTAAATTGTTAAATTAAAATAATTAAAAGGAAAAAGATAGCATATCCAGGACCTAACTTTTTCTTACAATATTCTTTCCCCCACTTTGGTTTACGTAAAAGGAAACTGGAAAGTGCACTAATGGCACACTATTAACTTTAGTTACAGTAACAGTAACCAACTATAATGGGTTAGTGATGTAGAAATTTTTGTTTTTGTTTTTAATCTTTACAAACTGTAACAATTTCAGAAGACAGTTGGATATCTGCCTGAATTATGAGTATCTTTCATTTGTTATGTTTTTCAAGGGATGAGGAAGGAATCTTGATTCTTATTGTAATATTGTGCTATGAGGTCATCCAGGATTCTTAAAGTCTATACCAGCAAAGCACAAGTTCTGGCAAGTTGTGCTTAAAAAGCTACAAATGGAGCTTTGGTGAAAAACTGAGTATCTGTTTTCTGAGGATCAGGCCAAAATAGTTTGTACAAACTTCTGATCAAGTTGCTGACAGAGTACTGACTTTTTCTTCCCCAGCAACTCAAAACTTCTCTAGATATTAGAGAGGTTGTGGCTCTTTCAGAGGAGGGAGTGCTCACATGGATAAATCAAGGATCTTAATATTTTGATGGAAAAAGATAGTAGTCTATTATCCTAAAATTCTATTTAGTTCCCTGGCATCATAAAGGTCTTTATTTAGCAACCTTAGCTTTCAGTTTTTCTAATAGTAATTAGAAACATGATGGATAGTTGAAATTACCACAACCCCCCCAAATCTTATTTTTATCATTAATTTCAGTCTCTTTCCAAAAGATTCTTTTCTAGAGTGCTTATTATATTGAATATTGAATTGATTTAGTTCCATATCCTTTTGATTCCTCTGTTCATTGTCTTTGGTCAAAATGAGAAGACAATCAAGAAGAAGAAAAGGAAAATTAATAAAATAGATGCAAGAAAATCCACAAATTAAATGATCTGCTTTTAACTAATAAGATAATTGTATATTTTCTATTGATCATTTAAGTTCTAACATTTATGAAAGAATATGAAACCCAAAGTACAAAAAGTCTTTATTTTTGTTTGGAGTTTTTTCAGTTTTGTAATTGAGTCTCATGATATACTGTACAAACATCTAGTTGTATTGTCTATTTCCTGGGTAAAATATTATGAAAAAAAAAGAGCCATAAAATAGATGTACATGGAAAAAATGATCACCATTTGTAATCTAACCTAGGAGCAATCTATTTTCATGTTTAATAAATATATCAGAATTTGAGGTTTGTTTTTTTGTTGTTTTTTTTTTAAACTCCAGAATGTAGGAATGTGATCTAATATTCTACTACTTATTGCAATTTTCTCTCTTATTGACTTTTCTGGTGAATGTGATTCCTTCCTCTCTCGTTCCAGACTAGCCTCCTGATTTTTATTCCTTTCCTGATTTAATACAACACACTTGTTTTCCTAGTGTCAGGTTCTGGTGAATGCAAGTATAATGTATGGATGATTTTCCTGAGAAATGAACTATTCATAAAACACTATTAAAATGCATTCTAAATTTGTTAACCATAACTTTTCATCCATTTTGTGCAAAATGATATATTTAAATACTTATGATTTATGATTTTTATCTTGTTAACCTGAAAATTAAATTTAATTAAATTAACAAACATTTATTATAAGGGAAAGTTCATTACTAGCAGAAAAATTAGGAATCATTTCATGCAGGAAGGTAGCATTTAAATAGTACTTTATTTTTAAAAATAGTATTGTATTTTTCCCCAATTATATTAAGTCAATTTTTTAACATTCTTTTTTAAAATTTTTTTTATTAAAAGCTTTTTATTTAGAAAACATATGAGTGACTTTCCTACATTGACCTTTGTAAAAATGTTCTTTTTTTTTTTTTTTTTTTTTACAAAATTTTAAGTTCCAAAGTTTTCCTTTCCCCTCTTTCCCTTCCCTTCTTCCTAAAATGCTAAGCAATTTGATACAGATTATATTATGTTGGATTGCACTTTAGGGGATGGATATGACTTCAAAGGTCAGTCAGTAAATCGATAAACATTTATTAAGTACCATTATTCATGGACACTGTACTTAGTAAGCACTGGGGGATACAGATACAGATTTAAAAAGAAAGCCTCTGTCCTCAAAGGACCTTACAAATTTAAGGGGGAGTGAGGGGAGAAGGAAGAGAGTAACACAAAAAAGTTGAAAAGCCAGAGGTTGGAGAAGCTAGAGTAGAACTCATATCCTCTAGTCAGAGGACCAGAAGGTAGATGATAAGATTATTTCCCAATGGCAGTTTCCTAGAAAAGCAATCCATGACAGAGAAGTCTAAAAGTAGTGTTTCCAGTGGAGAAAGGGAGGAAATTGTGGGAAAAAGTGAAGAGAGAGAGAAAGAACCACATATCAGTCATATTGATGTGAGCAAAAGTATAAAACAGAAAATTCAAGGTGTATTCAGAAAAGAGATAATGGTTTAGTTTGATTAGAATTTAGTAGAGTGCATAAAAGGCTAAAAAAGGTAGAGTGGTAGCACTCAGCTTTTGTGAAAGACATCAAATGACAAGCAAAGGAAAAGGCAATAGGATCCCACTGAATATTTTTGATTAGGGGATTGAAATGACCACATCTATGCCTATGAATAAATTATTGTGACATTTGCATGATTGACAGATGGGCAGGGGAGAGAGAATAGAAGCAAGGAAGACTGTAGGAAGACTATTACAAGTGATTTAGGTGGGCAGTAATGAGGGCATGCACTGGGATAGTGGTAGAAGGAAGAAAGAGGATGCATATGAGAAATATTTCAGAAGTGGAATCGATAGTTCTTAGCAACTGATTAAATATAGGAAGTGAGGGAAAATTATGGAATAGAAAGATTAGAATTTTGGAAGTGGAACATGCTTGTAACCTAGATATTATCCTCCAGTTTTCACTCTTTTACATCCACATCTGTCTGTTGCCTAGGTTTATTAATTTCACTTTTGTAGCATCTCTCCAATATGCTCTCTTTCCCCTCTGATATTGCTGCTACCCTCGCGCAGGTCTTTATCTTTTCACAAATGTTCTATTGCAACAACCTTGTACAACGGTCTCCCCACTCTGGTCCATTTTTCATTTAGTTGCCAATGTGATTTTTCTAAAGTAAATCCGACCATGTTATTCTCCTACTCAATACACTCCAGTGCTTCTCTATTACCTCCACTATCAAGTATAAAACTCTTTATTTGGCATTCAAAGTCCTTTATAATCTAATTTCCTCTTTCCCCTACATATACCTTTCTAGCCTTCTTATACCTTATACCTTATATACTTCTCTGTGATTCAGGGACAGTGCCTTTTTGTTGTTTCTTGAACAAGACATCTCACTTCCCTACTCTGAGCATTTTCTGTGACTGTCCCTCATGCCTTGAATGCTTTTCCTCTTCATCTCTATCTTCTGACTTCCTGGCTTTCTTCAAGTCTCAGATAAAATCCACCTTCCACAAGAAATCTTTCCTAATCCCTCTTAATTCTAGGGCCTTCTCTCTGTTGATTTTTCTGACTTATCCTTTATATATATCTTGATGATAGGAGTTCTTTTCATGTTCAAAATCAGATTTTGAGCTCCTCAGGGACAGAGATTGACTTTTGCCTTTCTTTGTACCCTCAGTGCTTAGTAGTTCCTGACACACAGCTAGTGCTTAATAAGTGCTTATTGATTGACTAGACTGACTAATTGGAAGAGACTACAGAAGCTATCTAATGCAACTCAGTCATTTTACAGAGGAGAAAATTAAGGTCCAGGGAGATTAAGTGATCTGTCCATGGTCCCATAAATAATAAGTGGTAGAAGAAAGTTTTGACTCCAAAGATTGTGCTTCAGTTTTTCAATGAAGAATCAAATAGAATATTGATCCTTTAAACTTAATAAACTGCCAAATCATTTACAATCAATCGGCATTTAGGGAAGGTGACAGTTGAACATATAGGAATGTATTAGATTGCCAAGTTGACAATGTAAGAGAAAGAGAAGGCCAAGGATGTAACCTTAATGAACACTTGTCTTTAGGAATAGAGGAATATGTTAGAAAAGGAAGAGCTGGAGGTATAGGAGAACCAGGAGAATGTTGTTCCTCTGAAGTCAAGGGAAGAAAACTATATAGTAGTAAGGAAAGGTCAAATATTGTCAAATGCTGATGAAAGATCAGGAAATGAGGACCATAATAAGAGGTCATTAGGTAAGGGAAAGAAAGAGAGTAAGAGTGAGTGATCAAGAGACAGAGATAGAGAGGGAGGATTGAGGGCAGTGAGAAACAGAGAGATAGAGACCGAAACAAAGAGAGAAACAGAGAGTGAGACAGACAGAGGAGAGAGACACATACACAGAGAGAGAGAGGGAGAGAGGAAGAGAGAGAAACTTTTAAAGCTAGGACTTGGGAATCCTAGAAATGGGGTCAGTGGCTCAGGGATACTTTTTTTGTAACATAAATGTAAATTCTTTGATTCTGTGTGATCTTGATAATAGGTGAAATCCTATTACAGTTATCTGAATGTGAATTTTATTTATTTATTTTCAATTTTAAAACTTTTTAATTTTTTTTCTTTTTATTTGCAAAACATATGTATGGGTAATTTTTCAACATTGACCCTTACAAAGCTTTCCATTACAAATTTTCCCCCCCTAATCCCCACCCCTCCCCTAGATGGCCAGAAGTCTACTACATGTTAATATGTTAAAATACCTGACAAATCTAATATGTATGTACATATTTTTATAGTTATCTTGCTGTGCAAGAAAAGTCAGATCTACAAGGAAAAAAAAAATCTGAGAAGAGAAACATAATGCAAGCAAACATAAATAGAGAGCATGAAAATGTTATGTTGTGGTCCACATTTCATATCCCTCTCTCTGGGTGTATATGGCTTTCTTCACTGAACAATTGGAACTAGTTTTAAACATTTCATTGTTGAAGAGAGTCATGTCCATCAGAATTGATCATCATGTAGTCTTGTTGTTGCCGTGTATGATCTCCTGGTTCTCCTCGTTTCACTCAGCATCAGCTCATGCAAGTCTCTCCAGGCCTCTCTAAAATCATCCTGCTGGTCATTTCTCATAGAACAATAATATTCTATAACATTCATATACCATAATTTATTCAGCCATTTTCCAATTGATGGGCATCTATTCAGTTTCCAGTTTCTAGCCACTACAAAAAGGGCTGCCACAAACATTCTTGCACATGTGGGGCTCTTTCCTTCCTTTAAGATTTCTTTGGGATATAAGCCCAATAGAAACACTGCTGAGTCAAAGGGTACGCACAGTTTGATAACTCTTTGAGCATAGTTCCAGAATGGTTGGATCCGTTCACAGTTCCACCAACAATGTATCAGTGTCCCAGTTTTCCTACATCCCTGCCAAGACCCGTCACTATCTTTTCCTGTCATTTTAGCCAATCTGACAGTTGTGTAGTGATACCTCAGAGTTGTCTTAATTTGCATTTCTCGGATCAATGGTGATTTGTAGCAACTTTTCATATGACTAGAAACAGTTTTAATTTCTTCATCTGAAAATTGTCTGCTTATATCCTTTGATCATTTATCAATTGGAGAATGGCTTGAATTCTTATAAATATGAGACAATTCTCTATATATTTTAGAAATGAGGCCTTTATCACAACCCTTAAATGTAAAGATGATTTCCCAATTTATTACTTCACTCCTAATCTTGTCTGCATTAGTTTTGTTTGTACAAAACCTTTTTAACTTAATATAGTCAAAATTATCTATCTGGTGTTCAATTAAGAGTTCTAGTTCTTCTTTGGACATAAATTTATTTCATCTCCACAGGTCAGAGAGGTAAACTATACTATGTTCCTCTAATTTGCTTATAATATCACTCTTTATATCCAAATCATGAACCCATTTAGATCTTATCTTGATATGTGGTGTTAGGTGTGGGTCAAGCCCTAATTTCTTCCACACTAGTTTCCAATTTTCCCAGCAGTTTTTGTCAAATGGTGAGTACTTATCCCCAAAGCTGGGGTCTTTGGGTTTCTCGAACACTAAATTGCTATAGTTATTGCCTAGTTTGTCCTGTGATCCTATCCTATGCCACTGATTGACTACTCTGTTTCTTAGCCAGTACCAAATGGTTTTGATGACCGCTGCTTTATAATATAGTTTTATATCTGGTACAGCAAGGCCACCTTCATTGGCCTTTTTTTCACTAATTCCCTTGAAATTTTTGACCTTTTGTTCTTCCAAGTGAACTTTGCTACTATTTTTTCTAGATCTGTAAAATAATTTCTTGAGAGTTTGTCAGTTAAATCCTGTCAATTATGTTGGTAAGTATCATTTCCTTTTAGAAATTATTATAGTACTTTGAATGGAATGATAATATAAATCAAACTTTATTCAGAAAAGTCTATAATAGCCACAAGAATCAAAAAGAAATTTCAAACAGTTGTCATAATGTTAAATGCCAACTATATCAAGATAATGAGAACAAAGGGTTCCTATAAAGAATGCCAAGTCAATACAAAATAATTCTACAAGGTTAGTTTGTTCTTCACTGGGGCCCATTCAGATACTGGACTGCTACCAGAGACTTGGGCTTTTGCTAAAGTCCTTTCACCACACTCTGGTTATAGATTTTGTACATTGGTAGCCAGGGGTTTGGATTCACTAAGAATGAAAGAATATAAAGGGATGAAAATATATTAATCATTGAGATATGAATATTGGCAGTGTGTCTGTTGTTGAAGAGAGATCAATTGAGAAGAGGCAGATAAATTGACAGTTCAAGATTTTTCCTCAAGAGCCTAGTCAGAGAAATTCCCAGGGGCTAAAATGGAAACTCTGAAGTCAGTGGCAGATTCTTACACAAGGCAGTAGCCTAGGTCCACCTGGAGAGGAAAATCTTGTTTGCTTGTTAATTTTTGAAATTGTGATAGCTGAATAATTAGTTCTGCACAACCTAGTCATTATTGTAAATTAGGAAGATTTTTTTTTTAAAAAATTCATATCATCAAGAGAAATTTGATTTTTGGTTGGTTCATTTCTCAGTTTATAAAACTATGAAATAGATTTACATTGCATTCCTAACTGAATTGTTGTGTAGTGTTTTGTGTAGTACTTTGAAATTTACAACTTTTCTGACCAGTACAGGAATGTAAATATTCTACCCTCCTTTAATTTGATTGATTAGTAATGCACCTTGTAAACTCATATATATATATATATGTATATATGTATATATATATGTATATATATATGTGAGTATATATATATATGTATATATATATACATACATATGTATATATATATATATATATACATATATATATACAGCTACCCTGCCACCTTCAAATTATGTAATTTACCAGTTAGTCACTGTAGTCATTGCAAAATTGATTGAATTGTCCTAGAGAAAATTTGGATGACTAGGACTATTGATGAACATTTACATCTTTACCAAGTATTTTTTTTTTTTTTTGCTTTTTGCTGAGGCAATTGGGGTTAAGTGACTTGCCCAGGGTCACACAGCTAGGAAGTGTCTGAGACCAGATTTGAACTCAGGTCCTCCTGACTTCAGGGCTGGTGCTCTAACCACTGTGCCACCTAGCTGCCCACCAAGTATTTTTAAAATACATTTTTAATATCTTAAAGAATTTAGTAATTTCACTTGTAATAGCTAGTGAAAATAGAGTTGATTTGTTAAAATTGTTCCAGTGTGAGTTTTTGACTGATGTATCAAAGTTGATATGCATTTACATTCTTTGAACCAGATAATTTGACTTTTATTTTTTTTAAAAAAATATATACCTTTTCAGTCTCCAATATCCCAAAGAATAAAATATTATACTAGTTACTTGAGGTGGGAAAGATCAGGTCTTACAGTAGGCTAAGAGAAAAGAAAGACTATTTTGAGGATAATGTAGCACCACCTACCATAGAATTCCAATTGTAGCCTTAACTTGGTTCTAATGAGAAGGGGATAAGAGTGAATATAGCTATATATTTATACATACACACATACATACACATACCACCACCAGCATCATCATCTTTATATATATATATATATTTTCAGAGAAGCTTGTAGTTATAGATTTGAAATAAAAAAATAAACTGTCTGAATCATTTATCCAATATGGGTACTTTTTTGTCTTGTCTAAAGCAAATGCTTGAATATGGAATTACTATCTGTAGAAATTTATCCACAATATCAAATCCTATGTTAATTTTCTCACCAGCTTCATAGGAACATGAATTTAGACCTGGAAGGAGCAGTTGAATGAATCTATTACAACATCAAATTCCAAAGGGGTTGTGACTCATTCAAGATCATATAGATAGCAACCAAGACCTGAACCCATATCTATGGATTCCAAATCTATTTCTCTTTCCACTTCAGAGGTTTTCCACCTTTTTATAATGGGTCAGCATGAGGTATTGTTTCCAACCAGTAAGACCTAGATAACTCACTGATTCAGTGCACAGGATACAAGAAAGACTTGTGAATTTCCACTTCTCCAGGGAGGGGCAAAAATCAAAGCTAAATAAACAAAAACTCCATCAGACTTGTGCTTGTGTGACAATGCTTTAGAGCTAGAAAAAATATTTGATGAAATTACAAACACAAAATTAAGATTTGAGATCACTTTCATTCAATTTGTTAGAATATTTAGTAAGACTACCTAACATTAACTTGCAATACTAGTGTACTCTTTCCTGGAAACTACCCTTAAGGTAAACATATTGGTTGTGCCAATAAAACTGCCAGCTTGGTGTTAACCCTACTTACAACCTATCTGGCAGCTGTTTCTCTCCCTTTTATGACTGTTGCATAAGCTATTAGGAAGCCAAATCTTGCTAAGTCTTTCCCTGTGGGGCAAGTCCAATATTGGAAAAGAATGTTGTTTCTAAAATAAACCATTTGAGCAACTCAAAAAGGTATAGGGAGGCAATGACTAAGAGACTCCATCATATTTTTATTAGGTTTTGTGAAAAAGAAGCTGAGACATAAATTTAAACTTTGATCCCTCAAATGAAAAAATCTCCTCCATCCCCACTTATTAGTATTTTTTTCCAACTGCATGTAAAATTGGCTTTCAACATTCATTTTATAAGTTTTTCTCACATCTTCTCCAAATTTATCATTTTCCTTTTCTGTTATATTAGCCAATCTGATAAGTGTGAGGTGATTCCTCAAAGTTATTTTGATTTTAACTTCTTAAATTAATACTGATTTAGAGCATTTTTCCAATAGCATTTTATTTTTTCCAATTACATGTAAAGATAGTTTTCAACATTCCTTTTTGTAAGATTTTGAATTCCAACTTTTTTCTCCTTCCTCTTATCTCTCCCCTGCCCAAGAAGTCAAGTCCAAAGGCTATACATGTGCAGCCATTTAAAACATATTTCCACATTAGTCATGTAAAATAAAAATCAAAACAAAAGGGAAAAAATACAAGAAAGAAAAGCAAACAACAATAAAAAAATGAAGCAGTATTCTTTAATTTGTATTCAGGCTGCTCTGGATGTGGATGGCACATCCCATCTATTGCAATTTTCTTGGATCACTGCATTGCCAAGAAAAGCTAAATTTATCATAGTTGATCCTCACACAACTGTGCTATTCCTGTTACAGTGATCTGATCACTTTTCCTCAGCATCAATTTATGTAGGTCTTTCCAGGCTTTTCTGAAATCAGCCTGCTCATCATTTCTTATAAAACAATGATATTCCATTCCATTCACATGCTTTTTAGCTATACCCCAATCAATGAGTATCCACTTACTTTCCAATTCTATGCCACCACAAAAAGAGCTGCTACAAACATTTTGCACTTGTGGGGTTCTTTTCCTTCTTTTATGATGCCTTTGGGATACAGATCCCAGTATAGATCCAGTAGTGCCACTGTTGGATCACAGCAGTAGGGGTATGCACAGTTTTATAGCCCTTGGCATAGTTCCAAATTGCTCTCCAGAATATTCAGATCATTTCAAAATTCCACCAACAATGCATTAGTGAATGACTTCTATTCTTATAAATTTGACTCAATTCTTTATATATTTGGGAAATGATACTTTTATCAGTAACACTGACTGTAAAATCTGTTTCCCAACTTTCTGGCTAAAGTCAAATTTTGTTATGGTCCTTCCTTTGACCCGCAACTCTTAGAAATGTCCTAGTCCTATATCCTGGCCAAGTCCACAAATAATATTCAATGACAGAGGTGCCTATGATTAGAAATAATTTGAGTGTGTGTGTGTGTGTGTGTGTGTGTGTGTGGCTAGATTGTCTAATTTTGTGTAATGAATGGTAAGTCAAAGATTGAAAAGGAATAATTTGAATCAACTCCTCATATCTTGGATATGAGACCTTTATTAAAGAAAGCTGCTTTGAAGATTTTTTCCCTTGTTAATTTTTAAATAGAATTTTTATAAGTAAAATTAATCAATAAGCAGTTGGTAAGCATATGCTATATGGCAGTTATTGTGCTAGGTTTTGATGAAATAGTGACAAAAATGTAACAAATTTTGTCCTCAATCACTAGGATACTTTCTATCAGGGAAACAAGATGACGGCATCAGATATATATAACACACATATATTGTTGTTTGTTATTAGTTGGCTTTTGTTTTTAAAGGGTATCAGTGATATCATGGGGGATGCCTTGACTTGCTCACGAATTGAATTTAAGGGAGGTAGAGATGTACAAAGTCATCAGCTTTACTCTCTCTTCCAGTATCATTGAACTACAGTGGCAAGACAAAAGTCAAGGTGAAAGGCAATGGTCTGGCATGTGGCAAATGACCTTGCTGTCTTTGTTGTCTGATCTAAGTACTTGCTTCAAACCACCTTCCTGGACACTGGAACAAATTGTTCACATCTGCCCATTCCCCTGGGGGATGTCTTTACATTCTTGGGCTAGATATCCCCCTAACTCACCTACAGCTACTACATTTGAGACCTACTGATTATCTTCAACTTAGTTTGACCCATTTGCCAAGATGGTTTTACTGAGGTGCAGTCACTGTGCCTGCTACAACTTCTTGGGGGTGAGAGGTGAACATATCACACACTCACACACACACACACACACACACACACACACACACAAAGTAAATAAAAAGGCATGTGGAAGTAGACAGTTGGAGAAGGAGGCATCAGGAAAAAATTCATGCAAAAGGACAGACTTGAACTGATCTTTAAAAAAAGATATGGATTCTAAGAAGCAGAAGTAAGGAAGCACTGCATTCCAGCCATGGAAGATAGGATATATAAAAATTTGGAGGGAAAGCATGGAATGTTCTGACTGAAGAACGACAAGGATAGTTTGGCCAGAATATAGAATACTAAAAACGATTTTTTGAAGATTTCAGGCAACCCTTCCCATCACCTTCACTTCCTCTATGTTTGGAATTGATCTCAAAGGCAAAAATAACAAGTGCAAGTTTATTCTATGCCAAGTTCTGTTAAGGAACCATAATCTGGTCTAGCTGATAATGATGTCCTAATTCTTCTTTGGTATTTAAAACCTTAGGAATATTGAGAGTGTGGACAGTAAATTCAAACACACCAGCCCATGTTCTATGTATGCTTATGTTTAAAGTCCTTTGAAATCTGCCTTCAGCCTACCTTTCCAATAATTATGCACTGCTCCCTTATTATACACATGCTTTGTTTCAACCAAACTGGTCTTGCTGTTCCTCATATGTTGCATTCCATACTACATTCCATTTTCTATCTCCATACTCATGTATATACCCCCTCCTTACTTCTGCCTATTAGAATTCCTGGATCCTTCATAGCTCAGCTCTAAAATTATTTCCTATGTCAGGATTTTCCTGATCTTCCTAACTGTTAATACCTCAACTATTCAAATTATTTTGTATTTATTTTGGATATGTTTTTGTGTTTAACTATTGTTTTCCCATAGAATATAAGTTCCTTGAGGGCAAGGATTATTTAATTTTTGTATTTCTATCATCAGTGCCTTATACAGTGTCAAAGTAGGCACTTGGTAGATGATTGTTGATCAACAGATTGAGATACTATTTTGGTATTTAGTTTTCAAACTTTTCCTGATGCCATGAATAATAGTGGTAGTATCGATTGTTCTGAATATTGAATTAAATGTAGACCACCAAATGACAAATTTTCATTGATGAATCCAATTGATCTCTAACCAGTGAACTGTTAGGAAAGACTCCATATGTCCCTAGAAATCTCCAAACTAAAATGATCTCTTTGATGGATATAGGATGTTTCATATCTCTGCTTTGAAATTTCATTCCTCCATGCTAGATAAAAGCTCATTTTTTCTACCTTAAGGATTCTTGCAAAATGTGTCATTGGAGAATACCAGCATTTTTAATGAATGAAATGATCACAATTCTGTGATATTTTTTGTGTGTGCATACATGTTTTTAAAATCTGTTAGTGAACAAATATTTTGAGGTTATTTGTGATTATGTTACCAAATCAGTTTCTGGTTACATTCTGTATCTTTTCTTTTTACCTTTTATATAACTAGTATCTTTTGAGTCAAATTGTTGTTGTCCAGTCATTTCAGTCATGTCTGACTCCATGGCCCTACTTGGGGTTTTCTTTGTAGAGATAAAGGCATGATTTGCCATTTCCTTCTCTAGCTTATTTTTACAGATGAGAAAACTGAGTGTTAAATGACTTGCTCAGGGTCACATAGCTAGTAAATATTTGTCTGAATTTGAAGGATTTGAACTCAGGTTTTCTTGACTCCAAGCCCAGCACTTTATCCACTGTGCCACTTAGCTGCCTTTGGGTAAAATATATCTATATGAATTTTATAAGCCTCTGAGTCAGAGTTATATACTTAGGTACTTCATAGCTATTAAAACTTCTGAGTTCAGCTTTTCAACACCTTTGGCAATAGAGATAATTGCCACTTTCTTTCCCGACTTTTGAAACTGTATTAAAAATAAATTGTCCTTGTACTAGAAACTTGTTTCTGTTGTTTTTTGTTTTTCCTTTTAGGGTCCTGGAGACAGGAATGGAACACATAAACAATTTTTGCTCTGGGACCAATCAATCAACAATCAATAAACAAGCACATAATTTTTTTATTCAATTAGTAAACATATATTTTCTCTTTCTTCCACAATCTCCTCTCCCTGTTGGGGAACAAAAAAGAAAAACAAAAGTCTTAAAATAAATATATTTGGTCAGTTAAATTCCTTCAGTGGCCATATAAAAATGTGTATCTTATTCTATGTATTCACCCACCACCATGTCAAGAAGTGGGTAGTATTCTTTATCTCTGGTCCTCTTAGCCTTTCAAGGATAAACAAACAGTGTCTACTATATGTTAAAATCTTAATAGATGATGAAGATAAAAGGACATGTCTACCTTCCTGAGCTGTAAAATGGGGAAAAAAAATACCTGAATTTAGAGCCTACTTCACAGTGTTGTTCTGAGGATTAAATGAGATATTTTATGTAAAGTGCATTGCAAAAGTTAAAATACTACATAGATTTGTTATTTATTGTTATTATACTCCTCTTTTGCAATTTTCTGAGTATTGGATGACCTTGAATTCTGCCACTAAAAACTGCATAGAGCCCTGCCTTGATGGCCAAAATCAGCCTTAGGCGCAATATTGAAATAATATTGGATTGCCATTGCAGTCTCTTTTTTTTGGGTGCCTACCCCAGTTCCCTTTCTAGTGGCTTTATGATGCCTTTTTGATTTCTTAGAACTTTCCACTTCAGTGTTCCAGGAAGCATACATATCCTGAAAATATCGGTTCTCTTCCATATTATGAAAATTCTTTTTTCTAACCCCTGATGCCAGTAGTAAGTGGAAGAGAAGAACTGCCAGGTAACTCATCATAGTCAGAAGTGTTGACTGATAAGAGAGTAAATTTTATTATCCTCAGGGGTATTTGTAATTTAAATGAAGACTCCTGTAGAGGGTAACACCCAAATTACTTAATTGAACTGAGGACATTTCAAATATTATGGCTGGTTTGTATAGATGAAACTTTTAGTGCGTTTGTTGTTCCAATACTCAAATCACTCTATATAGGGACATGTCTACAATGTGGTCTCCTGAGACAGAATGATTTAGTAGAAACAGTACTTAACTTGAAATAAAAAAGACTTGGGTGCAAATATTTGCTCTGACACTGTGTGGCTATGAGCAAGTGACTTCTCTAAGCATCTGAGTCTCCTTTACTCCTCCTAATCATCTTTAAAGTATAATAAATAATAATAATAAAGTATAATGGGGGGTTGTGAGGATCAAATGATATAATGTATGTTAAGTATTATATAAATGTCAAATATTAGTAACTTGTGAACTTTGTGTTCATACAGATGAATGAGATTAACTAATTTACCTAACTAAAATTGAATATGTTCTTTACTTAGTTTATAAGCTTGCCCCTACTGTCAGCAGCATCTCCAGTCAGTCTATCCTTCTTGTTGAAAACCTTGTGCTAGCCTTGATTATTCCCTTTTTTATCTCCTGAATCCAGTCTTGTGGCTTTTACCTCTACAAAATTTCTTGCAATATTCCCTATCCTGTATTCCCATTGCCACCACCCTAGTCAGACACTACTAATTACAGGCTGTCTAGATTACTGTAATAACCTCCTAACCAGTTTTCCAGCTTCTATTCTCTTCTCACTACTGTTTCATTTTTGATAACCAATGACAAATGACTATCAAGGAGAAGAGATATAGAAGAAGTATAATCAGAGAAGTGTATGTTGGAAGAGGAGTTAGGATAGTAAGTTAATGAGAGAGAATTAGTGTGTTCCATTAGTATGCATGCAATGTGAAGAAATCTCCAAGAAGGTGTCTCAGGTTATTGAGTGGAATATTTACCAGAGTTCCAGATAAATCATAGAACTACAAGCTGAAGGGAGTTCAGAGGTCATCTAGTTCAACTTATTAATTTTAGAGATGAATAAACTAAGTTTAGGTGCTAGTCTATGGTGACACAGATAAGGGTCTGAAGATGAATTTGAAGCCAGATTCTCTGAGTCCAGAGGCAGTGCTTTTTCTCTGATATTATGCTACCTCTGTTAAATAGGATAAGAAGGCATGCATTCAGGAGTATGTCCGAGCCTGTTTGTACTGCCTTAGGAAGACTGTTAAATTTTTAGTGTAATCATTTATATTTCAGCCTTTTGCTAATTGTGGAGACATAAGAAAATGTCCAAAAAGTAGATAAAATTTAAAAATGCATTGTCCTTCACTCCCCCACCTCCCTGAAAGCCTGTGGGGTAAACGTATACTAACATACCATTACATGGGTACATTGCTAATTGCACCATTTTGGGAAAAACCTACATGAATCATCTCACAGATTGCACAGAAAAATGAAGTTAATTATAGATGTATCATATACACC
This sequence comes from Myrmecobius fasciatus, assembly GCA_023553655.1. Classification (NCBI taxonomy): domain Eukaryota; kingdom Metazoa; phylum Chordata; class Mammalia; order Dasyuromorphia; family Myrmecobiidae; genus Myrmecobius; species Myrmecobius fasciatus. The sequence goes on from JAJPUD010000947.1 coordinate 114,864, forward strand.
TACTAGACTAAAAACACCATAAAGCTGCTTATATCCTATTTTTGACAAATTGGCAAATCAAGTTATTCAAATAATAAAACCAAACAAAAACTATTAAAGTGTTTTTTAAAAAGCAATATTGCCAATCCAGTGAATTCCATGTGAATGATAGATATAAAAAAAGAAATATGAAAATAAGGGGAAAACTGAAAGTATTTTTTTCAATAATGGAGAGATTAATTTTTGAATTCTATGAATAGGAAAGATGAGGAATTAGGTAGATGGGCTTGAATATATTTAAAACATTATGTCTATCCAAAATACTCAAAAACAAAGATGATTTGGGGAAAATATCTACAGCAACTGACAGATTAAAAACCTAACATCTAAAGATATTGAAAAATCTTAAGTCACAGAGGTGCCCAATTGAAAAGAACGTAGTAAAAAGTTAAGAACAATTTTCAAAAGAGAAAACAGATCATTAATAATCATTTTAATAAAGTTTGACCTAATAAAGAGATCCAAATAAATTTAACTCTGAGGTATCACTTTTACATCAAAAATGTAAAAAAGAAAAAATTACAGATGATAAAACTATGCTAGCAAGGTTGTGGAACAAGAGATACATTTGTTTATTGCTGGTAGAATTGCAAATATTTAGAATATTTTTGGAGAGAAAGCTGGCAATATGCAGTAAAAATTTCAAAAAGAAACAATCCCTTTGACCTAATAATTCCATTATAGTTATAGATTTGAGCATAAAATAATTATCTTTACTTGTTCCATGGCTATAGAACAGAGACTATGTTCTTAGTCTTGGGTAACCATCTTGAGAATTCATACCTTGGTGACCATGAGCAAGCACCAAAGAACTGGAATATGGATGTTGTTGTTCAGCTTTGTCTAACTCTTTGTGACTCCATGGATTGTCTATGGTGTCTTCTTGGCAAAAATACTGAAGTGTTTTTCTTCTTTAGAAGATTAAAGTCATTATCTTGAATTCATAAAATGAAAACAGTCAATACAGCAAAATCGAGATCTTTTAACAGGACAAGTGAGTGAATTGCAGATCAGAGTGCCACACAAGTTCTGGGGGTACCACAGAGGGGACTTATGTGGGATGGGTACAAGACCCCCTTTCCCAAATTAACTAATCAGAGACATCTTCAGGTTCAAAGAGAAAGTATTTATTTAATCCTGCAGGGAGAGACCCAGACAAACCTGGGAGCAGTCATAACTCCAGCCATGTGCTCCTGGAACCTGCCTGCTCCTGCCTTGTCCAAGGTTTAAAAGCAAAAGACCCAAGCCTTTTCATTGGATAAACTAAAAGGAAGCAACCCACCTTGTCCAATGGTCACCAATGTTGTCTATTACCTGTGGGTCATGTCACTTCCCTTGGGCGTGACTTGAGGGCCTGATCTATAGAGATTAATTGACTACTTGCAACCTAGGGTTTAGGAATAGGATCCAGAAACCTGAGCCCCAAGACCTCACCTTCCGGCTCTAGACATAGAATCATGTGACCCAGGCCTGGTCTTAATACTGAGAAAGCTTCATCCATTCAGTCCCATTCAGACTGAACAGGGTTTATAAAGGAGAGGACTTCTTAAATTTTTCCCACTTTTGAGGGATGATTTTCATATGATCCTATCTTAAGCTGAGCTATTTCTGGCAGCATTTGTGCATGTACAGGGCAAAGTGGGCATGTTGTTTTCAGAGCCAAGTTTGAAGCGAAATCGTAAGATGCAACATGCAAGAGTGGTGGTTTGGAAAATGGAAGATTATTGGGTTTAGACCCGGAAGAAGTGAATTCAAGTTCTGGCACTACTAATGACTAGTGCAGTTACTGTGGACAAAGCATTTCACTCTACAATTTATACAGTTCCTCCATTTGTAAAATGCACTACTTACCTCAAAGAGTAGTTGTGAAGAAAATGTTTTGTAAATAAGAAAAAGTTGCATAAATGGGAGCTTTTATTATGCTAAGGAACAGAGTATATGCACAATTTTTTCAGTTCCAGAAATTGAAATGCTAAGGGAAGAAGCCTGCTAAACCCATATTCTCCCCTTCCTCTTTTCTTTGTAAATATTTAAAAGGATGTTTTGGCAGCAATGAATTACCAAGTAATTCTCAACACTACTTAGAGGGAGAGAATTGAAAGGAAACTAAATTATGAGCATTTTTTGTTTAAACTCTGCATTAGTATTATATGGGTAAAATTTACCAACAGACAACCCATTTTACAATTACAAGTTCATTTTCTATTATCAGCCTCTGTGCTATAATTAGTGGATTACATGTGTAGGCTTTCCTACAGTAAATAGAAGAGAGAGGTATTGGGTTAAATTTTAAAAGATGATTTCCTGGCAAATAATACTTGAAGCATTCGAGGATTGATACTAAACCTGAGTTCTCTCTCTCTTTCTCTCTCTCTCTCTCTCTCTCTCTCTCTCTCTCTCTCTCTCTCTTTCTCTCTCTCTCTCTCTCTCTCTCTCTCTCTCTCTCTCTTTCTCTCTCTTTCTCTTTCACACACACACACGCACACACACACATATACACACAACATTTTGCTGGCATATTTATATTATTTGGTGGCAGTGTTACTGTGAGCATTTTATTGTCATTTGAAATGACCAATTGTTCTTTAGAAGAATGGACCAGATTTGTAAAAGCACAGAATACATTGAACAAATTTATTTAGAGAAATGAACAGTTTAATCTTTATGGACTCTATTTATTTACAACTCACTTTATTTCTATTCTCAATAAATTATTGGGAAACATATTAAAAGTTTTTTTTTTAACTTGAATTTAGGTCACTAATTTTGGCTTGGGAGGTTGTTCAATGGGAATATAGCTTTTATTCATGTTTAAACTAGTATTTTCTTCCATATAATTTACTTATATCCAATTGGCATAATTACTCCAATAATATTTAAATATATAAGAACAAAGTAGAATTTGCTTTTCAAATGTGTTATCAAACTCAAGTTACACTAATGGGGTATATAAGTTTCTACTTTTAATTATTCAGAATTATCTCATCACAATCCAAAATTGGGTTTTTAGTAGAACCAAAAGAAAACAAGAATATTTGATAGCTAGGTAACTTGGTACATTGAGTATGAGATTTGGAGTTGGGAAGATCTGAGTTCACATTCTGCTTTAGATACTTATTAGCTGAGTAATCTTGGTCTTTGTGCTTTAATTTTATATATAAATTAGTATAATAGTACCTATCTCACAAGGCTGTTGGGAGAACCAAATAGTTATTTTATGTAAAATATTTTGCAAATCTTAAAGTACTAGATTATTATTATTATGATAACAAAAACACAATTGAGACCTGTGACAACATGGCTTATTATTACATAACTTCCTATATGATCTGGATGAAATGATAGCCTTTGAAATAGAATAATTTAATATAGTAAAAACCTTACATAATACAATTTACTCACTAAGGCATAAGGTTATATGTTTAGATTTGGAAGGGACCTTTGAGGCCATCTGGTCTAATACTCTCATTTTATACATTTAAGTAAGGCACAGGAAGGTTCAAAGTTTGCCCAAACTCTCAATTAATAGAGGTAGGTTTTGAACTCAGGTTTTGGACTATAAATCAGGGTACTTTCTGGCTATCTCCTCATTATACTGTTGTTCATCCTTTATTTTCAAAGAAGACTAATAACATCATGGATGATGTCTTGACTTGCTTGTTAATTTAATTGGATTTAAGTGAGGCAGAATCACACAAAATCATCAGCTCACTTTCTTTTCTAATTATTGACGTCCAGTAGCAAGACAAAAGTCAAAATAACTGGCTGTGTCTGGGAATGCAGGGAATGACTTTGGCATCTTCTATATCCAGTCAAGCTCTAAACACTTCTTAGAGTTGCTTCCAATGCCTTCTTGAACAGTACAATAAATTGTTCTCATTAATCCATAACCCTGAAGGAAGTCTTCACATACTTGGGGTAGACTTCCTTTTAACTCACCAGTGGACTTTCACCCTGTCAGGTACACTGAATTTGGTGTGGCCCATATACCAAAAATTTTTTTATCAGGATATAGCTGCTGGGCATGCTACAGCTTCTGGATCCATAGGTGAAAGTTGGGTGAAAGATGGCCGCCAAGGGTAGATGAGCAGCTCTGAAAAGAGCTTGGCAAGCCTAGTACCTCTTCATCATATTGTTTACACGCTTTTCAACATCCTCATTTTCTTACAAATTTGGATTCCATTTATGGATCTCTAATTCTAACTCTTTTCTTTCTTAGAACAAGGCTTCCATGCCACTTCATAGTCATATCCATATCTTTTTTTTTTTTTTTAAACCTCCTAAAAAAAAAAAAACAAAAAAAAACTTCCCTTTTAAAAAAATAAACTTTTCTGAAGCTTTTAGAATTTTGCTTAATGTGATATACTTAAAATGTTTTAAAATATTTTTGCAATACAAGGCTCTTAAATACCAAAGACCAAAGAAGAGTCTTCTAAAACACTCTTGGAATCAAAGGAGAAAAATTATATTCTCTTGCTTTTTAAAGCTGTTTGTTTATTTATTCATCCATCCATCCATCCATTTATTCATTCATTCATGCATGCATGCAAGCATCCATCCATCCATCCATCCATTTATTTATTTATGTAAGTATGGCACAGCAGGTAGATGGACACCACAAGTTTGAGGCCTCAGGAGCTGATGATTTTTGCCAATTACTGCTCATTACCTTCTTTCCATTTTTGTTCTGGGTTCATTGTTCTGGGTTGCCTATCTCTTCAAAAGTGGAATAGGGTTCCCTATATTGCAATTCCATCTCCTCCTCCTCCTCCTTAAATTCCTGAAGAACAATTGAATTGTTTTTTCCCGGAGTTCTAAGGGGTCTCTAGCATGAGAAATGAGGAAGTAAAGTAAATAAAGGTACCCACACTACAAACATTTACAAACATAAATCAGGTATTCAACAAGTAGTTTTATTCCCATTCAGAAAAAGGAATGCTAAGTAATGATCATATAATGAATACAATCATTTGAAAGTCTCATATTCAAACCTCTTTGGGACAACTGCAGCAAGGATGTTTATTTGCTGGGTTACGTTTCTTCTCTATTGACTACATCCTGAGCTTGCTAAGGGGAGTAGAGGTGGGAATGGGTATCATTCTTTCAGTGATTTCTCTTTCTATAGGTAACTCTTCTCCTCTCAGTTGTCTGCCTCTGTTGCTCTTTCTGTCACCACTACTTCAGTAGTCTCTCTCTGATCATGTGCCTGAGAGGGCACATGATCAGAGTTGCCTTTAGAGATGTCACACTATTCCTGAATCAAAGGGAAGAAGATACAAAGAGAAGGCCCCTCATCCAAACTCAGAATTGCCTGGGAAGCCATGAATTGCAGGGCTTGAAGCCTGGTGATAGTTAGGAAAACCTGTCATCAACTCTTTGGAACTAAGAGAATCATTGTTGTGCTTCAAGGACACTAGAAAAGAAAACCTTCTGGGACAGAGACTGAATGGTATTTCCACAATATTTTTTGGCAAAATTTCATCTCAGCTCCCAATTATGTCATCATGCCTATAGGAAGCAGTCAGAAAATATCAATACCTGATCTGAAATGGGATGAGGAATGGGGTTTATGTGACATAAAAAGGATGTCACATAATGATAACCTGTATACCTTCCCCATGTTATTCTAAGGTTGTGTCCTTGGCTGTATAATGCTTTTTAAAAAGAATGGTTAAAAATGAAATACTAAAAATTTCTATCATGCCTTTTAATCTAGCTGACTTCAAAACATGGATTTGACTTTTGCCTCAAGCTGATTGTACATGAATGAAGTAACCAGATATATTATCACCATGTAGTCATAGCCTAAATGAATTGTTGGGTATACATTGTTGTGAATGTTTGAAGGTAGTAGTAGCTTTCATACTGTGTCATAGTAACTGGGAAAATTTCTATTTGCACTTGGTAATAACATTGCCCTTATGTGTGACTTACTTTTTTTTTTTTTTCAGACGTCTTAAAAGTTCTGTTTCATTACCAAAAAGTCCATGAGCAGCTTAGAATATTTCTATGACCTAAAAGAGACAGCTATTTTTTAATAGTAGATAGAGTGTCAGGTTCAGAATCAGGAATACTCATCTTTCTAAGTTTAAAATACTTACTAGCTGTTTGACCCTGGCTGAGGCATTTAATTCTATTTGCCTTAGTTTCCTCATCTATAAAATTAGCTAGAGAAGGAAATGTAAATCATTCTAGTATGTTTGTCAATAAAACCCCATATGAGGTCCTGAACAGTCAGACATGTCTATTTGACTAAATAATAGTTAGAGATCTGACATGGGCATTTACTAGCTATGCAACCTTAACAATTCTTTATCTTCTCTGAGCCTCAGTTTCATTTAAATTAGAATAATAATACTTTTAATAACTATCTTATAAACTGTGATTCTCATCTGTAACTCCAAGAAGCTGTAGCATGTACAGTGGCCATTTCACTAGTAAAACTATTTTAGTAGACAGGCTAACTGAGGTTGAAGATAACTGCCTCAAACCCATCAGTGAATTAGAAAGATTTCTACCTTAAGCATGTGGAAACTTCCACTGGCCAAATGGGTAGATGAGAACAATTTACTGAAGCAGGTTCTACGGGTGTTTAGAGATCGGTCAGACATCCAAGAAATTAAGTTCATCCACTGCATCCAATGCTGTCACCAGTTGTCTTGACTTTTGTTCTGTCAGTCACTGAACTTTAATGACTGAGAGAGTGAATTGATAAGTATGCAACTCTACCTGACTTAAATCCAATCAGGAACAAGTCAAGACATCACCTAGTGTTATCATTGATCTTGTTTGAAAACAAAGGAAGCGCTAGGGGCAGCTAGGTGGCGCAGTGGTTAAAGCACCAGCCCTGAAGTCAGGAGCACCTGAGTTCAAATCTGGTCTCAGACACTTCCTAGCTGTGTGACCCTGGGCAAGTCACTTAACTCCAATTGCCTAAGCAAAAAGAAAAGAAAATTAAGGAAGAGCAACAGCAACTTATCTCATAATGTTTCTTGAGAAATGATTTTATCACTGGGTAAGTATTCCATTACTATTGTGCTATTGTTATTAATAAAAATATCAATTAAGATGGATCATTAATAATGAAACATTCAACATTTATTAAGCAGCTACCAATATATACTATTAATGAGCTTACATTCTAATGTGGAAGACAAGTATATATATATATGCGTGTATTATGAGATCAGTCAGCTGCATATATAATGATGTCAATGGTTGTATGACTGGAAAAGAGGCAAAATTAATACCTTTAAACTCTTCTCCTACCCTTCTTTAAGGGAGACTAATTCCTGCCAGGAGGGGAGGTAGAAGATTAGATTGGAGGTTACTTTGCTCTCCTTAAAAAGAGGGTATAACAGGATAGAATTACATCTGCTTCCTTAAATATTAGTTCAGAAGATGTGTTCAATTTAACTTCTGATCACTTATCCAGGAGAAGGAAGAAACCAAGCTTTATATTGAAGGCTTGATCCCCTTCAAAAAAAAAAAAAATACTAGTCCCAATCAATCAATAAATAAACATTTATTAAGTGCCTAGTATATGCCAGGCACTATGTTAAGTTCTGGGAATACAAAAAAAGGCAAAAGACCTATTTCTGATGTTAAGGAGCTCACAATCAAATAGAGGAGACAATATGCAGAAAAGTAGAGACAGCAATTCTCCCAGTTACTATGGCTTACCCATAGTCACAAAGTATAGCCAAAATAGGATTTGAATGCAGGACTTCCTGATTACAAGGCTTCTATTATAACTGAATAATGATTTATTCAGTAGCTCTATTAGTATATAGATTTAAAAAAAATATTTGGCATTAAGAGGAATTTTAGAGACTATTTAATACAATTTTTATGTTTTATACATGAATAAAGTCCAAAGAGGATAGTTATTTGCCTGACAAAAAAATTTCCAATATCAAAATATTCATCAGCTTTTTTTTGGTAGTAGCAAAGAACTAAAAACAAAATTGGTGCTCATCAGTTGAAGAATGATTGAAAAAAACTCTGGCATATGAATATTAGAAATATTAAATATGAGGCATTCTCAAAAAATGAGATTTTTATGACCTGATACTGAGTGAACAGAAGAACATGACTACAAGTGAAAAACACTAAAGGAAACTAAATTGATAACCAACCTTCAACCTTCATTCTGGAGACAAGCTAAGGAAACCATAGCTTCCTCCTTTCCTAGAGAGGCAAGTGAATACAGGACAGAATGTTTTAAGTATTGTCAGAACCCATTGTTTATTAATAGGGAGGATTTAATCTGGCCAGGAATGGGGAGGTGATATCCAGAAATGTTTTGTTGTCAAAACTAAAGGCACTCCAAAAAGAAACCTTTATTTTAAAAGTGATTTGCCCAGGTAGGTCATATAAATAGCAGAGCTATGATTTGAATTGATTAGGCACTCTGCTAAGTACTGGGATATAAGAATTAAATACTCTCTACATGCAATGAGCTTACAGTCAAATGAGAAAAGAGAATAAGTACCTATGAAATTACATCATAAATATAAAGTTAAAAATGCAAATATATACAAAATAGCTAAATGTAGAGTAGTTTGGAAGAGAGGAAATTAAGAAGTAGGATCATTAGAGAAGGCTTTATATGGAAGATGCTACCTGAACTCTGGCTTAAAGGAAGGGAGAATCTCTTGGTTTTTTTTTTTCTTTCCTTTTTTAAAAATAGATTTTTATTTTTCCAAATACATGCAAAGAGGAGCAGCTAGCTGGCACAGTGGATAGAGTGCCAGCCCTGAAGTTAGGTGGACCTGTGTTCAAATCCTGTCTCAGACACTTAATACTTCCTACCTGTGTGATGCTGAGCAAGTCATTTAACTCCAATTGCCTCAAAACAAATACATTCACAAAATCTTGTGTTCTACATTTTTCTCCCTTCTATCCCTTCCCTTCCCAGAAGAAGCAAGCAATCCAATATAGTTTAAACATATGTAATTCTTAACATCTTTCCATATTCATTATGCTGCAAAAGAAAAATCAGATCAAAAAGTAGGGAAAGAATGAGAAAAAAAACCCAAGTAAACAACAATCAAAAAGATGATAAAATATTATGCTTTGATCCATATTCAGACTGGATAGTTCTCCCTCTGGATGCTAATGGCTGCATCAAGGGCTGCCAACAAAAATTTTTGCACATATGGGTTCTTTTCCCTCTTTTATGTGTATGGGATACAGATCCACTAGTGACAGTGGTGAATCAAAGGGAATGTACAATTTGATAGCTTTTTGGACATAGTTCCAAATTGTTCTCCAGAATGGTTTGATCAATTCACAATTCACAAATTCTAACAATGAATTAGTATTTCAGTTTTCCCATGTGTCCTCCAACATTTATCATTATCTTTTCTAGTCATCTTAGCCAATCTGAGAGGTGTAAAGTAGTATCTCAGTTGTCTTAATTTGCTTTTCTCTAATCAATAGTGATTCAGAGCATTTTTTTCATATGACTAGCAATGGTTTTAATTTCATTGTTTGAAAATTGCTTATTCATACCCTTTGACCATTTATCAATTGGGGAATGGCTTGTTGTCTTATAAATTTGACTTATAAAATTGACAAAATATAAATTTTGAGTCAATTATCTATTTTAGCAAAAGGCAAAAGATTAATATGATCTGAAGGAAACCAGAGTATTCTATATATTTGAGAAATGTGTCCTTTATCAGAAGCACTGGATGTAAATTTTTTTCTTCTTCTTCCCTTATAATCCTGAATGCATTGGTTTTGTTTGTACAAAACCTTTTTTAACTTCATGTAATCAAAATTATCCATTTTGCATTTCATAATTTTCTCTAATTCTTTTTTGATCATAAATTCCTTCCTTTTCCACAGACCTGAGAGGTAGACTATCCCTTGTTCTCCTAATTTGCTTATATAGTATCACCTTTTATGTCTAAATCATGAACCCATTTTGACCTTATCTTGTGTAGGTGTTATCTTGGTGTAGGGTGTTAGATGTGGGTCAATGCCTAGTTTCTGTCATACTAATGTCCAATTTTCTCAGCAATTTTTGACAAATAGTGAGTTCTTATCTGAGAAGCTGGGGTCTTTGAGCTTATCAAACACTAGATTATTAGAGTCATTGGCTATTGTGTTTTAGGTATTTAACCTATTCCATTGATTCACCACCCTATTTCTTAGCCAGTACCAAAAGTTTTTGATGAACACTACTTTATAATTTAGTTTTAGGTCTGGTACAGCTAGGCCACCTTCAATTGCAATTTTTTTTTTTAATTAATTCCCTTAAAATTGGAAGAGAGAATCTTTGAGACAGGAGTGAAAAGGGGGATCTATTCCAGGAGTATGGGACAGCTGGTACAAAAGCACTGAGAGGGAAAATAAAGTATCCTGTGTGAGGAACGGAGAAGTTCCTCTGAGTCCAAAGTCAGTATACATTAATCACAGCTCCACTTGCTTCACCAGGCAATCAGAAAACCAAGCCAAAAAGTTTTGTAAGTAAACTCTCATATGGTGAAAACTGCTGGAACTGTTGTTCAAATCTCATCCTAAATGTTTTCATTTTTCTTTTCTGATGTAGGCCATGGTTTCAAAGCTTAGCATTCCAATTTCAGTTACTGCAACTTGCTCTTTGTGGGAATCCCTGCAAGGGTTGGGGAATATGTCAGTTTGTTTCAGAGTCTGGGAAAATTTATTATTATTATTATTATTATTAATTTACTGTTAGCCTTGGCTGTCTTTTGGTCAGCTAGCTGAGTTAAGATCTTATCTGTGTTGTTTTAACTCTTGAATATTTATGTGCAAACTACTTAGTAGCAGACAGCCTTTGGTTCTCTGCCTGTTGAAACTGTTGTGGTTACCCAGTGGAGTTTACTGATATAAGAGCTAGATGGAGAGAGACTCAATGAAGAAATTGCTAATAAGCCCAACAAAGAGAAGTCTAACCTGTGATTTTTTTTTTTTTTTTTTTTTTTTAGTCTGGGTTAGACTAGCCTGACTGGGCAGGGTAACAATTGCTATGGTGAAGAGAAAACATCCAATTTTAAAGATCTGACTGTCAGGAAGGCTAAAACAAACAAGACTCCTCTACTATTAATTTTTAAATCCATTAACCAAGTAATCCTATCCCTTTCAATGCTTTGGGCAGGGCCAGACAGGTATGCTAGTCAGACTCATGTTAAGCTGATCTAACCAAAAGGTTTGGTGTCTAACAAAGAAACATGGGGTCATACTTATATAAGAAAGAAACAAGAAAGCATGGGTATGTCACTACTACCATTTGGTTCCCGGTTATTGTCTGACCAGGATCTAATGAGGTCCCATTAGTAATTTTTTCTAATTCTATTTAGAAAATAAAATTTGATCATATAAGGGCTCATCCACACAATTTAGGTTTTATACCAAGACAAAAGCTTGAGACCCTTCTAATTATACTAATCTTAAGTGATTAGATAAGGCTGAACACAAAGACTGGTAGAAATCCCTAGGAGCCAGGAGCTACTGTTATAGATATTCATTTATGGTCTCTATTCATTTCCCCTTCTCTGGATAAAAGTGTCTAACTGACTATGTCAAGGAGATAGGACAGGAAAATTGATATTAAAAAGAAACCCATAAAGTGTTTTACAGTGACAAAGACCCTCTTATTCTAGCATCTCTGTAATCTCATCCTATAGTATGAATTTTAGGGACAACTAGGTGGCACAGGGGATAAAGTACTGGAGTGAGGAATACTCATCTTCCTGAGTTCAAATCTGGCCTCAAATGTGTGATCCTGGGCAAATCACTTAACCCAGTTTACTTCAGTTTCCTCATTTATAAAAAGAACTGGAAAAGAAAATGGCAAACCACTAAAGTCTCTTTGCCAAGAAAATGGATCACAAAGAGTCAGATATGACTGAACTATAAGTGTGAGTTCTATAAAAAATTATTATTTATTTAAATAACATACTTCAGTGGAACCTGGGCATGGTGACTATCAATTTGGGAGTTGGGGAAAATAATTTTTTCCAACTTCATGGAAGCAGTATAAAAGATACATTTAGGAATTATAGGGGGAGAAAACAACTTAGAGTCAGGAGATTATTGTTCATTTTGACATTATATAAAAACTATGCACATTTTCTTTTTTCTTTGATTTAACCTTTTATTTTTTACCTCATTAGTTTTCATATTTGGAATAATCTTTTGCCATTTGTTGTTCTTCAACCAGTAACATTTCTTCTTGATTTTTTTTTCTCTTAAAAATGTAAGTTTGAGGAAAATCTTGATGAAGAAAGATATTCATGAAAAGATGAAGTTTGGAGATCAGTGAACACTCAGTATGACTCTTAGAACATTCTTTCTTAAATTGTGCACCCCCCCCTCAATTTAGTCATAGGAGGAAGTAACCATTAATATTCCCTTTCATTTCTTAAAGTTATGAGATTACTATTCTGTGTGAGAAGTAAAATAGGGAAACAGAATGAAGTGTGATGATAAAATAATGAGACTGGCTTTTGTGGTATTGATTTGTGAACTCAGTCTCATTACTTCACACTCATAACTTTATTATAATCGAAAACATAAAAATAATATGTCACATTGTCAATGCTATATATAATTCCCATTATAAGGCATGACTATTAGGCCCAGGTGATAAGTAGTTTATATAAACAATTAGTATTACTTTCACTTAATTGAGCTCTTGTTTTAGTTTTACTCTTCTCTTCCATATTGTGGCAATACTTCAATCACTGAATTCCCTAAGAAAAAAAGCTTTGTTTTATGAAGTTAGTCATCATAAAGAACAAACAAAAAATCATTAATAATTTAAAATAGTATGGTCTGCATTTGCAGCTGCATAACAAAAATGTCTCCGTGAAAATTTCTCTACAATTGAAGATAAACAAGATAAACCTTATCTTAGGTAAAATTGTGAGGTCAGTGATTTCCCTTCTCCCCCAGCATCCTTTCTATACTTTTCATCCTCTTCTCTTTGGTAATGTATTCTCCTACTTTAACTACTTCATATTTGCTTCTTTTTTTTAATCCCAACTATCACATGTCCCTCCCTCCCTTCCTTCCTTCCTTCCTTCCTTCCTTCCTTCCTTCCTTCCTTCCTTCCTTCCTTCCTTCCTT